>VXBL01000845.1:429676-597184 GCA_013400195.1 Aramus guarauna | reverse complement strand
GGGCGGCGGCGCGGATGGGCCGCGACTCGGAGAGCTTCTCGATCAGCCGCGGGTTGCTGAGGAGCGCGAACAGCACCCGCCGCAGCACCATCCTGCGCCGCTCTCGCGAGAACCGCCCCCCCAGCTCTCGCGAGACGTCGCCACGGTGCCCCGCCAGCTCTCGCGAGGGCCGGGGCCCGTCTCGCCATTGGCTGTCCGCCTAGCCGCCGCAGGTCGCGTGCGCGGGGACGCGCGGGGCGGGAAGGCGCCGAGGGGGCGGCGGCGGCGGTGCCGCCATGTGCTCCGGGGGCACGCTGAGCATCCTGCGCAGCGACTCCTACGCTGACCTCAGCCAGTACCGGGACCAGCACTTCCGGGTGAGCGGGGCGCCGCCGCTGCTGCCGGGGGCGGGGGCTGCGCGGTGCGGTCCGCCTGGGCCGGGCCCACTTGCGGGCCCACCGTGAGGTAACGCTGTCGTTGCGGCTCAGGGGACGCGGTACGACCAGGAGCGGCTGCTGAGGAAGAGCTGCACGCTGTACGTGGGGAACCTCTCCTTCTACACCACGGAGGAGCAGATCCACGAGCTCTTCGGCAAGAGCGGAGACATCAAGAAGGTCATCATGGGGCTGGACAAAGTGAAGAAAACCGCCTGCGGCTTCTGCTTCGTGGAGTATCCTTCTGCCGGCCCGGGGCTGTCGCCCCGCAGGCGCTGGAGGGGGGCAGGGGACGAGGCCCCGGCTGGGGGTGCCGGTCGCCGCGGCGGTGGGCAGGAGCGGCCTGGGCGGGGGTGAGCTGAAAGGCAGGCTGAGTCAGGGGAGGATTAGCCGAGGGTACAATTACTCGGTCGCTACAGCGTCTGCGGGAGTCCTGGGCGAGAGAGGGCAAGCGCAGCTGCACGTCGAGCGGGAGTTAGCAGGTTGCTTCCGCTGTGACGCTTTAAGCCAGGTACTTCTTAGGTAGCCGGCTTCTGCAGTAAAAGCATATTCTCAGTGCCTGACTGAAGAGGTGGTTGTTTTCATACAAACATAGGCATAAAGTTTCTGTTGGTATCTTGCATCCCTGTCATGTGTTGACTTTATTACATGCAAGTCTCGTTGAACATCATTCTGTTACTGGTTCCAGCGGATTCACCGAAATGGTGAAAGTTTGCGGTGTGCACAGAGCATGTATGGGGCTTCTCCTTCTCTCTTTAGTAATAGAGCCTTACGCTTTTAAGGGCGAGCGTGGTTAAAGAGCTTGATCCAATATATGCATTTTTAACATGCTTGAATTCCTGCACATTGCTCTGTTTTACTAGCAGTTTTCTCAGCCCACATAGCTTCATAAAAGCAGTTGCTTTTAAAAGCAACTAAGCAGGAACCTGATTCAACCAAATAGGTGGTTTTTGTAGCCTATTTCCTATTGTTCTTTTTTCCATGTGTTGAAAACAGAAGCCCATTTTTTCGTTAACTTATACCTAAGGTATTATGCAAGAGGAGATGCTGAAAACGCAATGCGATACATCAATGGAACCAGACTTGATGATAGGATCATAAGGACAGACTGGGATGCAGGATTTAAGGAGGGTAGACAGTATGGTCGTGGAAGATCAGGGGGCCAGGTAGGTTGTTGTACTGCCTAGTTTTTAAGGGACTGGTGAGTTTGCCAAATCATTGCTTTTTGAATGAGCACACTCAGAACAACTTCAGAAATAGCAACTTATGAATTATTGTTTAAGATAACTCTATACATTAGGCTGTAAGACATCAGTGATTCACTAAGACTAAATAACATTTTCGTATATTTCACTGAAAGTACTTCTAGAAAATGCTTGGGGAGACAATGCTCATAAATAAGCCCAGGGAATGTAAGGTGGTCAAGAACACAAAGGACAGCACTTAGCTTACCTACATTTGAGCAGGTAGCAGATGCTTTTACTGCTGAAGCATGAGGCTAGCCATCCTCACTGTGCCTGCCTTGATTAGAGAGAGTCCCTGGACATTATTAAAAGGGAAGATAGTTTATGCTGTGTTCTGGGCTTCTCCATGATGCACTTTGTCTTCTGTTTTGCCAGTCAGCTCCTTGTGGCCACTTAGATGTTGTAAACTCAGTTTGACTGTATTCTGATGGTGTAATCGTTTTTGAGAAACTGTTTTGCTTTGTCTTTACTGGACTTCCCTTTTTTCCTCCTTCATAAGGTCCGAGATGAGTATCGGCAAGACTATGATGCTGGAAGAGGTGGCTATGGCAAAACTGTCCAATGTCAGTGAATAGTGAATGACTCATCAGCCTCACAGGAGAATTAAATCTGCATTGTAAATGTCACCAGGCACAAAGTAGGTCTGTTGCACACAAATCTATGTAGTTAGAAATTCACAGAAACTACTATCCGTGTTCCTGTGATAACTAGTATGTTCAATATCTCTTTCATTTTAATACCAGTATCTGAAGCATTGCAGAGTACATTAATACAGAGGATCTGGGAGCAAGGTTTTAAGCAATAGTATGTGTGAGGCTTTTGTTTCTAAATGCTGCTGTAACTCTACTAAAAGGAACACAGGTTTAACGGTGTGGTGCTTTTTTCACTGGCAAAACTTGATTATTCTGTCACTGGGTTTTGTTTACATTGGTATCACAGGGTGGAGAGTGGCAATAAAGGAGGATTGATGTATGTTTCAGAGATGAAAGAAAAGCAGAGAGCCTGAACAAAGAAAAGCAGAGAGCCTGAAAAGGAAGTGGAATTTCTAGGGAACTTTTCCAATTTCTAGGACTTAAAGTTGCAGATTTTCTTGAGTTACTGAATTAGAAGCCTTTTGCACTGATGCTGTTCCTAGCACACCTACATGAACTGCCACAGTAAAACAAGTCAGATTGATGAGCCCAGGAATCATAAAGTGAGAAGCAAGGCTAGCAGAGAGCCGAAAACAGATCCTTGCAGTTTTCTACAAAGTATAATTTGATTGCATGATATTGCATGATTCAGAATCATTTTGCTTTTTGGGTGCAGAGAACAGCGAGTGTAGGAATTACAGTAGTGGTTATTTTCACAGTTGGAGTAGTAGTATTTTGGTCCTGTCTGGTGGCTCTCTACAGCCTTACTATTTGAGGAACAGTATCTTTCCTGTGCCTGCAAGGGTGGCATGAAGCCAAGTTGTACAGTTACCCCCAGAAATGGGATGTTTGAGGAACTGTGTGTATGAGAAAGTTTGTTCTCAAGATAGATTTTTCTTTTTGAGAAATTATTTCAAAGGTAAAAATAAAAAACAGTAAGTTTTGGGAGGAGCCTTAGTTTCTACTGAGCATGTGGTAAGAATGGTAAAACAATTGCAGGACTGTATAGATTTATTCCCCCCCTCCCCTGCTCTGGATCTTATTAATAATGCTAATTTTGTGATGGGATTTTGATGTACTGCAGACATGGAAATAAAATTAATTAGTGATCCCAACATCTGTGAAATTGACCTCAAGTGAAAGAGTTTGAAAGGAACTGTTACAGGGCTTTGGATTTTTTTTTTATGGGCTTCTGCGTACTTTGGAAATGGTAATTCATAGTTTTGTCCAAATACCTTGTTGTCCATGACTCCTTAAAAACCTTTAAAATACCAGGTATGTAAAAGTTTATCTTTACTCACTGAAGATACTGTTTGAAATCTTGATGTATTTCTTGTGTACAGTTAGTCACAACTGTTACTGTAAATTTGAAATACAGTGAGGTAGAACAACTGCAATGAGACGCTGCTTAATTAGGAAGTGAGGTTTTGGGTGAGCTTTGGGTTTTTTTGGCACATAGAGTAAAACTAGATTTTTCAGGATCACTTGGTGCTGGTCTGCCAACAAGACTTTGACAAAGTTACCTTTTTCTATGTAGTATGTCTGATTATGAGTTTACAGCCAGTAATCTGCTATAGGAAATCTCTGAAGTTTATTTTTCATTGTATTAATTTTGTATAAAAAACTTGTGTTACCAAAACTCTTTAAGTCACTTTCAAATAAAGCTGCAACATTAAAATGGATTGTTTTTTATTTTTTTTTAACAGAATGAGTGAGAGAAAGGAGCTATATTCAGACTCTTGCCCACATCTGTTATTCTAGTATCTTTTAAGATGGAGAGAGTGAATAATCCTTCCCTTTGACTGGGTTTGCAGTCTTGTTCAGTTCTTAACTGGGTGCTGAAAGATGTTTGGTTAATGGTCTTCATTCAGGTACTTCTTGGATTGCAGAACAGAAATTAAGTTATTTACTGATATTGAAGTGGACATGAAAGTCCTTAGCATGTAACAAGTAGTTTTCAAGGTATGCTTCCTTATAAAAATCAGGTTTAAAATTATCTTTTGTTGTAAGTGCTGCAAGACAATCATTCTCAAATGCAATGGAGGTGATAGGAAGTTTTTCCCTCAAAAGCAGCCATATGCATCGCTGTCTTTTGCTGCATATGTGCAATGTATATGGAAAGTTTTTTGTTTTAAAGTGAGATTTTCTATTTTGAGAGAGGTTTCCATCGAAATGGGATTTAAAAGCACATGATATATCATGTGAAGCTTTAGTATCTCAAAAGTGCAGAAGAAATTGCTTGAATGTGGTTTGATTTTTTGCCTTCCCTAACTGAAATCAGACGTGGCTCTGCTGAAGCTATTGCTTAACTAAAGTAACTGAATTAAGTCTTTGTAGATTGTCTTTAACTTTCTTTAACATGCCATTTCATTGTGATTTGGTTCTCTTGGAAGTATAGGTTCTCTTGTGATTTTTTTTTGACGTGACAGTTCATTATGATTATATGCACTTTCATAGAAGTTTAAGTTCTATGTTAGCTCTTCTAAACCCTTGTTCTTCATAATTAGGTACTTTTATGGAATAGTATCCATAAAGAAATACAGCAGCTGAATGGAAGCTTATCTAAGCCTTGATGGCAGAGCGGCTGTTACAAATTAAGGCAGCAAGAGCTTCAGTCTCTCTGTGACTCTCGTGCAGGCTCATGGTGGGTTGATTTACATCCCTCTGTCTGGCACCAATGTCTGCAAATAAGATTTGTATTCACAGCACTTGAGTCTTTGTATTACAGTGTAAAATCAGTAAAGTGTAAATTGGAGCATTAATGGCCTTCATTTTCAATGACTGACAAAATAATCCCTGTTACCAATGTATCCCTGCAGGTGAGTTTCAAGCTGGTTTTTATATTGATTAGAGTACTCACTACCCTGTACAGCAGCGAAGTTCCTGCTCGGGTTGGTGCCAGTGCAACCACCACTGGTGTTAGTGTAAAGGTTCTTTCTACACAGATGATTCTGAAAGACAAAATGATTGAAGTATTTAAGCTAATATCCATCTTCCATATCTTGTCTGATTAGGCTTCTTGTGAAGGTAAAAATTGATGAAGAACTCTACTAAAATCAACATGACTTGTCAAAAACAATGCTAGTCAAAGGAGAGTCCACAGGGACTGAACATCTAATAAACTGTTGTCTATTTGAGTTTCTAAAGCACAAATTGCACCTTTATGCTACAGCGTATAAATGAAGAATTAGAGTGGGCACTTTTCTTTGCAGTCTCTGGAATTTCTGCTCGTAGTTGAGTGTATTTGGTACTTTTCAGGTAAGTATGATATGACTGCAGGTGAAGTACCAAAAAATTGGTGAAGACCACAGAGAGAAGCGTCCTGGGCTTCAAAATATCTTACCATGTTTGGAAAGTAATGGCTAATTTATTAACTGTCTGCTTTCATATGCCTCCTGCCTGTTCCTATCTAAACAAGCTTTTACTCAAAGGATTTGATGTACTCAGAGCTGCTCTGTAGTAATGCACACAACTCTTCTGCTCTCCCTTTTGGGATAACTAGATGGTGTAAATGTTTCTCACAGTGTGGGAGAGCCTCTCTGCCTGTGTCTGGCTAAGACCAGAGTTGAGTCCCAGCTTGTGACTGGCAGGTGTTATCTCCATTACTGCTTCATCTCTTTCTGTCCCGTGTAGACAGAGGAAGGTTATTCAAGGTTGGCTGTGTTTTTATCCCAAGGTTTCAGTAATGGTGCAAACTGAAAGCAGGCCTTGCTCCTTTCTCTGACACATGCTCTATCCAGACTGGATGAGAAGCCACAGTAAAGGAAAGGGATGGTTTCTTTTGGGGAGTCATCTCTTCAATTTTTAAGAATTGATTTACGAATTGTATGCTGAAGTAAAAGGCTTCTAGCATAAAGCTCCTTCAAGGTTCATTTTAAGACCTTAAACTGATTGAACTTTGGAGATTAAGAGAGCTTACTTCTTTCTTCCATGTCCAGACATAGCCATAAGCACTACACAAGGATACCACAGAAGTTTAAGTTGAGGAACCTGGTCATCATCTTGTCTATTCCAGAGCTTTGTACAGCCCATAAGAGATATGTATGTGCACAGTTAGGACTGTGGACTTCACACATCTGAAGTTCCCAATATGGTGTCCCATTGTAACTAGCCATGATTAATTGTAGAAAACAGAATTTGAGACAAAAAATAGATCACAAAAGACTTCCATTATCACTGGCATATATAATTTATTCTAAGCTTGGCCCATAGAGCTCTTCTCCAGGTCCTACTTTCTTTCTTAATGCTTTGCAGTTACATTTTGTTTTCTATAGCACACTGTGGATCAGGATTGAGCAGTCTCTTCTATGTTCCATTCTAATTTCTGGGCAAATGATCTAGGTCTGGAGAATCCATAAAAATATAGTATTTGTATGTTAAGGCCATATAACTGCCCAATATCTGCACCACAAAGGTAGAAAGGGCATATTATGTCCCTGTCAGTTGAAAACAGAGTTATGTGAAGAAGAAAGTTTGCTGGCCTTCAGAAACTGCTTTTGGAAAGCAGGAGAAATCCATGCTTGTGTCAGGTGCCACAGTTTATGAAGATTACCTTCCTGCCACTCTGCTTCCCAACCTGCTCTTCAAGACAAAGATGTACTTTACTTCAGTGAGGTAATATTCTCCAAGATTATTTTAGCTTCTACTTGAAGGTTATTAGAGTTTCTGTTAGAGTTTCTTACAGGGGGGGAAAAAAAAGATAAAGAGCTATCCAAACTCTTGTTTGCAATGCTTACTGAATAGTATGTTTAGATCTGACACAAATAATCTTTCCCTTTAGCAGAGCCATGAAATTTGAGTTTCAAACACCTGAGGAGCAGCACAAGTAAAATGATGGATGGCTCCCTCTAGTGACTATGAAATTAGTAAACTTTTACATTCTGACATAGCAAAGATGGTTGCTGAAAGCTATTTTGTACAGCATGCTGCATGTTGTACTGTCTCAAGATTTTGCTTTGGTTTGTGTTGTAAAAATGGACAAAGAACTAATTTTCAGCTCTAGACCATTTTTCAGAGTGGAGGCAACTAGAGATCAGGATTTGTGGGTTTGTAGCTTATCGCTGTTTCTCTATTTAGCAACAGCTTAGTTGTCTTTTATACTGGAAATCGCAATATGCTGTCTGTGGTGGCTTCTTTCCCTGCCCCCAGCAACCCTTTTCGGATTTTGCCAAAAGCACACCTGTGATATTGAAGGAGGGCTTGACTTTTGGACGCCCAATCCATGCTTCACAACTTCCCATTAATTTTATTTTGTGTAACTGTCCCAGCAAATCCCCTTGTGCCAAAAATCTGTTTTTCAGTCATGAGCAGGATATGAAATAGTTCTGTATTACACACAAAGTAAATGTGTGCAGCTTGACAAGATGGTAGACAGGGTCTTAAATGTCTAATCTGTTTCTGTGGAGTTACAGTAGTCCTTCAGGCACTTTGCTGGCTTTAACATCTACTGCTTCAGAGTATCTCTGTGGGAAAGTGCCCTTGTTTATCTTAAACATTTTTGATCTGAGGCATAGGGGGCTTATGCTGTGTGTGACAAGCCTGTGGTGGGTAAGGATCTGAGCCTCTCGGTCTGACAAGACCGTCTTTCCTACCTGTGCTAAGGTATTTCATGACACAGTAACATTTAAGTGTAAGGAAGACACACAAGTACACCTCTCACACATGGCTTGGAAAAGAGCAGCAGTACTTGCGAGGTATGGAACAGATCTTTTAATCATTTTTTACAAAATAATCATAAATATCTTAAGAACAAAGTGGAATGAATCCTTTCCATGCAGTACTGATGTTATTTGCTTCATACTAATACCTTCCAAAGCAGTTGCAGGCATCTTTGCTTAAGTCTTCCACTAGGTGGATGGTACTGCTGTACCATTTTGCAGCTAGGAAACAGTTAAGTAAAGGCTATATTTAAAACTACTCTTTCATTTCCTTCCCAGAAGCACCTTTGCGTGGATTTCAGGGGGTGCTTCTCAATGGGAACAGACTGCGTGGCTTTTTGTGTGCATCCCTCTGCAGGATGGAGGGTCTTGGTGTTCATTGCATCTTTGTGCTGGGGCTAAGTTGGGCAGAAACAGTAATCTGAGAGTGCATGACCTGGATGAAATGTAGATTTTTTNCTTTGTGATTTTCCTCCTCATCACTGTTATTTTTTTTTATTTTTTATTTTTTATTTTTATTTTTTTTCCCTTCACATTTGAAGGCCAAATATGAGTTATTCCTGGTGTAAGATTTTATTGATTTGAAGGTGCTACAGCAGACACTTGCTTTTGAATCTCTTTTCTTGAGTGTTCAGCAGGAGCAGCAGTTCAGGTTGAGTGTTCCTCCCAGAAGCTTTCTCTGTTCTCCAGTGCTCATCTCTGGTGATGTAAAACCTGCTTGCATTTTGTTCTGTTGTACTCCAGCGAAGTCTAGACAAAGCCAGTTGCTTCTGCCCTGACGGGAAAATCTACCGCTGTTCCGGAAGCTGTATGAGGGGCTGAGTCAGGATTTCAGACACCAAGTTGCATGGAGAGAAACTGAAATACCTTCCATCAAAAAATAGCGTGAATTAAGCATTAGTCAGTTAATGACTGGGAAAACATCTTTCTTGAGTGCCTTGAGGATTAATATGTTTTTGAATATAAGATTATATCTTAAGTAATTTTGTTGGTGTTAGTTTTATTTAATGAGAGCTACCTCTGATTTCCTTTTCAAGGTGGGCCATTTACTGATTCCTCTGGGACTGATTTTTTCAATTAGATCAGTATTAAACCACAATTTGTGTTATTTCAGATATAGTTAAAAGACATTTGTTTTCAAATTGTGTTCTGAGGAAAAAAAAAGGGGAAATATAATTTGCTATTTTGATATTTCTCCAGTTACATGCAACATAAATATCAGCATATATTAGCCTCATTCATTCAGCTTGTAATTAAGTTTCTGGACAATGAAGTTTTTCTCTGCTGTACCAATCTCTCCCTGCAAGCCACAATTTGAAAAGGAGTTTCTGATTTTCTAGTTAGGTAAGAATATATTAAGTATTAATAACAGATATTTGTCTTTAGATCTGTAGTTCACATGCAGTTTGAATTGCTTCAAACTGAACTTTTTGTTACAATTTCATTACTTTATTACTTTAAAATAACTGTCTTACTATTTTATACTTTGTGTCTTTAAATATTTTTATGGGGAATTTTTCTGACTTTAAAAAGTATTGCTAGTCTGTTCAGCTTAACTTGATTGCAAGTTGGTGCTTTTTGTTGTGTGTTTGGTTTTCGGTAATATCATTGTTTTGCAACATCTTAAATTACTTTTTGTGAAAACAAAGCCTCTGTCAGCTTGTCACGCTGCCACAAGATGTCATGCGAAGCCGTGTCTCACTTCATGATGAGAGCTGACTGCGAGGACTTGCAGAGCACGAAGTCGAGTGGTTGTTGCGGAATGCTGTGTTCTGACAGCATCTCATTTCACCATACAGCTAACGCAGTGTCTCAATTTCTTGAAGGAACTCTTTCATATTGGGATTCTGCTTGAAACAAAAGTGACTAGTGACTGATTAAACTATCTTCTAACATACACTGAAGCAGCAGAGGTAGAAGTGCCTTAAGGTTTCTGAGATGTAGCATGCCTCGTAACACCAAGTACCGTAGAACTGAAAGGTTCTGTATGTAGTAACCAGGATTGTGCTCACTGGCAAAGGACTGGTTTGTGGTTTATTTTTGTGGGCTTTTTTTTTTTCCCCTCCAGTAAGAGGAAAAATGTTTCCAGGAACTAGAAAGGACTTTTTCCCATTAAATCCAGGAATGTCACAAAGTCTCTGCACTTCTGCTTATGCTTTTAAATTCCCAGCTGAATTTCCTCTTTGGAATCTATGTATGGCTTGAAAAAGCCTTCAAGCAGCAACCTTGTAATGTTCCATCCTGCACAACTGTAAGGAGAAGACGTTTTGTGTTGTCTAAGCTTGCTAGAGGGGAACTCGGCAAACAGTTGTAAGTTACTCAGATCTCACACACACCCCTTGAGTCATGGTGGACTTTTTGGTGAATTGTTTTATAGAGTGCAGTCTTGTCAGGAACTTAGTTTTATCTTCTGTGAGTTCAGTGAGATCTGTGTGCAAAGTGCTAAAGTACTGAATGTGCTTCAAATGAACTTCATTGAACTTATTTCTCCATAAACTAACCATGAAACATGCCAGGAGAATTTTTGAAAAGTCATGTGGGAGCAGTATTGACTCCTGAGTTGTATCTCAAAGTGAGTCATGGCAGCTGAGCAAAACAGCGTCACAAAAAGTAACCACAGCTTTTTGGTAGGAGAGATTCAAAATCCCTCAGGGTAAGTGTCCAAAATCAGTTGCAGGACAATTTTTTTCTCAGAATCCAAGGGCCATGAGGGCCAACAAATGTTACTTGGTCTACAGAGTTTGACAGAGAGGAGAGAGCAGAAGGCTGGCAGGATGTGAAAAGCGAGGCAAGATTCCAACTGATTTGTGCTAATCCAGTAATTCGGATTCTAGGCACAAAATGGTCACCAAGGCAAAGTTAATAAAACATTAAAAGAGGCCCAGTAGCCCAAATAAATACATATTGTCCATCAACAGTCCCCGGATACGGTGCTGATTCTGTGTTTGATCGTGTATTTTCCCCTAAAGATATTTAATTGAACTAAAACTGGCGTGAGACTGAGTTTATGATTGATTCATTCCCTGTTAGAAAACAAAATCACTTTGATGTACGTGAACGAGCGGTGCTGTTTCTCGTGCTCTGTGAATTGTCTTCCCAGTTGAGCCAAGAACTTCACAGGCTGGAGTACTCTGTGAGCGGTGCGCGTCTCAGCAGGCGCAGCACATTTGTTGTTGTCAATATGGAGATGAATAGAACTGACGACTAAATAATTTTAATTTCTTTCTAGGAAAGAATGAGCCAGGGGTCCAACTTCAGACAAATCTGAAGGTAATTAATTATTCCCAGACCCAGAGCTGTCCTGAGAGGAGAGAAAACATATCACACAAAGCTGTATGCTTGAAGTACCAAAGCTTTAAGGTGTTCAGGATTGTTATGGACTCTCAGTCTGTAGAGTTTGATGGGCAGTGCTGGAGAGAGCGTATTTTCACTGGGTATTTGCAGAAGGACGTGTCTATCCCACCCATTAAGGAGGATCAGTGTTGTATCTGGTAAAGGCTTCGGAGACTGAGTACAGCTGTAGTGTGACTGCCCTCTGCGTAGAGGATCAGGGTGCTTTTCCCTGAACACGTGGCACTGTAACAAAGCTCATGATTTTCCTTTTTTAATGGTTATGGCAAGTGCCTGCTCTGTTCAGGAAGGGAGTTTCATTACAGCTGTTAAGTCTAGGGGAATTTACTATGTTCTATGGGTATACAGATAACAACCACGCACAATTCAGTCTGGGTTGAAGTTAATGTGAGGGTATTGGAATCTTTATTTCAGTTTTTGATAGTTTAGGTTTTAATAAATTTGAAGTGAATATTTTAGTGCATATAAAATGCAGAATTGCCTCTCAGTAGTTACTTTTTCACTGTTAGTCAGAAGTTTATACTGAGCTATGCAATTTAACAATGAAGTTCTCCTCTCTTAGCTGCATATCATTACAATCCTAGGAAATTAACTTTGTGATTTCCAAAATACACAGATGCCTGAACAAAGTGCAGTGTAAGTATAGTGTAACAGGGCTTTTTTTGAAAGCGAGTTTTCATTTATTTTTTAAGTTCTGAAGTGTAATGGATTTTTTAATTCAGAAGGTGTATAATACAAATTCATTTTGTGTTAAGAACCTTTAAAATAATTCATTATTTCTAAACATTTTTAATTGCCAGATATGTTGTTGCCATAACTGCTGTCAGTGACGGGATAACTTACAGTAGAGGTGTGAGAGATTGAAACTGCAAAGGAATAGTGGTGACAAAAGCTAGAAATAAAGCATCATTTTCTATTCAGCCTTCCTGTTAAATGGAGGAAAAGTATTCCACGTCGTTTATAAGGATTATATTGTTGCTTTTCAGACGTGATTCAAAGATATGTATCGAAAGAGGGAAAGTATAAAATGTCATTGTGTCATTAGGAATTCTAGTTCCATTCAAATAGGAAATGTTCTATTTATGATCCTCAAAGAAAACCTTCAGGTTATGAACAGCATTTCCATTTGTGGAGAAAAATGTAAGAATAGTTTTCTGAAAGTTTGTATAAAATGAACATCCCCTTTTGAACCCTTTTTTCATTCAATTGCTGGGCACGTTGAAAAAATCATTGAAGAATTAATACAAGCTATGTGAAAAAATAACGGAAAAAACCCCAAAACCCCAAAATTCCAATGTTTTTTGCAGTATTCACAGTTTAGTTTTTAAGTGAAATAACTGTTGATCTCAATAGGCTTGAACTCATTAGTTGAATATGCCACAAGGAGGACCTGCTTTTCCTTTCATTTACTCCAGGGTGGATGAAGAGTGAATTCACAGACCTTGGTGACATTACTGTGCATAGACCGAGGAAAAGAATGGGTGAACAGAGTGTCTGCTGTTGTATGTGAAGGATATTTTTTTAAGAGTAAAGGATCTTGGTTTCTGGATATGAATGTGCTATAAACCTGGACATTAGAATGTTTCTGCTAAGTGTGTGGAACACTTGAACTTCTAAAACTTTACTTACATGAGGTTATTGTCTTTATGCACACACATCCTATGATGAACAGGGACATCAAAATATCAGTGAAAAGCAGGCTTTTTTCATCTACTGCTGTATTTACAGTTTCATAATCTGAGAATGTTGCACATTTGCAATGATGGAAAAGGCACCATGCTGATGAGTGATGATGCAACATACATATCAACAATGATGTCAGTGCTGCATCACAGCATATTTGTCTTTTGAGTTCTGTTTGTCATTTTAAAAATTTACCAGCATCTCTTGATTTTTGTAGCAGGTTGATCAGATTATGGACTAACTCTGGTAGGAACAGAGACGCTCTGAGCTGTTATTGCTTCTGGGCATGAACTGGTTGATCATTGTGGCACTGGGCTGTACTCCGTGGCCTCAGTCCTTCATGTCAGCAGCAGCACAGGGATCTGCAGGGATGACAGCCATTGCTCCTGAACCATTTTCCTTTTTAATTCATTACAGTCTTTATGCTGTTTCTTAGGGCCTCATGTATCAATGTATTAAAGAGAAACGTGAATGTTTGGGTTTTTCCCCATGAAGCCAGGAAATCAGGTGATTTCATATTAAATCAATGTGATTCATAGTTTTCTTGCAAAACTCTGGAGTTAAGCATCTTAGGTCTTCTGTTAAATGCAGAAAGGAAACACTTCAATGTTTGCCAAGAAACTGGGATGCTTTGTTTAAAATGATTTGAAGGAAAAGGTGTAGATGTTTTGCAATTTTTACCTATTTCTTAGCTAAGCTGTATATATTCACTTATTGATAGCAAATTCCCTGTTTTCTGTGATCACAAAGTTTACTGAAAGTAGCTGAGCATCCTTCCTGTGAAGAAGAGGCAGGCGATCCCATTCGCAAAAGCGGCATTCGGCTGTTTCCTCTCCTCTTGTGGTAAAAGACCGTATGCAGCTGTAATGCAGCTGTTCTGAGGGCAGTGGGGAGCACAGAGGCAACCTGCTTCGATGCACAGCCCACATCTGTCCTTGGAAAAATTCAAAGTGACAGGAAGCATGCTGAGGCCATATGTCAGCAAAGCGGAGTTCAGAACAGGCTGCATTGCGGGCATAGGTTTAATTTCTAGCACGGTTTTTGAGGCAATTGAGTCTGGATCATTAAAAACAAAAGTTTCCTTCTCCGAATTACCACTATGTGTCAGCAGCTGCTTGAGAACTTTAAGCAAACTTGAAAATATCTTCCCCAGGGGCCCATGTTTAACTCTCACACAACTGTCAGGGCTTACTGTACTTCATTTTTGTGTGTGTTACCTGCTTTATATGTTAAAGAATCAAGAATTTGTAAGTGCTGCTTTTTTTGGCTCTTTGCAACTGTGATCTATACTGAAGGGACATTTCCTCTGTGCGTGGTCTGGTATCTGCAATATCACTCCTGTGAGACCTGGCACGTGGACACTACATTGTCTTAAAAACACTTTGTCAGTTCTTAATCCCTTTTGAGTTTTGGAGCACTGAAATGAATTGACTGTTTGAATGTATTTAGCTAAACAATAGCTTAATATGAGAAAGATGGCAGCTTTTTTTTGTGATTCTTAACCAAGAACACAGAATGCTCCTTTTCTATTTATCTAATTGAAGGATCAGTATAAATCAAATAGGAAAAGCTGAAATTGTTCATCTCAGTCCTTGGTTGACCTGCATTAGGCAGAGATTAATTTCACAGAACAGATGAGGTTAGATAGGACCACTCAGGACCATCCAGTTCAATGCCCTGCTCAAAGCAGGGTCACCTAAAGCAGGTTGCCCAGGGCCGTTTCCAGTCAAGTTTTGAACATCTCCAAGGGTGGAGACTTCACAACATCTCTGGGCAATCTGTTCCAGTGTTTGTGTACCCGCACATAAAAAAGTCTTTTCTTGTGTTCACGGGGAGCTTCATGTGCTTTAATTTGTGCTTATTACCTCTTGTCCTGTCACTGAGCGCTACTGAGAAGAGTCTGACTCGTCTTCTTTACACCCTGACATCAGGTATTTATACACAGAGATAAGAACCCCCTGAGCCTTCGCTTCTCCAGGGTCCCAGCTGTCTCAGCCGCTCCTTGGATGACAGATGCTCCAGTCCCTCAATCATCTTTATGGCCCTTCACTGAACTCACTCAAGTGCGTCCCTGTCTCTTGCACTGGGCAGCCCAGCACTGAACCCAGCACTCCAGATCTGGCCTCACCAGGGCTGAGTGGAGCGGAAGGATCACCCACCTCCCTTGGTGCGCTGGCACTGCTCCGCAGACCAGAACACCGCCGGCCTTCCTTCCCCTGCGTACGCGTTGCTGATATTTCTTTAGAACCTTTTGTTCTTGACAAAATTCCCAGGGATGTCAGGGCTGCAGAGTTATTCCTTTGGTTTTTTTTTAATGGCTTTTTTTTTTTTTGTATAAACATGATTATGGTTAAAAATTTTCTTACATGCTACAGAACTGCAGTATAGGCTTATGGTGTTCACAGTAAACACTCAGCTTAAACTGTGCGATTAAAATCAAACCCACAGATTGTTTGTGAGGTGAATTCTATTTATATTTTAACATTGGTAAAATATTTACAGTTCTGTTATGGATTTATTTGATTTTAGAAAGCATGAAAATGATTCAGTTTGGAAAACACTGGAAATTTTTCTTTAGAATTATTGAAAAAGCACATCTTTTATAAATACCAAAGTGTACCTCCATCACCCATATAGTATGTTTTTATTTCTTTTCTGTGTCTTTCTCAGTTCTCTGTAAGAACTATTTCATAACTGAGGAATTGGTTCCAAGTAACTATGATGGCAACTTTGAAAATATGTTATCAATCAGTTTTGCATGTGGATTTTCTATGTTTTTTGAAAGCAGTGCTGAAATTTGAAGCATTGTGACTTGTTGCTGAAGAACCTTTGCTTCCTCTCCTTGTTTTCTTTCAGTGTCTCTGCCCTAACAGCTTACCTGCTAGCAGAACGTCCTTCCCTCCTTAAATTACTCCTGTATATTCTTTGTGTTATGTTCCAAGTTGCATGGATGATATATCACATTTAATTGCTCTTCTTCTCTGCATCAATGTCTTTTGCCGTGCCTTCTGTGGAGAAGGCACAGGAAAACTGTATCACTGTCTTGCTGTGATTTGACTTTGTGAATGTCAGAGCTACCAAATGTGTGCTGTATTCTGCCTCGGAGTCGCAGTTTTAAGTTAACTGGGGTAACCCTGATGATGCTGGAGTGGCTGGGTGCTGTGACCTACCCCTCAACTGTATTTGTAACTCTGTGGTTGGTTGCTTGCAGTCCTACAAAGGGCCTTTCTGGTAATGAACGGTGCTGACTATCAACAATTCACCTTGCTGTCGGTGTAAGGCTTTGTGTATCTTCCCAAATAGTACACTTATGGTCAGGATAGTCCCTGGGTGGTTGTTAATACTTAGTTAAAATTAGCCAAAATATTTTCTTTTATGAGAAACTTATTTTCCTGCCCTTTGTGACATGTTTGGCTCTGGCCGGTATGTTCTGCTTGCATCCTGTGCTATTTTTAGTACTGTTGATTATCCTTCCCCCCCACTTCTGTTGCAAAACAGAATGACATGTCTTTTTACTGGTACGTGCTACTTTCACACATGGTTTCAGTTTCATCAAAACCAGATGGATCAGTTGTGTGTGAGGACTAGTTTAATCTGGGTGCTGCTGGGCTAATTGGAGTGAACCGGTGGATGTGTTCCTTCCTTTTGCTTTCACACGTGAATGAGTGTGTCATTTTAAATTGGACCTTGTCTTTCTCTTTCCTTCCCCGGAGAAGAGGCAAAAAAGGAGCACACATAGTTTTTGACAGGTCTGAATTTGGTGATTTTCCTGGGAGAACTGTTTTCTCTGTAAGAGGCATTTTATGGGCTGTTTTGAGTGCATCAGCCAGGGACCTGCCAGAAACAGTGCTAATTCCAGGAGCATCAACGGACAGCAGAAGTCTCTGTTCAGAGCTTCCAGCAATGGCAGGGAGATCAGCCAGGTTCTGTGTTGACATAAGGTTTTTCCCCATCTTTCTGCAGAGTGTGTCCCATATTAGCCAAGCTCTAAACAGCATTAATAAATGCCAAACACATTTTCTGCAGCTGTGTGAGAAAGCTGCCCAGAGTGGCTATTTATCACTCTTACTCACTCTGACCCAATCAGACCCACATTACCTGTACAGAAAATTGATTGGGAGGGGATAATTCTTTACAGCTTCTCATGAAAGAAACAGTTAATCATTTATCACCAGACTTAGTCTTGATGGCTGTTTACGATTCTTCCGCTCATGTCAGTAGGAACATGTGGGGCCCCAGGAAGTACCAGGACTTGGAGAATATTTTGAGAAACGCTACTGTAGTGAGCGTGAGAGCCTTAAATACAGGGTAGTTTATAGCACGATTTGTATCAAGTCTTGATCTTTAAAACTAGTAGTAATTATAAGCTTCAGCAGCAAGTCCAGATCAGACTAGCAGTGACCTCAGATCCAAACTAGTTTTCAGTGATGGGGCAGATCCAGGGTGGGTTTTGAGAAAATTCACAAGAGCATATCACAGTTAACATAATTTTAAAAGTACATGATGCGAACTTTTCCTTGCTACTGTTGCCATTAAGGCAATGAACGGTTGGATGAAAGTGCATTTATATGAGTCACCTAGCTGTTTTCATTCTGTTTAACATTCAGGCTGTGTAAGTTCTAATGCTCTGCCCGTGTGCTATGTGTAAAGATAATTTTAATCATTAAAGCAACCTTTACCTTAAGTTGATTTAGCTTCTTGTGCTCTTTCTTTTTAGACCCGCCTGACTATATCAGTTGCCTTTATAAAAGATTTAATTTCTGTTGACAAACTGTAGTTCTATTAACCTATGATGGACTAAGGATATGACTAAGAATGGTAAGAGAACAAATCCCCTATTTTTAGGGAAGAATAAAAAGGCAGGCATCTTTGAATAAAGCCTTCTTTAATAGTTTTTAGAACTCCATTCTAATACAAGTGCTCAAGGACATAATTTGCAATATATTTAACAGCAAGTAGAGTCTCTTCACAGGTTGGCTTTATCTGAGATGCAGGGAGAATGAAACCGTATCTACCAGTGTCTCGTAGCTCAAAAGTGAAAGAGTATTTGATGCCTTCATCGTAAGCCCAGTCGTCAGAGCCCCCTGCAGAAGGATCTGTTGATAAAGAAATAAAATAAAGGTTAACTGGAAAAGCATGGCTGCCTATTGAAATGTGATATACTTTGGAGTTAAGTCACATAGCCAGAAATGTAGAAAGGACAGATAAAAAGGAATACTCAGTGAATTGATTGATTTACCCTGCTCATGGAAAAGCTTCTGTCATTTTAGGCCATTTGTGAGTTTCGTTGCAGCTGATGCACGCAAGCAAATGTAAACAAGCTAAACTGCTCCCTCCTTGTCAATATTGCGGGGAGACTGTGGGAGAAATGTCTAAAGAAAGGAGAATGGTGTGCTTGCATGGCGTTGTTTAGAAAGATTTGGTATCAGAAGCAATACTCTCTCACTGGGTAGTTTTCTGAGGTTCACATATAGATGTGAAAGAACTGCAGATCTGGGATATCAGCTCCATCTTTTTTATGGACAAACAGTACCCTCCATTTCCAGTACTTTGGTACAATGAAGGCAGTCTTTTGCTAAGGGAGGAGCCTTCAGAATTGCTAAGCATCATGAAAACATTTTTAAAGGAAAAATCTCCATAAATATTCTAAAAATTGGGAGAAACTGGTTTTTAAAATTGGGAGGTTTTTTTAATTATTTAAGGAAAGAGAGGGGAAAAATGATTAGGTTCTGTATTTAAGTAAATTAAGAGATCTTAAATATAGGTGATATTAAAGTTCTAGAAATCCAGATTGTGCAATCTCAACTCAGCTTTTGACGCTCCAAAGGCCATATCCTGACAGCTGAGTTCCCAAGAAGGGTAGAAGGATGGAATTGTAATTAGTACATTTCTCACACTGTAATGCTAAGTAATAGAAATAATTGGTCTGTGTTACTGCAGTTGTTGAAGCCATTCTTTAGGATTCACATCATCTTTTCACTCTGACTTGGAGACACTGGCAATGCAGGAAATCTCAGGTCAAGATTTTTATGTTTAAATCTAAGCTGTGTGTGATTTAGGAATTCATGCTATGCACATGAATTCCTAAACACTTTACCATATCACTCTGCTTTCCAGGGGGTCACACACACTCCTTAGGATCCTTAAGGAATGTATCATCCCATATTTTAGAAATGAGAGATTCCATATAGACCTCTGAGTATATGCATATGAAGAAAGAAGGGGGCTACTTAGCAAGTAGAACAAGAATCACTAGAAAACTGTTTGATAGGCTTAGTAGCACTTAATATAGATGGATAGTATATTTAGGCCAGTACTTACAGATTGTTGTAGCTCCTGGGCCGTATGTATATTCGGTATTGTACAAACTAGTCAGCTCTTTGGATGCAGCACGAGCAATGGAATTCTGTAGGAAAAGAGGAATGATAAATGCAGGTTTACAGAAACTTTCTGAGTGAATCTAGGCAAATACATTGTTGAACAAACTGAAAAGCCATGCTCGAGAAGTTTTTAGTTGAAAACTGTTGTTCACCACTCCGAATGACTAGATGTCAGTAGCTGACCAGGCACGGCTTGTCCTGTTGTGAAAAGAGCTTATCAGTGAAGAGCTCGTTCTCCAAGCTTTAATGGAGTATAGTCCAGTCTGTGTGTTGCTCTACTGATGTACAGCCTGCTGTATAGTCCACTGTAGTTTGGATAGGTAAGGGGACAATAGGTAACAGGATTTTCTATACTTAGAAGAAACTTGTACAAGATTAAAAAAAGAATCTTATTTAGAAATAAGAGAATCTTAGAGAGTAGTAATAACTTGGTACAGTAAATTGCGAACATACAATAGCCTTTCTTTTCCTTCTATTCGTGCAGCTATAAATTCAGAGTAGAGTCAGCTTAGTCAGTGGAGTTGAACACTGATACAAGTGGAAGCAGATTAAAGTCTTATGCCTTTTTCTGGCTGTTAATAATTTATAAATTACCTTGGAACCATATGTAGTCTCATTAATTTCAATTCATTTCCTGTGCACAGAAGGACTCATTCAACTCCCACTGATTTCAGTGAGGGTTGGATCAGGCCCATCGATAGTACTATGAAGCTTTGTATGTTTGCATTAAGGAAAATTACAGACTTTTCTTTGGAACGTGTGGCTTTTCCAGTTCTTCATTATACAACATGTTGGTAATGAAACATGGAAACTATTACTAACAGATGATAAATATGAATTATTTTTGAAAGCAGATGTTCAGTATAAGGATAAGCAATGGGTTGCCCTATCTTTCTTTACAGCTTGCAGCTGAATGCCTTACTATTCCAGGAATTTCCTCAAGCCCCTTCTTTCTCTGTAGGTTATACTCTGGCTTACTTCCCAGTGGAAAAATATATTGTAAAATATTCTCTGTTCATCCTTATGCTTCAAGTGTTCCTGTGAATTACTTGAAAAGGCATATTGGACAATGTGTTTGGAAACTCTTAGTTAAATGAGAGAGCTTTCTCAGAAGCTTCTACAAAGCAACATAAAAATACATTTGCATTAGTACTGGCAGCCTCCTTTATTGCAGAATTGCAAGTGTTTCCCCATTCCCAAATGTTGGATTTTGAACATCCTAAAATTATGGGAGTTTGCGTGTAGGAATTTTTGGTCATTTAGAATGTTTAGTTAAACAAGGCAGAGGAAAAAGTATTTGAAGGCTGTCCTTCCACCTGTAACATTGGCTGTACCTGAATATGGGGTTTGGTTTCTGGCCTCTCTGTTGTCCAAACGCAGGCAATTGTAGGGAGAATGCTGTTGCTTTGCATTTCACAATCTTGGATTCAGCAGTTGGGGAAGCTGTGCTCTCTCCAGTGTTGGGTCTTTTTGTTGTTGTTTGTTTGGGTGTTTTTTTTAATGTTTTAACAATCTGATTTTTCTAAAATCCATAATAATTTTAAACACATGTTGAGGGAATTGTAGAGGTTGGAGACTACTGTAATCTGGTAGTGATACTTTTTCTTCAGTCATCTTTTGTTTATAATATATACATTTAATCAGCAGCTGAGATTGAGTCTCAGTTTTCTCATAATAGTAAATAATTTTTTAAATGTAAACTGATCCTTCCTCTTTTCAAATATGTGGAAATTAAATTTGTAAAGATAGTCTGATACTATGTATGGACTTGTTGGTTGCTAGTATTTGGTCTCTCTTTAGTAAACTGCATGGTAGGGACAATAGAACAGCAGAGCTGCTCTTTGAGAAGAATAGGGCATTCCTTTCACTGAGCTGCCAAATGGTGGCTTTAAATCATACCAGAACATATACCAGAAAAAGTATGTCAGGAAATCTTTTTACCTGAGGGATTTTTTTTTTTTATTATTGGCCAGGAAGTTGTAAAAGGAGAGATTCGTAGAAAGAGCAGTTGAGATTTCCAGCTGTTAAGAGCCTGGAATCCAAATAAACAACTTCCTCAAGCTCTCTAGGTTGGAGATCAAGGTAGTTTTTTAAATGACCCTCTCTAAGTCAAAAACATGACTGAGCATTTATGACTTCATCATGAAATGAAACTTTATCAGAAGTTTTGATATATGATTTTTTTCTTTTAAGGGACTCTCTACCATTTCCTTTCCTAATAGATTTATAGTCTGAAACCTAAAGGTAAAAAAAAATATTCAACTTTATAGGAACTAAAGTCACCTGTCAATAATGTAATATAAACCAGCAGGAATAATAAAAATTAAGTAAATACTTGTAAGTATAAATACAAAATATGAGGATTCCCCCCCCCCCCTTTTTTTTTAGATGGCACAATTACTCAAAAACATCCTTAAAAAGGAAATAACATGGAGATCTGTGCAGAGGTATATCAACAATGCCCAACATTTGCCAGAAGGGAAAGTGATATTTAGCTTTTGAAAAGTGGTTTGGGTTTTAAGCCTCTATGTTATTTGGAATACAGCTGTGAGGAGAAACATCACTATCTTTTTGACTTTTGAGGATACTCTACTCTTGAGTGGTTTTCTAGATCTCTTTGCACAACTGGCTCACCTGAATAGATGTGGTTTGTTTATTTGGGTTTTTTTCCTAGTGTTAAGAATCCCTCTCTCGCAAGGAAAATTTTGCTGAGAGTTATAGTAGCAGAGCAACAACTGGTGTCCTGAAGTCCTAGTAATAACTCCAAATTAATACCTTGTAACAGGGAGCTTCTGACTTGCAGCTGAACTCGCAGAGCTGGTCATTTCAGGAGAAGGCAGTAGTCCCTGTGCTGATCACCCATCTGTGTTTACACAGCAATTACTAATATTTTGCTTGATCTTGTGTACAGAGTGCACGGGCTAGTGAGACAGCAGAGTTGTGTTCTCAGTTGCCATTATCTTACATAATTCACAACCTTTAAACCTATTTTTTTTTCAGTTGTTAGCTTTTAATGAAAGATATGTTACTGGTCTCTCTTTCTCATCACATCTGGAGGTTTGAACTAACCAGATAAATTATCTGGCTAAGCATCTTCTGTGTCTTAATAGGTAATTTTTTTGGAGCATCTCCCTCATTTTACTCTTGTATCATCAGGCTAGCTTTACCAGCAATTGCGGCTGTTTAGAAACACTTCAGGGATGTTGATTACGCAGCTGCTGCATGTGGACAACTCCCTTTGCCATCACAGTCTGACAATGATCTGGAGAAGCCTTTTGACTGGACCTCTTGCTCTCTTCCCTCACTGGACTGCAAACTGATTTGCCCAAGGCTGAAAACTGTATTTTTCACTTCACCTCGGTCTCATGTGCTACTTAAGCGACGCTCAACTTCCTTTGTAATGAGAGTCTGAAAATGTGGTATTTGCAAAGTTAGCTTTAGCCAAGTGAAGCTAAACTTCTGAGGCTGCTTGTTTTGCCAATAAAAACAGACTCCCCTCAAAAGAGTCCACGACTGATATGTAATTTAGTTCACTCTTCAGTTGTTGCTCAAGGTTAAGAATCTCCCCCAAGAGTGCAGGGAATCCAGCCAAGTGGAGGATGTTAGCATGATGGTTCTTTTTTTCTTTGCAAGCCTGTTCCTCTGTGGCAGTCTCACAGAGTGTTTAAGAAAACAGTCCCTGGTGAGAGGATTTCCAGTGTGACTGGGTTGAGGTGAATGTGCCCTACACCTGTTGGAGACTCTGAGTCAGAGTCATACAGGAGCTTCATGGGGAAGCTGCTGCAACGAAAAACATCCTTTTCACAATTGTAAGAGTACAGAGCAGTTCTTTTGTGGGACATCTGTTGTGGCAAACTTGGTAGAGGAACTGTGAAGCCAATTACAAATATTGCTTTTCTGCCCACTTTCCTGTTTGTTGTGCTTCCTAGTTGACTTTATCAATATTTACTTGTTACAAAGTAGTACAATCGCAGGAATCTGCAGCCACAGGGATACAACAGCAATGTCCAAGTCTCTTAGATGACAGGATTTTTGCTGTTCAAAAATTCTTGTCTTCATATATCTTAAAAACCTTCAGGAATAAAGTCAGGAGTGAAAAGACTTCACTCCCAGACATCAGTTTAAATGATCAGACTGATATTCACAAAGTCATGCAATGTATTTGAAATTCACTCTTCTTGCAGCTGCACAGACTCTGGGCATATCTCCACTTTCTACTATATCCTATTCTAAGCACTCAAGAGGAGATGAAGTGCTAGACCAACCCAATATGGAAGGTGACTTTCCGTGAGCTTAAACAATAACCAATGTGACCAGTATGCCTTCAAGTAATACAAACTGAAATCTCGTGCCTAGAAAATTATCTTGGATTGTAAATTAATATCATATTCTGCAGCCTGCCAAACTGTAATCTGACAATGAGTATGAGCTGGCTGCAGACGTGTATTTGGCGCTGAGTTTGTTGTTTAAGTGAGAGATGGAATTGAACCTGGAAAGGAAGGAAGGGCACGATGCACATTCCTCTACTCTATCAAGTCGTAGTTCAGAGCCAATTAAATTCCAAACAAGAATTGATAAAGCTAGATTTGTCTGCTGAAAATGAGGAAAGCATGTGGTGACCTAATAGGAAGCTAAGGTCAAAATACGAACTGATTAAAAAATATAGGCTGAACTGTTTATGAAAAATACGATTAAATACAGAGTTCTTTGTTGCAAGAGGACAAAAATGTGAATAGTAAAATAAAGATGCAAAGAATCTTTTTGGGGTGTGGAGAAATACCGATCTTGTCAAACACATTTTTTAATTGTGAAAAGCTAATGCTTCTGTTCTCTGTAGGAGATGGATTCAAGTGTGTATTCTGTGTGCAGGGGAACACTCCAGGGTATTGTAAAGAATGAGTCAAGAGAGGGTTATGAAGCAGGCAAAATGTGATTCACCAAAAGGAGTACATATTTCTTTCAGGGTGTCATTACAAGAATATTGTGTAACTTCTGAGAAATTCCTGACCTAGATTTTCCTGTCTTGGGTGTTTTTATTTTTGTTGTTCAAGTATTGTTTGGATTACAGTGAAAGTTTTGTGCAACACCCTGGAGGCATGGGGGAGAACAAAATACAACACTGAATGAAGGGAGAAAAGTTTTGGGAAAATGCTTGTGAGCTGTGGGGGTGAGATCCTCTTGCATCTAAGGAGAAGAGTGGGAAGTTGTGGGAAGGCACATACGTGACTTTCATCATGTTTTACACCCCAGGACAAGGGGTGGTTGAGGGGTAGTTCTAATCCCTGACTCACAGTAACTTTGAGGCTGTTCTGGTTTGCTGTAGTAATGCAGTGGAGCATAAGTGATGTCTGGGATTCTCAGAGTGTCCTGTTCTACCTGAGAAACCAAAACCAGAAGAGTCTTATGCCTTCTGGTGATTTCTTGAGGCTGTGAACAGAAAAGGTCTTTTGAGTCCCAAGGACACACTGTTCAGTACGCTTCCAGGAAAGGAAGGTACAAGTGTTCTAGATCTTTCTCTTCTGCAGTCTTACAGTCTTCAATCTCAAATTATGCAATTTTTGTGCCCTTCTATATCTCAGACACTGGAATGCAGCATAAGTCCCATGGTAGTATGCTACCTTTAATGAAATACAGCAGAAAAAAATGTTTTTAATGACAAGCAGACATGTGAGGTTTTGCTTAAGCACATGTCCAGTGCTCACTGAAAGAGATAAGAAATTGCAACTATATTTCCTTTAATTTATTAGATCTGTCAGAGTAAAAAAGACATCTAAGATAAGATAATGGCACTATAAATTTTGCTGCTTCATTTGCAAAATGATTTATGATCCTTTCATTTGCCTAAACAATTTCTATTAAAAGTCAAGATCCTTATTCTTCAGCATTTCTCTAAAGTCTAAATCTAGACAGAACTTTTAGACATGAAACACAATTGGCATACAAAATAATACCTCTTTTGGTAGCTGCCTCATTTCACGTAAGTACAATTGTTGATTGAAAATCTTAAATTTTCTTTAGTCACAGTGTTTTAGTTATTTGAAGTAACCTGAAAAGCTGCACTTTGGAACCTGACCAAAGTTGAACCTGTTGAAATCAGTTTTTCTATTTCATTCACTGACATTGGAGTGAATTAAGCCCTTTCTGTTTAATTATCCCAACTAGAGGCAATGTTGATTGGGTGATACTCTGATCTCATTCTCCAAAAGAAGGATTTTTGGCAAGAAGTCTTCCCTTGTTAAAATCAGATCCTGCACAAGTTGAACACCTCTGGAATCCTGCTGTCTTTTTGTTGGGATCACCAATAGAGGAAATATTTTACCCTAATTAAGACGTGAAAAACATTCATAAGGTCACCTTGTCATGATGGTGAGACTTGTGATTGCTTTGTAGTTGAAAATAATGGAACTCCCTCTGGGATCACTGTGCCTGATTTAAAATGTCGGATAAAGTGATGTTGGAAAGAATAACTCACAAAGTGAAATCAAATGGTTGAAGAGAAATATCTAGCCTGCATTCCTGAGCTAAATATTTTTTATGTGGAATGGTAATGGCAGAATTGTCCTCTACGCCAGGAAAGAAAGAAGAGTTTTTATTGATAAAAATTATAGAACCATGGTATGGACAGTTCATTAAATTTTACTGTGTATTAGAATAGAACATTGCTAATATAAATGTTTAATTTAATAAAAGAATTTTAAAACCTAGAAAAGCATATAGGTTCTTTCTTATTCTTAGGGATTGTTTTAATAATGAGCTGTCAATGTAAATTTTTTCCATTTAGTACTGTGAGAAACATGCTGTACTTTAGTTATGTTTCATCACATTTGCTCTTGATTCAAAAAATTGGGCAGAATGTCATGCAAATTTTTAACACATGGGAACTTTGTCATCTCGACAACAAAGCAGCTTCAAGGGTTTTGTGCTGTGTTATTACTTCAGACTGAACTGCAGTGTGTGAAATGTGAAGCTCTTGTGAAAACTGAAGACAAGAAATTACTACAGTTTCCTGGAATAATTACAATTTAAAATTTCTGGAATACAAATTAGGAAAACAAAAATCTTCATCTAAATTTCATCCTCTCTTTTAAGCCGTAAAAAAAACTAACAAGAAACTTCACTGTTGGCCCCAGTTTGTATTTGTGCTTCAGAATCATGACATCTATTTGGGAGCACTCGTAAATCTGTCAAACCTTCACAGCAGAGCAACACAGTGTTGTTGCCTTGGACTTTTGGCAGCATCCAGGAAAGAGGGGGAATAAAGATTTGTTTGTTTTGTTTTTCTATGTTGTTTTCCCTGCCAACAGCTTCTAATTGTTAATGTGCTGGAGAACTGAAGTAATTTTGTTATTCATGATTGTTGATTTTTGGCCTTATAAAACATTTACAAATGTTATACACATTGAATAGTTTTAACCCCTCTCTCTGTTTTTAAGGATAAAAAAATATATGTATTCCAGACTGTTATCTTATTTAAATGGCGTTAGGGTATAGCCTTTCTCTAGGATGAATAAAAGAGGCATTGTCCTTTAAAACACCACATTCATCCTCTCCTCTTCCAAATAAAAGGTGTGTTGGAATCCAGGCTTGTTTAGAAAGGCCTCAGAACTGCAAATTTTTACCTGTTTTGTATCTAACTGCTTTTAATTATACTTTTGACAAAAACTACCTCGTTGTCCTGAACCTGTATCAATAGGAGTTTCAGCATTTTATTCAGTGAGAACTGGTCGGTGGGAAGTGGCAGAGATCTTTGCTGCTGCTACCAGTTCAGTCATTTCATAGTTATTACAATCTAGCAAGCTGTTAACTCGACTTACGGTGCGTAATGTTTCTATGTAGTGTATTAAAGCTACATAAACAGCAACTTCTGAGCAAGGATGAAGTGGTGCTGCACAGCATAGTGTATTTCTGTATAGCATGACCGGAACACAAACCTGACCTTGTGGCAAATTCATTGTGTATGTGGAAATTAAATAAGGCTCTTGAGTTTATCCTGTGCTTGAAATATCTTGAAACCATCATGTTTCCCTTGTTCTTGCTATGAGTGTGAAGTATTTTCAAAAACTGGCAGTACAGATTCTTTCCAGATGTTAAAGAAACTGCTTGAAGTTAAATGGACCTAAATAGCAAGTTATGACTTTTACTTATTCTTTTCATTATGTCAAAATGACAAAGAGACTTACCAGTTCCTCGTAATCCGATGGTAATTTGTAATCATACGAATAAGGAAACAGTAGCATCTGGGAATAGGAGTGAATAGTCAAGTATGCCTTGATTGTAGAAAGATGTTCACGAATAAAATCAGCCAAAGCCTTGGTCTCCTTCTCAGACTCGGGTGCAGAGCCACAGTAAGTGGAATCACAGGGGGATTTTGAGGCCCCGAGAGCTGGGAAGAAAGGTGAATTTCATGAGTATTTACTGAAAAAAGTTGGTTGTTAGGAGAGTCATGTTACACCACTTTTGTAGCTAAGCCTTGGAAATCCTACTGCCACACTTGCCATACCAGAGGAGAGAATATTACATTGCATAGTTAAGACACTGGGCAACATGACATAGCTTTAAATAAATATGCCCTGTACAGTGAACATAGTTGGAAGAACATGAGCTTTGATGTAAAGCCCTGTGTTACGTAAGTGATTTGGGATATTGATTTGCTTCGGTGCGTAATAGTCCTCTCCTTGCATATCTCCCCCATTTCTAGGGTGCTTCCAGGAAACAGCCAAGTGGAAACCACTCAAAAGAGATCCCTCTCCACTGAGGAAAACCAACCAAAATAAATTATTTCAGGTTCTGTTCTGAACTCACAGAAGGCTGTGTGTATATATATGTATACATGTGTCTAAGTGTATATGTGCGTGTATACATATGCACACAACTGTTTGTGTATATGTGTTCATAGAAGTAGCCATACTGCTGACGCTTGTAGCCCAAGTCTGTTTTTTGCCCAAAACTGCTGCCAAAATTGAACACAAACTACTCTGCAATGCTATACTGGTGGTCTTCACTCAAGCTTGAGCTGGACCAACCATCAGGTAGGGAAAATCCATAATTCAGCATCTGGGCTATTGCACCTCTGTATGATCACTTGCAGCTATTGTTAGGAGACACTTACTGCACCAGGCAGCATCAAAATTCCTGTTGGGATCTGTACCAATGCAAAGGCTACCAGCATTTTTAGAGCGTGTTTTTCTCCACATGCGGTCCTGAAATAGAATGGTGAAGCATAGATCAAAACTAAGAGAAAGTGCTAACAGTTGGCTTTTCCACCAATACTCTTTTTGAGTACTTACATTTGTCCAAGTGTAAACATAACCATCGATATTAACAACAGGCAAAACATAGAAGTCCAAGCTGTTGAGAAGCGTGGTCATGACAGTATCTTTTCCATAGGTCTCAACAGCCTAGTTGGAGAAAAGTAGAAAAAGCTGATGATGCCTTCATAGATCTGTATCTCCTGCATCTATTTAAAGGCCTGGCTCTGGATCAGGAATGAATGAATGTGGTGGACAAAGTCATCCAGGTCACTCCACCACATGAGGTAGCAGCTCTGTGATTTTACATATACTTAGAGGATTTTCACTGACTCGAACCACGTTGCTGTTAGAAAGCCATCTCATTCTGGTAGATAAATTATATGGTAAAGAAATGTATATGTATAAATAAATGTAGATAAATTATATGGTAAAGATTTTGAACAGGATAATAAATCACTGGAAAGATATTTCCATCTACTAGCTTCTTGCTTAAAGGCAAAGTTCCTGTCCATATATTCTCCCTACATCCTGTGACCTTAAGGGTTTGAGTTTAATTTATGTGAGAAGGAAAAGTCATTATTCCCATTTTTTATATCTATTGTGCAGAGAAATTTCATCAATAACCAAAATTATAGAGCATATTTTCAAAGAACATCCATACACATTTTCAGTCATAATGCTGTAGACGCACATATTCATAGGGAGGCAAATTTTTTCCTGCACTCTTCCAGACACATACATTGAATAATAAACACAAGAGCTTCTGCCATAAACATGTATGTTCTGATTGTTCATGGCCTGGCACTTTGCATGCTTGTTCACAGATTTATATCAGTGTCGAGAGAGCATGCAATTATCATGGAAATTTGCTCTAAGAATTATGTTGCACCCATGTTTCCTTCACACAGACCTAAAGAACCACACAGGGAGCAATGCAATGGAGAAAGGCATATACTGTCCTGTAACTAGCTAGTGGGAAGGTTGGATGTAGAATCTAGACAAGCAGTTTTGGATCACTAGAACTGACTTTTTCCTGTTTTGTTGGGTTTTAATGCCTTTTTTTTTTTTTCTTTTCTCTTTTTTTTGAGATACATATAGCAATCCACCTTGCTCATGTTTTTCTCTAGGTTGTTTTTTGGTTTTTATGTCTAGAAGCAATCCCAAGGGAACCGCTGATGACGTTCAGAGAACTGCATTTTTAAAGCACTTCTGGCTATCCACGCTTGGATCCACTGAGCAGAGCCACTGCTGGTGTCAGGTACACCCATGAATTAAGTGACCAGACAGTGAAAATGACAGCTGTAGTGACGTGAATTGCTAAGAGAAAAATGGTAGCACATACTGTCTGCAGCCTTATTAGGAGATAATGAAATCAGATTCCCATTGACTCCACTGAGATGTCACTTTCAATTTCCACTGCTCCCTACGCAAAACCGCATGGCTGTCTGATAAGACTGAGATTATACTTGCCACCGATGTTTGCCAGTGTGGCTCACTCACATATTTTGGCTTTCTTTTACCTGGGTTTTAAATCACAGCTGCTGCTTCTGGGTTTGTTGTAGGTTTTTTTGTTTTGGTTTTGGGTTTGTTTGTTTTTTAAATCTTTAAGCAGGAATTCTTACAAAATTTGAGATTCAGTCAGTGAGTTGTTCTGCTAAATTGATTGATCTCACCCCACTAATGGACAGTAGATCGCTTCTCTGCAGAGAAGACTGTGCAGCATTTGTAACTCCCACCTGCTTTGTATTGGTGGTGAGAAGGAAAAGACAAAGGAGACAAAATTGTTTAATTCAAGGTCTAAAGTATCCCAGCCTGAAGTGAAGCTAGTTTCACCTGTGCAGCTCTTTCCTGAATATGGTTTTGTGTTTTAGAAACCATTCTGTACAACTTGAAATGGCAGCTGAAAGGGATGTATATGCGTTTCCCTCTTCCTGAGTGGAGTTTAGGGAGCTTCGTCTGTAGTCTTCCTCCTCTTTTGGGTACATTTCCTCAGTGCGCTCCGTGTTTAGCTGAGGGTAGGTTTCCACCCTCTCTGTTGCCTTACTGAGTAAAGCTGGTTGCAGGGAATACAGCACCTGAGGCTGTAGGAAGGCAGCTGTTCTGACATGCCCTTGAATTCCCTTGTTCCCTACTCCTTATGACTTTGTAAAGAACTTGACTATGTTTATAGTGTTCCTAGACCTATTTGCTTGTCTCTCATCTTTCTCTGACTACAGGTGCAAAAAGCAATTTATAGATGGTGTAAGTAACCCTTGTAGTTGTCAATACCTCTTACACATCCTTTTAGGTAGTCTTAAGCTGCTGAAAGATTACAGGTCCAATGATTAAGATCTGGTTTAAGTACACCCTAACCATCTGAGGTGAGAGAAGGGATGTGCAGACAGGTTTTTCGAGGTAAAAAGGCAATCGGTAGTGGCCTCAGCTCTTGCTGGTCACTTAAGATTTTCTTATATATAGTTACATTTTGTAAAATATTTTTTCATCATTAAGCTTACTGACTTCTTTCACAAACCACTGGCAGAAAGCAGGGGTGATCCATTCTCTTGCATGGAAACCACAATCCATAAAGATGGCCTTCTTATTTGGACCACTTTTTCCCACCTAGGAAAAAAAAACCAACAACAAACTCAGGTCTTGAACAAAATAATTTGTATGCAGAACAAGTCAGCTTGCTGACCTAAAAAGTCAAACTTCATACAAATATAGCATTCTTTGTTTAAATGGAAATCTATGGATGCTCTCAGCTGTAGCTGACCATGATATTCAAGCTAAAACAATAGACTCTTAATAATTCAATTTTTATTAATGTAGATAAGCTTCCCTCCCCCCGAGTTATTTGATTATTCTGCACTGTTGATTTATTTCATGTAGTGTCTCTCAGAGTTGATCTTGTTTCCTTGAATGATATATTATTGTAAATGCTTATGCAATTTTGGGCAAGTAATCTTTATCCTTTCACCTTTATTTAAATCATCATATCTTATTTATTCATAAGAGTTATGCCAAAAAATTATAAATTATGAAAATACAAACAAATTTGTTGTCTGTTGATAGAGAGACTGACGTTTATAGATCCTTTTAGAGTAAATGGGTTTACAAACAACAGATGGAGAGAACATAAAGGTAGATGATCATTCAAATAGCTCTCAGGAGTGTGGTTAAATTTATATGTCTAAACTTCTAATAATTCATTATGCCCCTTTAAAAAAAAAAGTAAAAGGTGAAAAAATCATACTAGTAGTGAACAAAATATATTAGATTTTCTGCAAAATGTATATTACTATCTTGGCATCATTGGTGTTTTAATGGACATAATAATCTTGTGGAAGTTAATAGAGGAAAACAGTCTGGCACAAAGAAATCAAAGCACTTACTTTGAGAAGGTACATTGGCCGTCCTTCATACGTTTCCCCAATTACACTGCGAGAGACCAAGTCTGGGTTCTGAGCAGCGATATCAGCAGTCCAAGCAGCTATCTGTTTAATAAGGAGGCTACATTTACTGATGTCTCTGTCCTCAGGTCCAGAGTAATTAATTCACAGACTTCGAGCCAAGAACAGTCCTTCTGAGCATCTAACTTGACCTAATATTTAATACAGTTTGTAGATTTCCAAGAATTAATTCCTACTTACACTAGAGCTGTATGTCTGAATTAAGATTTTCTAGTATAAATTTATCTAAACCCATCATTGGAGTATGGCTGGTGGATTACAAAACGCCTTGAATGCTAACCCTATCTAGTTATATGACCTTGTCAACCCTTAAACTCTCATAACAAAAGAAAACTGCTTTACTTGTTAAGCTAAGCAGATTGAATGCCTTAAATCTTCTAGATCTAATTTTTTTCAGTTTCATGGCTCTTTTATTCATCATCATTCTTGAATTACAGACAGTAGTGCTGGACAGGGACCTGTAGGAACAGTCCACCAATGCCAGATACAAAAGAAAGAAAATCTCTGTCAATGTATGTATTATTTAAAGGAAGCAATAACAGCCTTTATCTTCTTAATAGTGGAGCAGATTCCCTTTGTAACAAGTGTCTTCAGAAGCTCACAAAAAACTTACCACATCCACTCAGAAAAGCATTTCATGCCCAAATAACTATGAACTAAGAAAAAGACAGGAGGCAGCAGACAGATCTAGACAAACTGGCAAGGAAATACTAGAAATAATGGTTGACATTATGGATATTGGTGGGTTTTGCATGAAAGTCAGAGGAGCTTTTGTGCTTATTTTTAAATAGCCTTGTAAAAGGAGATATTTTTTTTTTAGGAGAGTTCTGGTGGAAGAAAATTTACTAGTTCTGTATAAACGCTTATAGATACCATCTGGAGAGGAAATACACAAATTTTCTTGCTTGAAAATTTAACAGGTGCTTAGTAGGCAATGATTGGCACAAAAAAGACAGATTTTTGCAAGGAAAGACATGAAAGGGAGATTTGAGTACAAGAACTGTGATGCAATGGATGATAAGGAGCCACTGCAAAGAAGAGTGACATGGTCAAGATTACCTGTTAGGAAAAATGAGCATAGCTGTGAAAAAAGGAGGGAGGTGGGGAGAGCTTACGGTGGAAGATGAAGAGCTAGATTTGGGGCAGGGACTAGAAGCAAGTTTTTAGCAGAGGAGATGGGAGAAGGAGTGTAAAGGAAAGAGCAAACTAGTAGTGAAGCATGTCAGCCTGGTCATTGGAGTTGTGCTAGAGTTTCGTTGCAGCACTGGGAGCAGAAGTAGAAGAAATAGGTGTAGGGGGATGAGTTATAAAGATTAACTCAGTAATGAGCAATAAAGGAGAAGAGGAAGGAGACTTTGGAGGAGTTACATTAGTGGGTGGAACAGAAGAGGAAAAGGGAAGAAAGCTGAAAGCATGTCAGAAGCCATTTTGACTACAGAAGCTAAGCTACAGAGCTGATAATATGGCAAATTTCTAGACTGTACCGTTTCCCAGTTGTTGTACTTTTCATAGCTGTGTCTGGTGGTGCGAACTTTGCTGTCGAACTGGGCGTCCAGTGCAGCCTGCAGGTTGTCAATCAGAACTCTGCAATAAGGCACCATGAAAAGTGTGAAGAGAAACATACAATTTGGTAGCAGGCAAATAAGCACCAGGTAGATATTTCGGGATCTTCCTGGAACTAAGGTCACATGGATTGTGAAGTGAAATTTGGGGGGGTTGCTTTATGAATTTGAAAGCAACATAGATTAGGTTCAAGTTTCAACTTACTTCCTGCCTCAACCTTGCTGCCAGAATGATCAGGGAGCTGTAACTTCCTCCTAATTAGCACCTGCCTACTTACTCCCATACTAACAAACCTCCAGGGTGGCAACAGTTTGCTTTAGAAGAATGGCAGGGCTGAGACAGAATCTGCGTAGAAAATGAGCTCTGGGCTGACCTCATGTTGCCAGATTGCCTCTGCCTCAATAGGAAAAGGGCGCTCTCTTGAACTTCAGGCACTGGAGGGCACTTGTATGCAGCAATCCAGAGATGTTTGCCTGATGAAATTATTTGTCAAACCAAGCTTCCAAAATTTGGGTGTGGTTTTGCAGGTGGCGTTATCCATCCTCCAAGCTACATGTGAGGTGGGCTATGAAAGTAGAACACACAATGGCAAGAAAAGCCCAGCATCCTGTCTGGACTGGTCGGATCTCTCCTGTCCATCTTTCCCTGGGGCTGACACAAAGGCACAGCTTATCGTTGAGGACCTTTTGCTTATATTTCAACCTTGGCTATCAAAAAAATGAAGTCTTCTTGTTTTTCCAGTGCTTGTCTGAACATTCTTAAAAATCTTACACATCCAGGATATGTCCTTGATCATTTGTGATTTGGATAGAAGAGCAGGAGGCCAGTTTGTGAGGCAGCACCAGCCTTCAGAACAGTGTAAATAACTACACTGACATGATGTCATGGCACTTGCAGCTGCACTTCAAAAGAATTGTAACGGCTTGAGTTGTCACAAGGACACTCCACTCAAGTTTGTCAGGGACGCCTTCCAGACATTATGTCCTTTGTTGAAATCAAAAGATTTGTGCATGGACCTGAGGGAGCATGAATATTATAGGAAAAACTAACATATGTAGAATAACTCTTGTTTTGCCAAAGAGGAAATTCCAGTGAAATTGGATTCCTGTGTTCTATGTGGGCTGTGGCATTATTGAAAATTATTTCTTCTAGAATGTTTTTTAGATTCTGTTTCCCCAGCCACATCCAAATCAGACGTGGTTAACATGAAGCCAGTAAGGTTAGGGATGAATTGTCTTTGGATTTAGCAGATCATAAAAATTGATGAGAACTGTGTGGTGTCCAATGCAGGAGTTTGGTCTGGTGGCAACAACAATGGGGCTGAGTGACAAAAACTCTCCACTCAGCCAAATGAAGTAATGAGAATTTGATCAAGTAACATTCACTTTCAGTGTCTGAGTACATAATGTTGACAAAATATCCATTACACATCAAAGAAGCCTGATAATCAAGCGGGGCCTAGCCAATTTGCAAAGCTCAGGTGGAGCTAAAGGACTAATGCAGACAGCCCCACTCCACTCCAGCCCAAAGTCAGCTTCTCATCCTGGATTAGTGCTTGCATAGCAATTGGAAAATACGAAGTATAAGCAGTTGCCTGGTCCTGCTCTTTCCTCCTTACCCTCCCATTAGTGCTACTCAGTACAGTGCTTCTGTTCTGAGGGATGCATAATGTGGCAGTGTGATCTGTTCCTTCCACTTACGCTGCAGTTGTGTTCAGTCATGGAAACTCAGGGCTTTTTTACTTCTGGGTAATACACAAAATATTTAAGCCAATTAAGAGCTCTCTCTTTGGAGAAATCCTTGCAATGGATCTGCTGTGACTTGAGTAAGCCCAAGGCTGTCCTGGGAATCTGTTCTCCCCACTCCCTTGTCCCTTCACCTGGCAACTGTCTTCTCTTTGTCACCAGCTGGGGGTTTATGCCCCTCTAGCTGTCATTCTACAGCTTAGAGAACTCAGTGGGGAGCCCCTCATGGTGGCCCTTGGGGCTTGCCATTTTCTGGTTTCAGTTCCCTGATACAATCATGCAAACCCATCTGGTGTACTTTCTGGCTCTTTCTAGACCTTTGCTGCATTTTGTCTTTAGTGGGAAATCTTTCTTGTCCCCTTGTACTCCACCTTTGTGTACTGCAGTGAGCTTTGTCCTCTGAGAAAGTCCTGTTAGTAAGTCTTTGCTTCCTGTCTCTTACCTCTATCAGCACTTCACCTTGTCCCTGTAAGGCCGAGCAGCTACAGTCCATTTGGACTACCATAGGAAAGCTGAGCCATTTGGACTACCATAGGAAAGCTTAATCTCTTTCTATTAGAAATACAATAGTGAGAACGAACTTACCTATACTCCACTCCACTTTCTTTCAAAAGGTCTTCAACCTCAAAAGACTTATCAGCTTCAACTCGGAAATCAACTTGCATTTTTGGCCTTACCAGTGTGACAGAGTCTGGCTGCCAAAAGTCAACCTGAAAGAGGGCCAAATGAATACATAAATAAATACATGCATATGGCTATGATTTTTAGGTGAGTGTATGTGTGATCATGATATTGATTGTGATTAATATACTGAATTTCATTCCTATCCTATTACACTGACCCGACCTTACTTGTGAGAAGTATTAACCTAAATTTTAACTGAAAATTGATTAAGAAGGTTTTATTAGGCCCTGCAATTCGTATGGCAGAAATCAGGAGATGGTGGGCACAGTTTCACAAATGCCAAGTATTCTACACCATCTGAGTGCATACAGACTTGTGAATATTATAATTATCTTTACAACTTCTTTCAGTCTTTGTACACACGTCACTGAAGGTTTTTGCTTATAAGCGTTAGACAGAAAAGGACTCCTGGCGAGGTAGCAGAGGGATGCTACATGAATACTTTACATAAGTCAGCTGGGAAAGACTGTTGTCTGTATGAGTGCTTTTAAGACTCAGTTCACTAAAGTTGGTATGAGGAACCTGTGCCTTCAGAAGATGTTTAGTTCAGAGTGGACAAACAGTAGTGCTATTGCTATTTCACGTATTTTTGTTGCAGTCAGGTTCCAGACCTCTGGATTTAGCGCCCTATTAAAGGCCAGTGAAAGCAAAGCTGGTTTGCCAACCCAATGCCATTTCAACCTTTATCTCATGAGTGTAATGAAATTGGGGCTGGTGGGGATATCCAACAACTATGTGTCTTCAAGTGAGATGACTATTCCAGGATATATACACTACTTCATCAGTCCTGACTGATTGTGTTGTACAACAATGGTAGTTCAGGGATCTTTTCTTTGCTTAAAAGAAAAAGAAAATAAACAATCCCTTTATAGTACGTGGTTAAAAGGAAGCATAGTATATATATTTTTTTTAATATTGGCAGCACCATACCAACAGCATATTCTTCTACAGAATGCTGTTTCAGCATGCTATACTAGCCTGTTCACTATAGTTCTCCACATCTGTACTTCATTAAAAATACCATCCTTTCATCCTACAGATAATGGTGTCTTTTTCACCAACAGCTATTTTGCAACATCAAAGCTGAAGAGAAATATTGAAAACACATTTGCTGTCTTTATTGTTTTTTCTCATGTCATTGTGTCATCATATATCTACATCAAGGTCAGTAAGAAACACGCAGCTTGGTTGAAGAGAAAGGAAGCTTTAAAGGAAAATCAGAGAAGAAAAGATGACATGAGAGACTAGAGGCCAGAGAAAAGTTCAGTTTGTTGGGAGTATAGAATTTTAGCTTATTTACATGAGCAAAATATTTTGCCTATAAAGGTAAGAGTTCTGGTTCTTTGAACTTCCATGCTTTATGTAATACATTCTTGAAAGCACCCCATACTGAATACAGCATTTCAGATTAATTTATTGTATTAATAAATTCTGGTGGGCACTTTGATATTCAGACTGGGTTAACCAGGTTTTCTAGGAAGGTATTGAAATGTATTTGTACAGCTCTAGCTTTATCACCTTGTCCTGTTCCTTCTGAAGAAATGCTCTGGCTGACTTGAATGTGATCAAGATTAGGTCTTTAATTCAGTAGTATTTTGTTTGTTTTGTTTTTTAAAGATATGTTAGTTGAACAAAAGGAGAAATGTTCCTTTAAAATGCAATATAGCCCCTTCCCCAGATTCTTTACCTGCATGTTGCTGGCAAGGGAACTGATGATTTCCACCTCCTCATCATTCTGTGGTATCACACGGAAGACCTTCTGCCTGAAAGGGGAGAAAAAGATTGGATTTGAAACCGGTAAGTCAATTCAAAGGCTTTTGTTCATGCAGAAGAAATTGTGCAAATATGAAACCTGATGTCTGTTCTTACCCATCAAATGGAAGATCCTGCAGGTGAGCAGAAACAGCCGCAGTACCTATGAGAACCAAGAGTGCCCACATTTTTCTTAAAGGAAAAAACCAACAGGTTTTTCAGTTCTTTTATGCTGCTTTTATAACCTGTTTTGTCCTGCTTTTTATCAGTTATACACCAGAACAACCTACTGATCAACTGCTAGATTATTCCCTTGGCCTTGTTTTATTTGCATACTATTTATAATGTGCGTTTTACTCCACACCTGTGAAAACAGCTGAAAATCTCAAGCGGGGCTGGCAAAAGATTCTTGCTACTTAAGCTGGATAAACTCTTGATATGAGAAAGTGAATGTCATTTACTTTGTTTTTTTCTGTTGAATTTTGATTATTTTTTTAAAAAATTATTTGGTTGCTGGATTACAAACTTTATAATACTTTATTGTTACTTTATGTAATGGTAGATGTCTATCAGATGTTGCTGCAGTGTGACTGGTCTTAATCACAAAGCATAGTCCTTCTTCCTGGATAATACGGGGCTGGCTCTGACAAAGGAAGAGGAAACACAGTTGGGACATACCAATTATCTTTTTTTTTTTTTTTTCCCCCCAACAGAGAAGAAAAGTACTGAACTTGTTCTTTGCTCAGTCACTTCACCGAAACTTCTAAGTCAGATGTCTGCAGACCTGAGGATGTAGAAATCTCTAGTTGCATTGAAGTTATACATGTACTGCACATGATATATTCATGATTCTTACATATTCTCTCATTTAATCATGTAAAGATCAGAGGTAAATATCTTTTAAGTTAAGCACTACTGTGGGCATTACAAGTAGGCCAAGAAGATCAAATGAAATGTAGTTATACAAAAGCATTTTTAGCTTTACCTTTTATGTTGAGCCTAAACTATCTGAGGAAACAATAGTGTGTTTGCATTGCTGGACTTGCATCTGTTTAGTTTTCATTAATGAGTACTTGACATTAAATGTAACATTAATTGTCTGTTGATGCTGTGTCCTGAGGTGACCGATGTTTTCGACAGGGAGCATCTAAATGAATCGGTACATAAATGTATAAAGAATGGAATTTATGAGCTCAGTTCTGTCTTCTGTTATGCCTGAGTGACCAGACAAATGAAAGGGATTCAGACACAGATAGCCTTGAAGATGTTCTCCATGCTTGCTATTTTGCAGAACTCTACATATATGCATATAATATGTGAAAAATTATTAGAAAATTAGTATATATTCATCTCAGATTAAAAGATATAGTTACAGTTTCAAAGTGCAGAAATTTGAATTGTCAATGACCATTTTAAGAATGAATGTGGCATCAGACACTGCACCTAATTTTTTACAAGGTTTGCTGGAGTCAGTTAGTAAAGCTGCAGCTGCCTTATTAGAAGACCTAGAAATATAGACCTAGAAATAGAATAGACCTAGAAATATATTTTTAAAATCAATTTACCAAAAATGCAGCAGTTTACGCTTAACAATATGACCCATGATGAATATGGTCCTAAGAGGAGACTCCGAAACTGCACTGAGCCTATTTATCCAAAACTATCTTTGCCAAATCATAGGGTCTGAACTTACTCTACAATTAATGACTTAATTTGTAGCACTGCAGGCTCTTGACTAGCAATAATCTTACTTAGAGTCAAGTCTCCTAAGAAGGATGACAGCAGGAGGTATTTTGACAGACTGCCAAAACAATACTGCAAAGTCTTCAGAAGTTTTAATTTTATGATGATGAGATCTACCATATCAGATAAAATGGTCTGATCCCATGAACACTGCTAAGAAAATAATATGGAGATGATCAAGGCCAAATCTTGCAATGAATAAATGATCACAAGAAGTAATCAAACAAATTACAGATGTCATCATTCCCTATTGAGCACTGAGAAGCATCTTGGAAATAGAAGATGGCCAGATTTCAGTGCTTGAGTTTACTTTTCAGAAATTCTTTGCTTTTTCATTCTGTTGGAGATGATGGGGTTTTTTGTTGCATTGGGTTTTTTCCTCCAGTCACTGACACAGCATTACTGCCATCAACTACTGAGCTGGCAAGCATTACTGAATACTGTAATTTCTAATGGCAGTCTTTGCTGTTTTCATCCCAGACTAGGTCAGAAAAAAACAATGGCCTGGAATCCTACTTAAGTAATTTATTTTGCATCTCAGGATTGATGGGTTTTTTTGTCAGATTAGCTCATAAACTAGCTCCAAACATTGTTTTTCTAACTGTATAATATACATGTTTAATATCTGTATGATAAAGGGGCAGCATAAGGATTAATAAAGTAGCAAATTAAATTTGGTTAAGCCATCTGTTCTTTTTAGTGTCTAATTACAAGCCAACAGCACATCAGTTGGCCATGGCTAAGGAAACTTTGGCCTTTACTTAACACAGAGTGCAGAGGCTAGTGTTAACTATATCTCTGAAAAGATTAAGAAGGAAGTTTTAATTTTTTTAATCAAGAAAGTAACAAAACCAGCTGAATCTCAAAATGAGAGTGTGCAGTAATTTCCTTCAGGATGTGTATTTTGTCTTATACTTGAGGTGAGCACAGCTGGGAAAAAAAAAGTGTCAGCTATTGGAATTTTGTTGCAGTTGTTTGCTTTTCTGATGATTAAAAATAAAGCCTTTGATGATGTTGTCACTCACAACAGATATTCCCTGTATTTAGTGACTTGAGCCATAAATAGTTTTGATGCTAATAATGGCTGTATTCCAGCCAAAATTAATTTTTGTAGTAATTTCTTATTTGAGTTTTAGGAATAGAAATACTGTAGTACTCCATTTGAAAAGCTTATGAAGGCTAACTGCAGACTGATAAAAGGAAAAAATACACATCACTGTTAGCATTTCAGAAGCATCCTTTATACTGTGAAGACTTTCATCCCATTTGTTATCAAACTGAGTCCAAAAGTCTGAGGATAAATAATGTCTTTTTTTTTTTTCTAGGAGTTTCAGTAGATACAGATTTCCTGAATCAGTTTCTTGAGCTGTATTTTAAAAAGTCTGTTATCTTCTAGTCACAAAATATTGTCAGTTCTTACAATCCTTGATTGACAAATTTATCCCCTTAATATTGTTTGATATTTATTACATTCCAAAAGGTCAGTGAAAAGCTCTTCAATGCCCAAATCTTAACACTGGTTATGTATGTACTGTAGCAAAATCCTACCGTGTGCCTCAGACCAGCCACGTGTGTTTGAAATATGAGGACCCTCTTATCATCATTTATTTGTTAAGGTGTGTTAATATGTGCTAACCTTAGTTTTGAAGAGTAATACTATTGCATATATTCTGAAGACCTCTGAGGGTACTTTGAAGAGGCCAGGATCAGCTGAATCTGCTATCCAGCATACGCACCAAGCTTTGTTGGTACTTTCTGGGTATTTATAAATTATTAATATTGCATCTTTTAATTCATCAAAGGCTTTTTCAACTTTAGTGCCCCTGGACACGCTTATATCCTACCGTTTTGGTAGCTATGTGTAGGTATCTTTGGGTTTTTTTTTGTTTTTGTTTTACGTTTGCAGATGCTATTTAACATGTGAACAGGAACTAGATAAGGAGAGGAAATTGTAGGAGTGATACGATCTAGGATATGGAGCAAAAAAAAGGTAGCTCTCATGACTTTGGGATGTGTTTCTACTTTTGCTATTGAATCATCAGGTAAGAGCAAAACCTGTAACTTCTTTTCTAGGGTCAGTGGATTTTTGCCAAGCTATCTCCTGTGAAATAGGTATCATATTTTTACCATCGTCCTCTAGTAGTCAGAATTAAGAGTGAATGATTGAATGTATTGCAGCTTCATTATATGATCAATGCATGGATTGCGTAGTGTTCAGAAAGTATTTTATAACCTAGCTAGAAGATGTATGTACCATACACATTCAGATTCTTACTTGCTTGAAAAAAGTGTGCAATATACTAAAAGAGAAGCAGCAAATAAAGGTATTGGCAGTGCCAGATTTCCCAGAAGCCAAACACCAAGAATCTGTTTAGTGCCAAACAGAAAAAAAGTTATTTAAAGAAGCAATGAGAAGGACTGACCTCATACCCATTGGTTATGGATATCATCTGCTTGACGAGCTTTTTGTTACATACAAGAGTGTGGTGGGTTCTTATACTCAAGCCTGTTCCCTGACACCTGTAAGGCTGGCAGGGTCATGGCGGGACTCAGTGACAGCTCAAAGATAAAAAAAAGCATCAGATCCTTCCCCTTACAATTTTTAAGACACTGAGATCAGCGTGTGGCATGTAGTGAGAGATTTTGCCTACAGTGAAAAGTTCAGAATCTAAAAAGCATACAAGTATCTAGACACTCAGTGCTCTTACTAATAGAAGACATTTGAAACTTTCAGCTCTCGTCTTCTTGCAGTATGTGATGGGTGCAGGAGTTTCTCTTCTGGTGTAGATCAGCACAACATTTACACCTATATAAGGTCTCCAGCAATGCCAGAACCAGATGCTGCTGAGGCAGTGCTAGAATTATTCTGTAATGAGACACAGGAGTATCTGCCCACTGTTAAGGCCTCTCCAGGATATCTAATACGGGTTGTTAGCACGTTGTCTTACTCGGTATTCCCCGAGTTCCCATTCTGGGCTCTGCAGGGGCTGGAGGTAAATCAGGCTGTCAGTGTGCAATAATCCACCTCCAGTTTTAACAGAAGGATTTAGACAGATAGATGAATCTCCATTTCATCCAGCTAAATAAGATCCAGATAGTGATGCTATATTGGAATTAGCACAGCAGGATCACTGTGAGTGGGAGTAAAGACAGATGATAGAAAATAGGAGAGTCCAGGATGCATAAAAAAATGTCAGCAAGAAAGGTTCAAGGATGAGAGTGGACTGAGCAGTTGATTCCACACTTTGGCCTAATTGAAATTTCTTTTTACAGATTGCTGCATAGTTTACTGTTCTGTATTGCTTTTTGTGTGTGTTGGTCTTCATGGATGATGTAAATCGTTAACATTACCCTTCTCCTGTAAAACTAGGTTTTCACCTGTAGACTTGATAAAGTTTGAAGCTTAGTGCTTGGATAGTTACATTCAGCTCTGAATGACTTTGAAATCTGGTGCCCTTTGCTGAGAGGCTGGTTGTATCTTAGAGGCAGGTTGTATCAACTGCTGTTATACGTGGGCAAAGGTCAGGGAGTTCCACTGTTTCAGAAAAACAAGACCCTTTAGAAATCAATAAATGTGAACTCAGAAAGTTTATTCAAGTAACCCAAATTCACAAGCTGAAGAAGAAAGTAGAACTCCACTATGATCGAGTAGAACTTCAGCTAATTCTCTGGCTTCTTCCCCAACAAAACAAAAACTTGTATGTTAAAACATCATGAAAATTAGTTCCCTTCTTACTTTCTACTAGAGTCTGGAGTTAGAATTCATATGTCATATTGTAAAAAAGGAAAAAACAACAACAAAGCCATGTAAAAACCACCAAACCAAGAGGTCCAAATAAAGTAAATTGGGTATTCTACACATCAATTTGTTCATGTAACAATATGTTCCTTTTCAAGAGACTCAGGGTTCTTAGTTGATCAGAAGTATTTGTAAAACACTTCCCGAAGCAATTAATTGGACTAATAATCTGTACTTGGACAGCATTATTAAAACACACTAACTCCAAAACCCACAGTGAGAGTTCACTCATTATAAGAGTATGGGGTAGCAAATTAAGCTGAATTAATTAATCTTGGCACTCTTTGTTCCTCTGTGAACATGTAAGTAAACAAAGCTCAAACTGAGGGAAGAACCTGTCTGATTTAAGCAAGTGTATTGGCTATTTGTGAGACATCACAGGGAAAAAATAACAAGAAAGAAGCTACTGAAGTGTATGGAACAAAATATGACTTAAGGTATAGATTTTTCTCTAGGTGAAAAGTTCCTTTTATTCATAGAAGGAAGGCAGCAACTAAAGATAAAACTGGACTTCTCAAGAAATGAATAATTTACTATTTTTCATTAAACAGTAGGCTTCACAGAACAAAGAAAAACATACACAGTGCAAACAATTTCATCTTGCAGATACATCTCACTTTCATGAATTTATCTGAAAAATTAATTCAGTGGGACACATCTCTGCTAAACTTGTATGAAAAGGACCTTGGCAAGGCAAAAAGGAAGGAAGCTGCAGAACATACACCAACAGCATTCTTGGGAAATATTTTTGTTGGTACACGTGGAAATGTTCAGGCATCAGAGATAAGATAGTTGCTTTAAATGCAGATTCTGCTGTATTACACCCATGCAAGTCTGGGTGTTTAAATTCAACTCTTTTGCTTTTTTTGCCTGGCAGAGCATGATTGAAACGATATTATTTTTGCCAACATGATTGGAAATAGTTTGTAAAACTCTAGTTTGTAATACAGGTATTTCAAATGCTGGGACCACGCAGGTCCAGTTTTAGACAGAGGCTTTTTGCTACTAATTTACCTCTGCTTCTTTCTTACTTTTCTCTGCACTTTGCAGCTTCCAACTCTGAAATCAGATCTGCTGGGAAGGGGTGAAGGAAGAGTAGAGAGACCATGCTTTGATCCCCTGCCTCCTGAAACATCACAGCTACCTGAAATCCTTACATTTTCTGTGAATTATTTAAAACATTTTCTCTAAAAAGTTACATTTTGATGTGCAAATGCTGCTGTAGTGCTTTATGGCAATAGTAGAGCAGGTGTCCCAAGGCTCTGTGCTGTATTCTGCAGCCCGTATGGCACACCCATGATGTTCTGTGACTAAGGACTTCAGCCATGAAGAGCAGCAGCTCAGCTGCTGGTTTGATGCGAATGTCATCAGAAGATCTGGACCAAAAGCCTGGCCAGATAGAAAAAAAATAAAAATATATACAAAAATGTGGAATATAAAATCTATTATATATATATAAAATACAGGGAGGTTTTCTATAAAACCCCATAATACTCCTACCTTGAGATGTTTTGCAGTGAAAGGAGAAGTTCCTTCCCGGCTGTGATTAACTGGTTTCTACTGCTACACAGCAGAGTGCTCATCTGTGAGTTGGGGAATGTTTTCTTCTTGTTGCCAAAGACTTTCCTACTTAAGCAAGGCTGTCTCTTGGTTTGTTCATTATGTTGCTCACATTTGACTTTGCTTTCTCACAGGAAGGCTTACAACAGAATATGTGAGGTTTAGGATTTTGCTTGTTTCTGATTCATACACAGCTTTTACTTAAATATTTTGCTTTCTTTATGCTGCCTTTGTATTAGCCTGTTTTCTGAACTAGGTAAATTGGTGGAACTTCTCGCACATTTGTTATTCACTGCAGGAAATTAAGAACAGGTCATGATGTTCAATACCTCCCCCTCACTGAATAACAAGCTTCTGCAGCTTGAACTGAGAGGTTTTGTCAGGGCTAAATAATAGAAATGAAATCCAGGAAGGCTGTCAGCCCTGTCTCGGTACCCTTGAGATGCAGAAACTTTCCCCTTTCCCTCTGGCCATTTTAACGTCTTTAGATTGATGCTTCAGCATGTGCTAATGGAAAGCCCTGTTCTTCATGACTGATCCATGCAGAGCAAGCCAATGGGATGTACGCTACAGGAGACACACCATTCTTGTGTTTATTAGGCATGAAAAGTAAACTTGAGCGGTTTATACAATCCCAGAATAAGCCTTCTAAATTATGCGAAATGTAGAGATATTTAAGATTAAAGGATAGGTCATTTGATTTAAACTTGGAAGTGCAGAGCTGAATTTGCTAGGGAGATTCATCATACTTTTAGTGTATAACACATGAAAATAATTTATTAATAGAACATATAATATTTGGATTTTAATTTTTTAAATTATTTTACTTATGTTTAAGATTTACAGTTCTTGTCTTATGTTTAAGATTTACAGTTCTTGTCATATATAGGCAAGGGCTGTTATATACTCTGGCAGTGTAATTTGTAAGCAAGGAGTAAGACTGCTGAAAGAATACCTAGACCCAAGGGGAAAAAATCTGCTTCCCCTTATCCGACTGCTGTTTTCCAATTTCCATTTTGAATGAAGAATGTGAGAAGGATTCATTGGTCCTGCAGTGCAGAACTGCATGGTATTTTATAGAGGAGTGGATTTATAGACTTTCTAAGACTTTTTGCAGATGGCAAGCCCTCAGATGTGTTCAAGGTGAGTTGCTATTCATCCTTTTATCCTGGTAGCGTTCATAGGTGCGTGTTGGGATGGTGACGTTTCCAAACCCATATAAACTCTCTGCACTAATAAATGGAGCGTGGAGCAGTGTTGCCTAATATTTCAGGCTCTTGAGCTCATGAAGCCAATGTCACAGGGCAAAGTAATGCATATTTGCTTGCTTAAGTCCTGATGCAAGCTTGCTGCAGGTTTTTCTGCAGCTTCAGGGTAACTGTTAACATGACTGCTGAAACTAATATAGTAAAGGTTTCTGTAATATGCTCTGCATGTCCATTGTATGGTCTGGTAGAAGTGAAACAGTGACTCTGACTCATTCTTATCTCTTCATAGCCACAAAAGGAAGGAAATACCTGCTTGCTCATTCTTCTCACATCTCTATTAGGTAAGCAAATCCTGGTTTAGTCATTGCATTCCACTGCAGATGCAGAGGAATGTGTGGTGGACCTGTTCAGTGAGATGCCTGTTTTACTGCTGCTTCTTCTCTGGGACCAAAGAACCACAGAAAATACTGGGAAGACAGATTGGAAGTCAGAGGCATCACAGACCTACTAACAGCAGCAAAATGAAAACTGGAGACCTTGAATGATAATAAAATGACTGAGTTGGTAAAAACTCAACTGACGGAGCTCTCATGTGGAACATATTGTGTCTACAATGTTACAGGTCATTTCCTTTGCCTTTCTCTATAAACACGTTTTTCAAATTGGTTTCAAGTTGGTCCAGCTGCTTCAAGCACAGTATATTGAAAGCATATTAATATGACAGATAACTAGCAGCTGTTGTTGGAAAATTGACAAAGCAAAGGGTAGATGTTGCTTCGGAGGATGAACGTGTGCTTTCAGGCAAAACATCTTCCTCTATATTTTGCTTCTCTATGAGTTTTTCATTGCAAAGGCTGGTGACATGAAGAGGTCACATTCTTTCCAGAGATAGCTCCAGCAAACATAGCCATGCCTTATAAGAAACAGGTATGCTAATGGACTCATTGTTAAAGGCACTGAATGACAGAGAAAAGGTATTCTTAATCTCTCTGCAATTGCTCTCTCTGTTAAAGATACTGTCATCTGTTAACCCTGCCTCTGATTTATTCCTGTCCATAGAAGTATTTCTGTATAGAAGACCTGGCGATAGTGTATGTAGCAATATGCATGCTCCTGATGAAAGCCAGTGTTCCACAGGTGATCGAATCCATTTAGCCATGGCCTACCTCCTATCTCTTCAATTCAGACTCTGTTTTATTTTTTTTTTCTTCCCCAAATAGAGTTTCGTTAAAACACAGGAAAGCTACACTTTTCATGACTAAGAGAAATATCATTTTCTTTCTAACGATGGGGGTTTTTTTGTTTCTTGTCTAAAACACTGTATGCTTGGCCTGAGGAGAGAAAAACACTACAATCCACTTAACTTGCAACACTACATTCTTACTTTGTATTTAAATCTATCAAGACACATACTGCTTCAAGTTTATTGCTGTTATGATCCTACAAGTTTCACACAATTCATATTGCCTGTAGTTGTCAAATATTGTACAGGTTCCTTAATAAGAGAGAATAAACATACACACACTTGATCTACTTCACTGCTTCGAAGTTTAAAATGCACTCTGAGAGCTTTTCATGGGATTTCAAAAAATAGGTATCGAGAGGAATAATTATGAAAGTAGTAATTTTCTCACTGATGTTATTTTTCTATAATTGAGAGTTAGGCAGTAAGAGCATTATGTTTCTTTGTATTTTTTCCCCACAATGTAATATACGAGGACTTTTGATTTATGTATTTTTTCTTTTATAATTCACTCTGCCCTGAGGAACTGCAGTCAGGCAGAAGGCTAGGAGATTGGAAAAATGCAGACAAACTGTGGAAGCATATATAAGCAACCTGACAAGCACAAAGCCTTAAAAAAAATAATAAAAAAAAATCTGCATTTCCAATAGACTTGCATCAGGAATTCCAGGCCACATGGTTAGAGAAAGATTGCCTTGTGTAGGCTGTTTCTGCCCATTCAGAAATTGTACTGACCTTCTTTCCTTTCATAATTTTCTAGCATTCCAGCAGCAATTACTTACATGGAAAAAGGGTTTAATGTATGTCGTACTTCTTTTAATGCAGTTTAGCATCTGGAAACTTGGAAGAAACAGTCTGCTTCCTAGGGACTGCATTTTGAGAAGTGCTGACTTAGGCCACAGTCCTCTGCAGTCACAAGGATGCAACTGTACAGAGCTCTTTGCACATCATTGCAGGAGGCTATATAATGTTACAAGTTGATTTTTTTTAAGTTGCATTAATACTATTTCAGGTACTTACTTGCTTTTTTTTTTTTCCATTTGTCCCAAATTGCACATTAATAAAATAGCTGTTTAATGTTTATGCCCTTTTAGGACAAATGTAATCATGTTGTTTTGAAGTAGCCCAGTGCTGAGAAAAAAGAAAATATTGTTTGTTTAAACAGAAAAACTGAAGTTCTCTAAATAACAGAAATGAAACCTTTTATTTACTTTTTTGTCTTAGCTCCCCTGAAGTCTTGTTTCAATATAATTCAGAACTAGATTCTTTCAGATTGTTGGTTTTCACTCTTGTATGGATCCTGAAAGGAGTAATTTCTGATTTGTTTGCCAGCTAGACCAAGTTTTTAAGGCTGGAGGAGAGAAGGGAGTTATATTTCACACATAGGGTGAAATAACTCACAGGCTTTGTGATTTATGAACGTTCTTCATTGCAAATCCACAAGGTTTGAAGAATTTTATACTTTTTGCAGGTGTCTAGCATCAATGTCACGAAATGAAAGTGATGGACCTTGTAAAGCACATGTTTTCACAATACAAATGGTTCATAAATATTTAAGTCACCGAGACTTGTGCCTCTTTCTGAATGTACAAATAACTGCATAAAGCAGAGTCTCTCCTGCCGTCTTTGAACAGTAAATCCTGCTATCAGAGTTTGTAAACTGTTTGGTGGGAGAGACTGCAAGTTCTGAAAGAGTCAAAGGTAGTTCAAGGGTATTGATCTTAACGATTTCCTGTGAAATACCACCTATTAGAGGCCTCTGCCATGGCCTTTTCTAATTGTTCCCAGCTTATCACAGGCTGTATTTGTCTGCTGTAAGTTAATGTTGTCAGTACCATCAACTGTGGCATCAGCGCAAAGCCAACACTGTTTCTAATGAATGGCAGTGAGTTTGCCCGCCGTTATGAACTGCAGCAAGAGTTGTGAAATCTGACGCTGATGTCTAATAAGTGCATGATTCCATCAGTTTGCACTTTGCCTCAGAAGTGCCCTCTAAACCGATAGAAAATTTCTCACAAGTTAGCTAGTCCCTCGCTTTCACCCAAAGCTGGATAACCTGCGTCATTCCTGATGGCTGTCCCAACTACCTGTCTGTAAAAGTTTTCCAGTGCTACAGATGCCAACATTTTCCCTCATGGGTGTTGCAAAAAGAAATGATAACATTTTGAAAAAAAAACTGTTTATGAATGGATAAACTTGGTTGAACTTTGAAACATGGAAGCCAAGTCAGGTTTCTAGTCTAAAGGGCCAAGAAGAAAACGGCAAAGGAGTTTGGCTACAAGTTCTGGGCTGCAAATAGCCTGTTTGACCTGCCTGCTGAGGAGTTTTATCACCAGGCCAAACCAGACTGCGCCTCACATCTCCTCCCTGCCTCGTTTTGTAATGGTTCTTGGCTGGACTGTCTAGGTTTGGGAGAAGTCTTTGGTTTATCTTAAATTACCTTAAATCTCCAACTAAACTTGGACTTGCCCCGAGGTGAGACCAAGTCTTAAAAAGCAGCTAGATGATAAAACCTAACTGAGATTATTTTGGCAATCCCAAATAAGACGTCCCTGGTTATGAAGTCTGAAGTGTGAGTTACATCGGATGCAAAACTAGAGTTAGGTAAGCTTGTGTGGAAAGCTTTCATATCCCCTTCTCTTCTACAGCCAGCTCTTGGCCCCAGAGACCACCACCAGAATAATTTCAAACAACATTTTGATTTTCTTTCAAGATTGGGTGTGGTGAGGGGCACCGGGGTCAGAGACTGCCTAGAGTGGCCAGGCAGGGCTGTGGAGATGGGGACAGGCTGGGGCAGGACCGGAGACCAGTGTCCTTCAGCATCGCTGGGGCTGGGACAGACAGCCCCGGCTGGGCCACAACTGCAACAGGGCGCTGGGCCAAGGGTGGGTGGAGAGGCCCAGCTGGAGCTCGTCAGGGCCGTTAAGGCTCTTAAGTGCCCTCAGGGGGCTGAGGCCCTTCCCCAGGTGTTTGGCTGTGGTCTGGTGCGTGCCCTGGGGCAGGAGCTCTGCTGGGAGCACAGTGCCCAGGCGGCATTTCTTCTCTCTTTGGGTTGGAGTCTCTGCTGAGCCCTGTGCTGGATGGAAAATGAGCTCTTTGTGCTGGGGGAGTGAAAGGCTGGTGTGACTGCCTTCCCCTTCAGCTGAGGGCTTGTGCCAAGCTGCAGGACTAATGCCACAGCTTTGCTGACTGCCCAAAAGTGAGAGGACAGTGCTGCTTTCTGAGGTAAGTTGAAGGTTTTATTTGGCTTTGAATTGACAGAATTACAAAGACCTCCTTGCCCTTTGTGCTAGCTGACAAATGAAGTGAAAAACAGTCTGATTTCATGTTTTGTTGGTCAGCGTCCTGACTAAAAGCAAACGCGCTATCTGTGAGCTGTATCCGACGCAGGGAACGTGAGCCCTGCCAGCAGCGAAGTTACACTGTGGCCGGGTTTGTCCGTGCATCTGTAAGAATTTATATCGTGAGGATTATGCTTGTTGGGCTGGGAAAGAAAGTACGTGGCCAAATCCTGATCTCAGTTGCACGTGTGCAGCTCCCAAGGCAGTAGGGCTGCATCCTGGCTCAGCACGTGGCCTGTTGAGGTCTTGCATGATTGCAAATAACGTGGATGGCACACTGGAGAGCGAGCGAACAACTGTTCCTTGTTTTGCTGTGCTCTCTGCACTGCAGCATCTGTTTTGCTTCATCTTTTTTTAAAAGAAAACCACAAATATTTTTCACTAGGGAGCTGATAAATAACAGCACTTACATTTTTAAAAAGTTTTAGAGGGGATAAAAGTGATTTTTCTGGTGTATAAAGTGCTTATGTTTGGATTTGAGCGTTAATTCACAGATTGTCTCTTACTGTTTTGTTCCCAGCTTGGGAAATCCTATGGGGTATTCTCCCTCAGGAAATCACATGTGGCGATGTCTTAGCTTGATTTATTTTTATTTGTGTATCTAACTTTGTGCAGAATTGTCTTTCACAGCAGCATTTTGTTACGGAGATTTGGAAAATTTGGCAAACTGGGGAGTATTTAACAATTTGTCAGTGAAACTTTAAATTAAATTTGTTGTGACTTTGGTGCACTTGATACTGGGCTGATGGCTGTGATGTAGTAAACTAAGTTGCTCTTTTAACAGGCTGTGGTCAAAGATTACATAATGTTTTTTTCAGTCTTAAAACAGCTATATTCTAGCAAATGGCAGGCTACACGCACAAACAGAGGTAGGGCTAGCCTGAGTCTAGGCTTAGTACTTCTCTAATACCTTGTATTTCTGTAGTACTTTCTGTCTTTGCTTCTAAATAAATGTTTTGTGTGGTAGATGACAATTCTTGTAGAGAAGTAGTTTTAGCCCTTCTGTCTTTCCTATTCTTGAGAGGACAGAAAAGGTTTAAAAATTATCTATCAAAAAGGATATTTAAACTGTGGTGGGGTCTGTGTAAAGAGAAATATTCAAAGGTTCATGTTATGACTTTGGATAGATTCTGAGGTAATCTCAGATATTTTTGTAACAAGAAATTTTCTTTTATATATATAATAGTTTTCTAATGTCTCAAATACATACTGTCCTGTTTCTGCATTTCTTAGGTAAATGTCTGTTTATTGTATTGTTGTTCATGTTTATCCAGCATCATAAATAGACAAACCAATTTACAGAGCAAATGCACGGACTTGTCTCCCTTGTCTGCACAACATTTTATTTTACAATGAGACATAACAAGGAGGTCAACAACAAAGCGGGGGAAACTCATACATGTGAATTGGAAGAGGACAGAGAAATTGGAGAGCTCTGCTCTGGTGAGGCTCTGTCCCTGTCAGCTCTACACAACTCTCTGCTCTCACTTGGAAGAGAGAACAAGAAAACCCTGCTCCTAGAATTGGTGGCATAAGCACAGGAAGAAGGTGGTCACCCCTTCTCCTGCACAGAGAAAGTGGCCTGCAATACTTACCTGTTTGATAGATGTATCTGCTTGGTTCGTTGGGATGGGGGCTGCTGAGTTTTTACCTTGTTTTATGGTTATATGCTAATGGTGGGCTCTGAAGTGGCATTTGGAGTGAGCTGTTGTCTGTCTACAGCTTTGAGCGATTGTTTGAAATGATAGGGTTAGGATTGGACCTTTTTCAGTTTACGGAAATAATGCGATTAAATCAATGCCAAGCTTCTCATAACATCAGAGGATACCAAGACAGAGCACCTTGTTTGGGTCCCTGCTATGAATAATTGTAGAAGTTCTCTGTTCTATGCAAGCCTTGTTATGTGACCTTTAAAATGAAAAACCTTTTACATTCCATGACTGAGTAGAAGTAATTTTTTAGCTGTTATAAGAAAGGTTTATCTTTGTTTACATCATGATACAATGTTGCTGAAGTGCCTGAAGGACTTTGTGTAGACTTGACTTTATTATAACACTGATTTTTCTTTTTATAATGTTTATCTTTCTGTCAATATTTCTGATTGTATTTATTAAAATTGTTTCATAACTCTCTTTTTCTCCAGTAACTCCTTCACTGTAATTGGATTGTATATTTTTCTACTGTTGCGCAGCATAATGTAAATACAGGGTACTGAAGTGCATATTATTACTTTAAAAACTCTGGGTGACAAAAATTACTATTATAAATTATTACGGAAGTCTCCTATTCTACAGTCGGAACTTCAGTGAAATGCTGGCACTGGATAATTAGCTGGTGCTAATCTGTGTCTTCGGTGTTGGACAGTCCAAAAAAGATTTGATGTTTCTTTTCCTGACATAAACAAAACCAGCTTCCAAAGTGTCAGAAAATAACAGTAGTTCTTAAAGGGCTAATCGTTACCAGCCTTTGTCATGGGGTTGTAATTGTTTCATGAATTCTGCTTCAATCAGGGAAAAACACGCTTAAGTGCCAATAAAAGTTTTTATGTTGCTCTGATTTCCTCCTGACTCATCTTCCTCCTCCCAATTTATGGCTTTATTCTGCTGTCTCCGTTACTAAGCAACACTGTACATGGTTTTAATGCAAATGATTTCAAACTCTCTGATAGTTTGGCAGAATAACGTCAGTTTAATTTCCTGATTAATGTAGGCTACAATGTGCCATGCACTAAAAACCCCAAAGATGATGGGTAGGAAGTCGCTTCACAGCATAAGGAAATAAAGTATTTTTTTTTTTATTTTCTAGCTTGTCTTGTATGTATTTAAAATAACTTTTCCAAACAGATGGATTCAATGCTTGGTTCCATCGCTTTGATTTGATGTGTTCTGTGTTGAGCCACCCAGCTGATGGCACAGTGTATATGCCTTGATGATGCAAGTAGTTTTCTTGTGGTTGTGTGCTATATTTTCCTGTCTTAAAGAGGAGATACAATGATTGTTCAGATGCTATTTTTGCTTCATTTCTAAAATTAATGGTAGCATGTGAGACTTCTTAGAACCAAGTGTTGTCTTTTCATTCAAGCCAACAGTAAAATTCCAGCTGACATCTGTTTGAACAGGTTCAACCAGTGTTTGTGCTTGTTTGATAAATTTCTTTTGCTTACCACAGTACCACTCCCCATATTGTCAAAGCTCTGTAATATTGTGCATTGCAGGTGATTGCATTTTTCTTTTTTCCTTAATCTTAAAATTCTAAGTCTCATTTAACAGGCTAGCAATTATAATCTTGTCCTTACAGCAGTATCATTTTAGATGGAAATAAAACAGATTTCAGCACCACACTACAGAAATCTTAGGAGTGATGTTTAGACCGCAGTGGCTGCTCACAGAACAGCTGTGACAGGTTTATGGCCAATGTTTGCAGAACTGCTTTGACTTTACTTGTCTAAATCAATGGCAAAGCTTGCTATTACAAGGTGGAATTTGAAAGTCTAAATGTAGAATATTAAAGGGTTTAAAGTATATTAAATGTATGTTTGCAACTTTGATTCCTGTAATGCCTGAAGACTTACACATTTCAAACAGCCTGAGGTGTAACATCGATCCTTCAGACAACTGCCATTTAGACAAGATACTAGTTTGAAATCTACCCGCTTTCAATGTAATGAAAATACTAGTGTGTAATGAAGCTCTAGGAACCACAACTCTATTGACCTGTCTTCAAATGTTTCTTGCTCTGTGTATTTTTAATTTTTTTTCCTCTCTGCTTAAAAAAATATTTTATCTCCCCTTACTTAGAGGCCCTCTAAGATATACGGAAATCACTGCCAGCAAAATCCTGTCAAATGCACCATCAGCAGAATGAATAGTAGACCAGAAATCTAACTTAAATTTAAAAATAATGTTTAAATCGTGATTCAAAACTTGTGCATAAGAATGTTTGTTTGCTTTTGTATTTGGTAGAGAACTCCTGAGAGAATTGCACTGTGATTTTGGGAAACAAAACATTTCCCAAATTAAAGCATATAGAAAAAGTCTTAGACTCCTTTGTTTTCTGTGAAAACACACATTTAAAAACAATGTGGGATTAACACAGTTATGGACCACATCCTTAGTACTGCCCATGTGTTCTTCTCCACTGTTATAGTGCACTTAACAGCTATGCATGAAATACTCCCTGTGGGTGAGGAAAAGAACATATAGCAGAAAAAAACAAAAGTTAAATGTAGACATGGTTAATTGAATACAAGACTCTGCTAAATAAAAACTAGTCATAGTGTATTTTAGTATGTATTTGCAGCACACTAGTGCGCAGCAGTGGCATGTATATGATACATGCTGGATAGCACTCAGTATTATGTATTGCCAGTAAATGCAATACTGCAGGCAATACGCGTATTTCATTGTAGGTGAAATCTAGGGATGTCCCTGTCTACAGTATTTTTTTTTTTTCACGGTGTCATTGCCTCTGTGGTTGTATTGGACCAGAGGAGTAAACTTTATTTGCAGTAAGCAAAACTGGATTTCATGATCGTGTGCTGAGCAACTCTGAATGTTGGGGGTGGTGATCTGCTTGTAGCTTGAAGTTACGGTGCTGTACAGTGTTGATCAGCTTCTCCTGTGACACAGGCAGATCATCAATCAAATGATATCGCGGGAGAGATAAAGGCATGTTCTATCATGGAATAACCTTGTCAAAATATTTTAATTAACTTGGCAGAAAATTTAGCCTTTAAATAGCTCCAAGATAAGCAGTGAAGTGTAAGGAAAATTTTCTTGCATGTAAAGTTTACAGTTGTCTTTTGGTTTGGAGGTAAGAGGTCAACATTGGAATATGCCTTTAAATTTTTTTTTTAAAGGTACCGTATACTTTTCTGGTGTCTTGACAATATCATGATTCAGTCCCACATTTACTTGTGGGTCACAGTAATGAATTTTGGCACTGATCTGTCCAGCTTTTGGAGTATATTTGATGTATGCATTAGCAGTGAGTCCCACAAGAAAACTGAAGTTAGATGCTTAAAGACACTATAGGTAAAAGAATTGTAGGAACATATCCCTTGGTAGAATATTATCTAGCCTTGAGCAGTAAGTACAATGTATTTTTCCAATAAACATTTAAAGTTTTCTTTAATTAACGGGAAATTGAGCCACAAACCTTGTTGATCAAAACAAAATTGTGTGCAACTGCAGCTGGGGTATGAACTGTACAGATAATGTGCATTTTCATTTAGAATCCAGTGTTCTTGTCAGACGCTGTCATGGTACCTGTGTTGGGAGTTAAAGCTAGAAACGCAGTTACTTGTAGGTTTGAGAAACAAAACTTGGAAGAAACAACCTAACTATGTGGTGTGAAGATTAAGTTAAACCAACACTTATTTAAAGTTTATTTTGGATTGTTTAATATTTTCAGTATTTCAAAATACAATCAGTCTTATGTAGATGTTTCTGTGGAAGAATGCTTACTTTGCACAGTTATGTTGGACAGAAACCTGTCTAAAATGTGGTAGCAGCTGTGCATATCTACAGTCATGTAAAAATTACAGATGACTATATAGAAAGCTATCATAGATAAGCAGAGAAATTCAAGAATACCAGAAACATAACTTTACTGGATTTAACATGTATACACTACACTGTATAGTACAGCCTAGTACATAATATAATTTATCATGTACATTTATTTATGATCTGTCTTTGAAATGTATCCTGCAAATTGTATTCACTACTTTATAGGTGCTTTTATACAGAAAGAGGGCTTTGGATCTGCAAATTCTTATCATGCTTGGATCTTTTTTTACTGTGCAAACCTGAATCCTTATAAAAGATTAAAAAAAAAGCTACTTACATGAATAAGAACTTGTGAAAACAAACTTATTTTAGATCCTTTAGTACCTCATAGCTCTTCAGCAAAATTAAATATACGTAGCACTACTATAATATAAATTTTTGTGCAATTATTTTACTTTTAGTTTGGTTTCCGATCTGGGGGGTTTTGTGTATTTGTATATCGTGTGATAAACTAAGCATGAGGAGGAGTTCAGGCGAGGCAGGCAAAGCTCATGCAAGTCTGTATAAGGTACGTTGTCGTCTTTTTCCTGGGCATATAATTATCCAATGAGTTTCTAATGCATAATTTAACTCTTTTTTTTTCTGAGAGAAAAGTCAATAGTGGCAAATCAGTTAGTAATACCTTAAACACATCCATTGACTGAAACATTTCTGGTTATTCATTCAATTTCATAAATATGGCTCAGTTTACATTTGCTTGTAAATATTAGCAGGAGATGCTTGCAAATCTGTGTGTGTATGTATGAGGTTGTTCCTCACTCAAAATGTAGATTCTTTCAGTATTTTCTACTCCTCTTGCTTATTTTCAACGAGAGAGAAGTTTTTTGGCTCACTTTGGTTTTAAAAAACAAATTTATTTTTTTAATTTAATGACAGGGTGAAATATCTTTTCAGTTTTTAATTTGTTCAGCAACAGTCTGCTTTCCACCCTATTCTAACAATTTTTCACCCTCGAATTACTCTGTAAAGCTCCGAGGGATTGTATGTGTCTTTGCATACGTATACTTCCTCCTGCACCAGAGCCTGTGTGTGACTGTAGCCTCACAGTACTGCTAATACATAAAGCTCAGGTATAATTAAAATACATAGAAAATAAGTAAGTTATTTAGTAGATAAGCTTTAAGAATTTCATAGGTCCAGCCTTTAACCGTTTTTTACTTTTTTCCAGTGTGTGACACTATAAAACAGAGTAAGAAGTGGGGTTTATTAGGGAAATGCAGGATTAAATTCAATTTCTTTTCATACAAATTCAAAATGGAAATATATGATCTATTCTACCATTCTTCTGGGGAAAAAAAAAAAAAGGCACCAATCCTGTCTATGCTGGAACCTGATTCTGTTTCCACTGAAGCCACTGTATAATGTGGCACTGCTTAGAAACACCAAAGCTAACTCTAAATAGGTGGATATATTTACATTGAATACTCAGCTACAGGCAGCCTGAGTCTGGCTTTTCAGGGCCATTATTCTTTATGTAATGTGATCCTGTATTTGACACAATATTCTGGGTAAATCTGTCCCTGTAACTTTATTTAGCTGCTAAAAAGTTAAGCCTAAATTCTCCTTTAACTGCATAGAGGAAAAATAGCAATTTGTTAAATATCCCCACCAAGAAAACTTTTTAGTTTAGTTGGTTCTGGGAAACACAACTGAATTGCTGAACTGTGGTTCTACATGTGATTTTGGAACTAGCTGGGTATCCTTTCCACTATGAACTGCAGACACAGCCTGTTCATCTCAAGAGTTCAGGGGGAGCTGGGTTAGACTTTGCGTTAAAAGGAATGAGGAAAGGTGGTATAAAATATTACAATATTAAGTAGAAATACTTTGGTAAGGATGCTATTGTCTAAGATATGTAGCTATTGATACACCGATAATAGTGTAGTACTTACAATAACACAGAAATGTATCTCTGCTTTGGGTGGATTAATACAGCAGTGGAGATGGCTTTCACAAAGGCATCTACTCATGACATGTATGTTTCTAGTAATACTTCAGACAATGAAAGTTCTTACATAATAGTAGTAAACTTCTACAATAAAAACTATTTCTATTGAATTAGAAAACATTAACATCCACCACTTCACAAATTACAACTGCACAAAAATATTTAAAAGAAAGTAATATCTAGTTCTTGTTACTTAATTTATCAAGTACTTTTAAAGCTGCAGGCCATGGCACTAGTCCACTGAAAAGACAGCACAATGCTGCTCTCAAACATGGTCTGTACCTACTTCTTGAGAGTCTAGCTGCATCTGCAGAACTCACCAGCGACAATGAACTTGACAGCTCTGCCATTAACATTGAAGATTTGTTATTTCAGATTTGTTATTTCAGCCTTGGTAATGAGGTCACTGTTGAAACGGACTCAATGATTGATTGAACAACCTCATTGCTTTGCACAACCTGGTAGGGTGAATGATCTGGCCAAGCTTGTAATGTAATGTAGAAGAGCAGAACTGGAGACCCTGACCTTGTGAGCAGGGCAAGAATGGTTTGATATGGTCTAAACTGAGCAGGATGGTATTAAGAAACTTAAAAGAGCCTATCAAAACTTTCTGGAAGTTTTTACTACTTAGCTGAAAGATTTATTCTTAGGTTTTGTAGTTTGGGTTTTTTTTTTTTTTTGTTTTTTTTTTTTAAATCTGTTGAAAAATAAAATTAAGTATTTACATTTAACACCAAATACTTCCAAAATAAGCAAGTCCCTGCTTTAGGCTGCCTTCTGCCCCATCCCAAATATTTGTTTCTCCTTTCCATGGCAAACTTCTGCCTGGGAATACTTCATTGACTACAGTATACTTAGAAGGAGGTCAGTAAGTAAATCATTGCTGAAGCTGTGCAAGCAAAACTAAATCAAACCTGGAAATCCTCCCACATTCTCTGCTGCTGTCACAGTTTGAAGTAGATGATGAAAATCATCACCTAAATAGTAATTCTGGTAAAGTAAAGGACTTCTGGCCTCATACTTACTCTGCAACATCTTGATTAACAATGTAAACATGAGGAAATTTTAAAGCTGAGAAGCCAAATTAATCCCCACTGTATCTGTAATGGTTTTGCTGGAATTCGGGCTATTATTTGTGCAGATGATATAGTATGATTTTAGGATAGGCATATCATAGGCCAGTGAGTCAAGAGTAGAGCATTGAACATGAGTCATATAAAGTACTATTGCACAATAAATAGAAATAAATATTGTGCATGTACATGTCAAACATAATGTGATTTAGTAATTATTCTGCTAGCAAAAATAAAGTATTCATTCAAACAAGTCAACAGAATATAATTGTGACAGAACAGGAGCTGTGATTCCTGTAGTTAGGGCTATATGCTGTCCCCATTAATACTGGCTTGAGTGCCTCACACCAGGAGAGCACAGGGAGAGATGAAAAGTTTGTCAAGTATTTTTACTTTGGTTATTCTGAGAATGAAGAGCACTTTGAATAATCCTTTTTAAAAAAACAGTATACTATTGCACCTTAATTAACATTGTGGTTTTTAAGATAGTGGGAGTTTGTTCTTGAACATATATAGCTAGTTCTTCTTTTGATATTCTCAACTCAAAAGTTCCCCAAAGACAGCAAAGTCATATAGAGCCAAACCTTACTCCTTCCTCCTCTGTTGGCAAGGTTCTTGCACCAAAGGATACTCTGGCCATCTCCTACCCCCCCCTCGGCAGGGACCATACAGCCAAAGGTCTGCAACAGTGGCCAGATCCTGCCCTCCGTCACCCTGCTGCTCTGCACGCCCCATGCACAGGTCTCCAGCAGTTTTCAGCAAGTAGGTGGGCAGGGGAGCGTAAGGCTCAGCAACAACAGGTTTCTCAGCACCTGCGCTGGTTGCAGCTAGATGCGTGATGGAAGTGGAGTGGGTGTGTGGAGCGAAACAGGGACTCCTCAGTTTGCTGCCAAGGCGGAGCTTTGCGGGGATGCCCACAACTGCAGGATGTGGCTGTACATAGTGCTCCAGAAGTTTGCTTTCTGCTGCTGCAGGGTTAAGAGTTGCTGGATAGTTTTACCTCTGGATGCTTGTCAGTATCTATTGACTTGCATAATTTTTTTTAAGGAAACACTACACTAGGATCCATTATTATTTGGCAGCAGATGACCATTTTCCTACCCCTTAAGAGAATAAAAATTTCCCAGCATTATTTAACAGCAGCTTTGCCTCTGATTTCTTTGCCTATCAACTCAAGGTCAGTCTTGCCTTCAAAGCACACCAGCTGCAATCCCTTCGTGCCTTTCCTGAAGCAACCCAGCCAAACATGCATGCTTGTGCCTTTCCCCATGACGCAGGTTGGCACAGGTGGCAGCAGCAGCCTCAGATACAAGATGTCTTAAAAACACAGGATCTGGCATGAAATGATCAAAATCACTAACCAATGGCTTCTCTTCTGTTTTCTGCTGTAATGCAGTCATCTTTAGCGTTCGCAGTCACTACTGATTCTGCTTCTTCATCTTCTTGGTGATAAATGAATCCTTTCAGCTGAATACTTAGTTATCACTTGCACAAACGTGCTTTTCTATTTTTATACATACATACATTCTCCTTGCATTACTATAAGAACCGTTCCAATCAACTTTTTGCAAATGAGCTCCCTATTGTGGTTGGGGGCACTGGACTTCAAAGGGTTCAGCAGATGATGAGGAAACGCTTGCTTAGCCTCTGTCAAGGAAGCTAATGGATGAGTTGTATTTCATTTCTGCGGGAGTTTTGCCACAGTTAAGGATCTACAGATCCATCAGGAGGCAGGGAAATATTGCGCTCTCTTCCTCTAGCAACTTTTGAGATGAAAACCAAGTTTGTGGCTGCATCCAGCAGGTGGCAAGCACGGCACACTGAATTATGTCTGAGAAGGAGCTGCTGCCAGGGGAAGCTCCTGATGCTGCTCAGCATGTGCCTGTGTACAGGAACAAAATATCATACAGATAAAGGGCAAGCTCTGTCGGTCCTTTGTCAGCTTACTGAGTGCTGAGGCAGTGGTACTGCTCTGGATGCTATTTATAATGCATGGGACTATCCCTGTATTCATTTTTAACGAATGGCTGTCTCACATGCAAGGATAGATATAAGCTGAATATAAAGCATCATATATAATAGGAATAATTTAACTGTGTCTTTAAATAACACATTTAGGCTTCAAATTTTGAGACACTATCTTGCAATTAAATTAACTTAACCTTTAATGAAAGACCATTTTTTCTTTTTTTTTTAACAAATAACTTTAGTGAAATTTTAGTGAATTCTCACAGTGCCTTGCAACACATATAAGTAGAGATTGTTCCCATTTTGCGCTTGGAAGAACAACAGTAAAACTGAAGAAACTTGTCTTAAAATAAGTGAATGAAAGAGCAGGAAGAGGCACAAGATTCCCAGATCTGGTTGTAGCCCCATTTTTTTCTTAAAAAGTATTAAACTACAGAAATAACTTTTTTGTTGTGTTTTGAATTAAAATAATTTTCTGAAGTAAGAAATAATTGAAAATATTATTTGTGTATATGCAAGAGACTGATAATCAGAAAATATGGATAATCCAACCAATTGCTACCGGAGACAAACATATGATGTTGACAGATGTATAACTGGAAGATTATAAATATTGCAAATTCTCAAGGGTCATGTAATTGTCTACATGATATATGTAAATTTTTGGAATTTTTCTTAGGTTTTGCTAGTGAAAGTATTTATGAGCTCATTTATCTTTGAAGAGAATAACTGAGTGTGAATCAAGAATATGTTTTGGAGCTCGTTATTTGAGGTAAAAAGGACATATGAGGATATCATTAGTTGAAACTTCCTACAGTGCTTATCACCTTTTTGCCCCCATTTGTATGGAGGGTTTGAGCCAGACTTTTGTTCTGATTTATGCTAGCATAAACTTGAATTTGTTCCATACGCATAAAAAAGGGCTCTACAGAGGGGAAATACTCTAGGCTTAGTTTTATATAAATGGAGAGAAATTCCGTAAAAGCCAAGAGTGAAGTTTGGTCTTGGATGTTTTGTAATGTGACTAAAAGCATTATTAGTTAAACTGTAATAGACACATTGTCACATTTTTGCTTATCAGAATGTGAGTTTATTAAATGCCCAGGAATTTGAAAAAATGAATGGATTTGATTAGTTGGTAACTTCTCTCACTGAGTGTACTGGTTGTTATACAAAAATAGTTTGAAGTTTTCTGATCACCTCTGTCCCAGACCTCATGTTTTCAAATACAGGATTTTACTTTAGTCACATAGAGTATGGAGTCGACCCCCTCCATAAGTAATGTTCTTCAAAGTCAGTATGGCGTGTCATCAGGAAAGGTTGAGCAAACCCTATTTTTGTGTGTGTGTATATATATACTTATTTTTTTAAACTACTATAGAAATATCCACTGGGATACAAATGTATTTTTATGAAGTAATGTTTGAAAGCTATGAGGAGGAATATAAATCTAAAAATATATTTCTTCTATATTTAATAAATAAATCTGTGTTTTATTGCATATATTATTATGAAAAAAACTGCCATTTTAAAAATGAAAAATAGCATAAATCAGAATGAGACCAATTTCAAGGACCTTAAATTTCCATTTCAGTTTAAAATTGGGCCTCTATAGCATATATTTTCAAATATAAATACGATGGTATGACATTTATGTCATTAAAAAACCCCTCAAACAACAAAACAAGCAGCGTAGCTCTATCCACTTCTTGAACAAAATCTGGAATAGCTCATGTATGTGCAAAAAAGGTCCTTCTTAATTCATGTAACTTATACAAGTTTTTCCTTTAAAAAGACCTCTTAACCTGTTAGTTTTCTCTACCCTTCTTCTGTAGTTCTGAGTAAACTCTGACGTGCCTGTCCACTGTTTATGTTGCTTTCAGTAAAGAAAAACAAAATGAAAACCAAGCAGTCCTCTTCACAATGTAAAATAAAAGGCTACTGCTAAACCTTTACAGTGTGATTTCTAGTGCTTCTGTAATGAGCAGTAAGCTGTGATGTTCAGGGCTGCAGATGAGTTTTGTCATTCTTGCCGCTTCATTCACAAGGTTGTTTAAAAAAAAAAAAAAAAGGCATATTGCAAAACGTATCACTCGGTGTCGAAAGACCCAGCAGTCTTTTTAGTGGGCAAGCGTATATTTTCTGGTGGCCGATATGAGAGGGAACTCATTTTTGTTGTTAGGCTCGGATGTGTGCTGACATTTGGTGGAATGTATTTTATTAGCTGAAGGAAGTATTTTTTAAAGTTTTTTCCAAAGAAAACATAAAAAAAAGGATTCAAACAGTTGTTAAAGTAAGCGATGCAAATGGTGAAGGGCATAGCCGTATCCACAATATCGGTGATTTTGCAGTCTGTTATTACATGTAATTGAATTAATACATCCAGAAAAGTGAACACTTGATGAGGAATCCAGGAAAAGAAGAAGAAAAATACTATTGCCACAATCATCTTAAAAATATCATCATTTCTAGTCTTATTTTTTTGAATTTGATATGCCTTCTTCAGGGTCTTCCAAATTAAGGTGTAGCTTGTTAATATGATCAGAAAAGGAATTAAAAAGCCCAGCAAATTTTTTGATAAACCCAACCCGACCCGGAGCGTCGTGTTATTGTTGTCATACCGAAAACCGCAGACTGTCATGTTCAAGTTCTCGGCAAAGAATATATTACGGTGAATGATGACGGGCAAACTGGCCACACCGGCGAGAAGCCAGATAGCAATGCAAGTTATTCTGGCAACAAACATGGTACGTCGAATTCGGGACTTCACAGGATGTACTATGGCCAGATACCGGTCAATGCTAAGGCACGTGAGGAGGAACACACTGGCATATAGGTTGAAACTTATCCCTGCTGATGCCAACTTACATAAACAGTTGCCGAAGGGCCACTGGTACTCCATGGCTGTGTAGGCTGCCCAGAGTGGCAGAGTTATTAAAAAACACAAGTCAGCCAGTGCCAGGTTTAGAAGAAAGATGCTGGCTACTGTTTTTAATTTCATGTAGCAGTAAATGACAACAACAACGAGGCTGTTCCCAAATATGCCTATGATAAAGATGATGCTGTAAACAGTTGGAACCATAATGTAGATGTAACTGTGCCTTCCTGAAACGGGACAGTCGACGTGGATTCTCTTAACGGTTTCTTCGGTAGAGTAATTTGGGACCATCTTGATCTCTTCAGCTGTAACCTAGTTTCAGGGAGACACTATGAAGCTCACACCTAGGAAGGGAAGAGGAAGAAAATATTATTTATGACAGGGGTTTAATTTCTAAAAAGTTTCAATTAAATGCCAAGTTTTTGTCTAACACAATGTGTCAATGGTTTTGAATTTAAAAATAAGCCATACTCAAGTGTTTTCTCAACCAATTTCTAGTCTAATACAGACTTTGCAGAATAAAACAGGTACAAATGTTAGGATTTGGCTGAATGTTGTTAGATTCTCTTTAACATAAATGAAATCTAACAAACTTAAAATTAACAAGGTTCCAATTTAAAATAAGACTGGTTAGTGAACATATGTCAAATAATAATAGAGGCTCAAAATAGCAGATAACTAGAAACTCAGGAGAGTCTTTAAGTTTTGTTTTGTTTTTTCATAAATAGGTAATATATCTAATGAGGAAAGTTATTCAGGTATCTCAGAAACTGCACTTAAGCACTCTGAATACCAGTTCATTCTGTAAATGAAAGTGTAATGCATTAAGAAAATAAGTGAATTCAGATTAGGGTACTCATTTTGATCTCTGTCAATCTATTTTTTTCTGTTCATTAAGCTTAATTCTTTGAGACAATTTTTATATCATGGAGAAGATACAAAATCTAGTGTTCTGTTGTACCACAAATACCTTAAATTTTCAGAAGTTACCTAGCTCCCCATCTGGCTTGGAAATACGGTATTTAACAACTAATAAAGGAAAAAAAAAAATCTGTGAAAATCCAGATGTGTCTACATTAAGAACATTAATCTTGTCGCACATGAAGAAGAGTGCAAGGGGGAACCACAATTCACATTACCTTTTCAGTTACTGACAAAATTTATTTATCCAAGAGTTGTAGTCTGTGTATCAAAAATATTTCTGTACTGCATTAAGTGTATGGAAATGCATGAAATTTCCTTTACAGGGCACAGGTTTGGTTTGCCAGGTCTTGTGTGTTCTGAAAGAATGATTTCCTTATTAATGACTTACAGCATATTACCTGCTTCCTAAAGTTGTAGGTGACTCTGATAAATCTTTCCCAGAGTCTACAAGTAGACAGTTGTCCCTCAAAAATAGTGAAGATTAAAAAAAAATAAAAATTAATTTTCAATAGCTACTATTGCAGAGTAGTGTTTATTGCTGTCTGCAGGATCCTGACAGCTGTCAGACAAACTTGTGCTGCCTCAAACACAGATTAAGTGAAATATATTGGGTTTAAAACAAACAAACCCGTTATAAATGTAAGTCACTTTATATAGATAAATATACACACCCTAACCCCCTGGGCAAAATGGATACATTCAGAAAAAAAAAAATGCCTGTCACTATAGAAATAGGGGCTATGCTGTTATGGAGGTAGTTGCTCATTATTTGCATTGTTCAGCACTGATATTCCTGTTAAGTGCAGAATGCTACTCTGTTAAGTGTTCGCCATGTTCTTGCTGAGAGACAAACCTTATTCCAAATGGATTACCTTTTTAATAGGGAAGTGAGGCATAGATATGTCTTGGCAAAGCCCACGCAGGAAGTCTGAAGCAGAGCCAGGAGCTAAACCCAGAATATGGGTTGCAGGCAGCATCTTGTGAGCAAGGTCACCCTTTGGCTCTCAATTTATTAGCTTTTAGAAGACTTGATATTTCTCTGTCTTAGCTCATGTTCTATTATATGTTTGCATTAATAAGCTGATTCATTTCCATAAAGCTAGCAGGGTAATTTCAAGATTTAGGATCTTGATAATTCTATCAAGTTTGGAATATCTAGTTAAATGCAACTAATAAACTCTGAGATGTGCAAATGTAACACCTCCCCAGTCTCTCCATTCTGTGAATTAGTCTCGTTGCCTCAGTTGGTACAGATGCCTCAAATTTATATCAGCTATTTTTTGCCATGTTTAAGAAGTTAAAAAGTCAAGCAAATACAGCTGACAAATGTACACCATTCTGATCCCATGTGGCACTGGGCCACGTCCTGAGCAAAACTTCCTGGCTTTCAAACTCTGCCACATCTAGAATACATGGTGTTTGGCTCTGTGGAAGGTCATGCTATCCATAGAACAAGGAGAACCACAATAAAAAGACTTCAAGATAAATCATCATCTTTCATCCTTTGGCTGTGAAAGTACCCAAGGAGATTTGACAGTAACTGATGGGTTCTGCAGCATCAAGGTCTGGCAATATTTGCCTTGTTCCAGCTACATGCTGGTGCTGTGTGGTCTCTTCATTATTACAGCCTTTGCTCACTTACATACCCACTGAGATTACAGCCCAGAATTTATCAGTTAGAAATGGTAGTCTACTAAGAAAAATAACCACTGCATGTTAGACTTGCAGTAAAGTAGATTAGGGCTCAGTTAAAGCTGAGCAAGACCTTTCTCCATGACTAGTCAATCGGTGGTACTGTTTTGGCAAGTACACCCTCCTCCGTGTGTACTAACTGGCAGATTCAGTGGCTAAGACCAATGTAGTAGATGGTGAACATTCCCCCTTCTGTGGGACTGTTTCTGTGCAGCAGCAGATGCCAGGGCACCTTTCTCACAGCTGCTTCATCAGCCTCTTCAGTGTAGTGTGTTTTGTAGTTTAACTTCCAATTTCCCTTTTCTACCCACACAGTGGCCTGTAGTACTTCATGCCAGTAATAGCTGATGTAATTAGTAGCATGTGTACTTTTAAAGTGTAATAATGATTATGTTGAGTTTCTGGAAATGTGTTAAGATAAACAAAAAATAATTTGAGTTGGGAAACTTGTGTCTGGCTCTCTAAGGTATCTAACTCCCTGAGCTTATTTTGGAGTGCTTGAGAAGTAAAAAAGGCAGAAAATTCCCAAGCAGAATCAGGAATTTGGTCAAGAAATAGTATGATACTTCAATTTACCTATGTAAGACTGTAACCCTTCTAGAGTTAAATGTTTTGGTGTAACACTGAAGTCAGTGTAATTGTGCAAAGGATGTGTCTGGTATGTTATCATTTTAAATGATATTAAGGAATTACAATCAATAAAGAAATCCATCACTATTTTCAGTAAATGAAAAGGAAGCAGAAATATGTAACATGGTTGCTTTTGAGTAAATATATATGGATTGCCATATCTGTATCTGAAAACAGGTTGAATGTTGCTGTGAGAATGGATCTTGCAAGAGCCTCATGCTTGAAGCACAGTGCGGCACTGCTAATCCCAAGCCAAATTTTTAAATTTCCTGGATATTTTAAAGTTTCAGAGCTAGCCTCAGGTAGATCTGCTGCCTTGAGGACATCCCTAACTTTGGAGCGTTAGGAAATAACTTCAACACAGGAGAAGCAAGTAATTTGTTTGGGAAGGCGTGAGCCCATAGCAGTGCTGAGTGGTGAGACAGGGCAGCCGTGGTGGTGTGAACTCCTCACAGGCAATGATTTCTTTTCTGTACCACTCTCATCTTTGCTGTTGTTCTCACTTGCCACAGTTCACCTGCTTGTCCCAGGATCGTGGTGATATACATTTTATGCAAAGCAGATGTTTCTAGGTGGGAAGTACTGCAGATTATTTAAAAATGTTACAGAAATAGATGGCTGGTATGGCTTTATGCTGCCAGAATTCACCAGAGCAGGTTAAACCACTGGCCAGTGAAATGCAAGTATTGAAATTGTGCACATTGATAATTCCATTTAAAGCATCTCAAATGACCTGAGTTAACATAATGATAATTGGATCATTTTAAGGCTGATACACAAGAAGCTTTTTCTAAGAGGATTGAATTGATGTGACTGTGAATGGTGTGGCCACATCAATCTCAAAGCAAATTATGTGGTGAGCAGCAAACCCGTGTTGCATGTTACTGTCCTGTTTGACCTTTTATCTTTTTTAATTACAATGATTATAATAAGTCACTGATAATGAAATGCTTAAGACTGCTCTACCAACTATTATTTACCACTCCATTCATTGCTTCTGTTGGGTGAACATGCATCCTAATTAAACTGCCTGGGGAAACAACAAAGAATGCTGAGCCCATGCAAGGTAAACAGCACTTTGCCTACTGAGAGATAAGATAGCACTGACTGGGGCTTTCTTCGAGAACTTCATCAGCTATAAATAGGTAAGCAGGTGTCACAAGTCAGATTTTAAACAAAAATGTGATTTTGATGTTTGCTTTGACAAAGACTAAATAAACTTAGGCTGACCAACCCTGCCACAGTTTAGCCACCTCACCACTAGGTAATGTGCGGGTTTTCTTTTTCTTCTGACGGTAGGTGGATTATTTGCTTTTCTTACAAATGAGAAGGTATTTCCATGTTTAAGAAGATGACACATTCTATTTTTATATAAAATTATTGCACAGGTAGAAAAGAGGCTGAAAAAAGTTTGGAACAACATGTTCAATATATTAGCTATGTTTGTTTATTTCTGGTGGCATAAGCTTTTTTCCTTTGGGAGTTTAGCATCTCTCCTTTCCTAATTTCTTCTGTCATCTTCCAACTGCTGAGAAACTGGTAACACTTTGCATGTGCTTTATTTCACAGCCTTTCGCTCGCCCCCCACCCCCAGCAGAACAACCCCCTTTAACCTTCATTGCCTTAATGAATAGAATTTCTTCTTTTTCATATGCCTACTTCAGTGTCTTCTCTGCTTTCCTGGAGTTCCTGAGCAGTACCACTGCGAAGCTACAAACTTACCTTTCTCCTAGCTCTCATTTCTGCTGCTCCTTCTAACGGTCTGTATCCCCCACTCACAGCTTTCCTAAGTATTTTTAGTCCGGAGTTGATAGGTGAATTGTGGAGGGTGAGAGAAATGCAAATGCTTGAGCAAATAAAGGCATGTAATTCAAACTATTGTGGCCTCGTCGTATGCATAGGCCTCCTGTCATCACTGCCACTGTCTTCCACAGAGGTCAGCATCTGACTTCATAGTAAATGACAATAAATCAAAATATTACTGAAATGAAACTGCAATAGGCAGTACAGGACCAGAACACAGTCCATATGTTCGTTGATGAGCACCAAGAACAGCAAGCAAGCTTCAAAAGATCTGTATTAGTAACTATCAAGCTGGCTGTTGCTTTGCAATTTTGGATGAGGAGATGGTCTGACAGGACAACAAACAGAAATTGCAGGACCTTGTACTGGCCTGTGCGTTGTCATTTAATAGCTGTGCTCCTGGTCTGTCTCTTATGAGGCAACTGCCAGTGTTGAAGTTGCTGTTAATTTTGAGGTGTTTGCTTTTCTTTATGCTAGAGTATAGTATTTATCTTTTTAATTCTCTAACCTGTATGTGGATTCTTTGTGACTTCCCCTTGCACAAGTTGAAGTTGGTTCATTTGTTCTAGCTCTATATAGCTGGAAAACAAACTGCCTGTGATCATTCTAGGATCTGGTTCTTCCGTAACATCAAAACTTGAAATTGCTTATTACTTATTTTGTGCTAGCAGAAGACCAGTTATTGCTACCTTGTAAATGTGAACTGTTTACATACTCTGATCTTCTCTGTAAGAACTTCTCTGTATTTATTTCCTTCAGCATGCTTCAAAAGAGTCTGCCCTTCTGTATGATGGCTTCATAGTTTATTCTGAAAAAAATGAACATCTCTTTTCTGTTTGTTTTCATAGACTACTCTCATTAATTTTCCCTTCACTTCCCAAGTATCTTTCAACTGTACTCAGTTTCAGTCATAAAATTTATGTGAGAAAAGGACAGATGAAAGAACTTTTTCCTCTGGGAAAAATCAATGCTTGTGGAATGACTGAACAGTGGAATTGGGGGGTTGGGGTGATTTTGAGGGGTGTGTGTGTGGAATGTAAAGGAAAAGGAAAGTAGCAGCGTTAAGCATAGTGACGTTTAAATCACTTTGAGGTTTAACTCGTATAATATATATATTTCGACCACTAGAGGTCTGTATTTCCTATTTTAAAGTAAGAGAATGGCTTTATTTTACAGAGTGCCATAATTTTTCAGAATATCCTCTTCCTTCAAGATTATTTAAGATGCAAACATAAAGCAAAATACCTATCATTGATCTCCTGCATTTATGTAATGTAAATGTACCAGAGGGAACTATTTTAGGTTTATTTTAGTATCTACTAGCTTATATCTGGTTTCCTTTATTCTAGTACATTCCTGGTTTTAGTAACCTTCAGTCCAATTTTTGCACTTGTAAATCATGGAACAAAATCCTGATATTTTATTTTTTTCAAAGACCTATGCATCTTAAACTTTCTAAAGTTTTTGAGCCAAATTAAGAAAAACATTTTTAAAGGGAAACAAAAAGTGTCATTTACTTTAAAAATGCAGATGGAAAAATAGTGACACCTACTCATTAGACTAAAAGATTATTTTAAAACTGACTAGGCATGTTTTTAATCATACAACTCTTTCCAAATATCAGCCAGGGAGTATTCTTGAAAGTAATTCTAGGTAATTCCAGGTTAACTTGACTAAAACATGTATTTTCCTTTTTGGAGGAAGATATTTTTATTGTTGAAAATGCCACTTCAGAACTATTTTTAATCTTTTTTAAGTGATTTAAATGAAATTTGGAAATTGAAAGGCAACATGATCCTACACACTTTTTGTTATCCAAATGGTGATTTTTTAGACCTCAAGTGCTGTATATATTTCATGAGTTGTAAACAATGTAACAATTTGAAAATTTAAGCATCTGTACAATTTTTAGCGTTCCCCCCTCTTTCCTTTTACTATTACACCTGGGTTTATCATGCACTGACACTGTCCAAAGGAGTAATGACAATTTTACTGTTTTAAACTATTTACCTAAGTAGTTCTCTAATGCTACTAAGGGCAAACTGCTTTCAATCCAGATAGAGAAGAAAAGTTATTAGTGTAATGGTGACATTTATTTTTTAGTAGATGAGAAAAATAGAATGAAAAAATTGATATTAATTATATTGTCTTGTGCCAGATAAGTAGACATGACCAGTGTCTTGTCCTGTATTTATGTCAAATGGGTTATACAGTGTCAGTGTATCTCTATGCACTTAAGGGACGTTTTGGTACAAGCATATGACATTTATATCTTGAAGCTGCTAAAAATAGGAGCATTTAGAGAGAATACAAGTGATATTGAGAGATAGTAAGCTCACAAGCAGTTGGCCAGATTTAAAATGCAGAATAAAGAAAACTAATCTTTCATTTGCACACTCAAGGACTTTGTGTTAGAAATGGATGTGGCAAAAACTGGCATCAGTGAAAGACCATCTGTAAAACACTAATTTGCGGGGCTGTGGAGTGATGAATAAAATCTTCCAAGTACTTTTTTTGGACATTAAATGCCTAATAATACTACAATGTAGTATGCCACAATTTGTCTGTATGCTTTTCTTAACAGCCTACAGTGTAATAATGTTGTAGTTACAAATCTAGCAGTTGCAGCAGCAGTGAAAGTTTGGATTATCTTTTGCGTATGTTCTTGTAGTATTTACAGAGTCAAGAAACACTGGAAATATCTTCATGCTTCTTAGCTCTTTGGCCAAAGTTACCTCTACCAATTCCTTCCTCATGTATGCTTTTTTCCAGAAGTTGAGAAATTCTGATGTATATATTTCTATAAAATTTTACTTGCAGATGTTAGTGCCTAGGAAGGATTGCTCAACTTTCAGAGTTTCTCAACCTCACTACAACTTAGTGGTTTAGTGAACACTAGCATAGTAATGATTAAAGGGTTTTTCTTGTACAAAAGTTTGACTGATTGATCCACAGAGCACTCATAGCCAACAATTTTTCAGCTGAGAGTAAGTTTCAGTATTTTAGTTCATAGGATTCATTTTTCAGATCCTCCAGGTTTAGGTTTAAAAGTAAACATTGTTTCCTGGGAGGTTTTCCTCTATATAAACATAATTTTGTTCTCTCCCCTCTTAAGGGAAGGAAAAACATTCTTGGGTTCAATCAATGTAGAAATGGACCCCAAAACACTGAAGGATTAACCATTCTCAACATACAGTGTGTTTATTTAATCTCTTGGGGAAGATCAGTGAGGTGGTGGTTTTAGGGATCACTGGTTTTGGCTTGACAGGGTACCCAATACTCCATATACCTCAGATTTTTTCCACATAATTTTCTGGTCTCTTTCTTTCACATTTATCCATCAGAGCAATCTCTGTTTTCTTTTTTTGACCAAGGCTGCATGAATGTGTTGCAAACTCTCTGGTGTTTAATATGTCTTAGGTATTATATATCCTTAAGATATGCAAATATAAAATTATTCACACAGCAGTAACTTAAAACTGAAAAGATAATTAAATAAACAAAGTAAAATATATTTCTACCTTAATAATTCTAGTTCAGTACATCTGAAAGTAAACATCAAAATGCTAAGCTTCAGAAAAGATGAAGTCTGAAAGGTGAATCTCCATGTGATGTCCCCTTGTTCCCGTCACCTCAGTTACTCTCTTTTGACATGAATTAAGATCATTTTTTCTTTATATAGGTTATTAAACCTATAGCTGAATTAGTTTTTAAATACGAAAAGCTGTTATAGCAGGAGGCAGTTGCGGCTCTTGTTTACACCACAGGGGAAAGAATTGCCTCTTTTTCTAAAAGCATCTGAAGACACTTAGACATATTAAGACTTTGAAATGAGGACATTAACTTTCATCATCAATCCAGCATGGATTTTTTTGCACCTCGGTTCTAGCCATTAGCTTTACCAAAAAGGAAGATTGGCACCCTCCTAGGAGATAAAAATGATCAATAATCAGCAGGCTAACCTAAAGTCTGCTTATCAGGGACATATCATCTCCTCCTATTGCTAACAATGCCATTTACTGCACATTAAATGCCAGGAAAGAAAAAATAAATCTATTTCAGATCAAGGTCGGGCTAGAATTTCTAGAGTTTTCAGCACTGACATGAAAAGATTTTTGAAGGGCAACACAATGTAAGTTACTATTTTATTATCCATATACAGCTTACTGCATGTTCATAACTTCAGATTTGATGCCTAGTTATGTAGTATCTTTAGGGTATTTGGAAGTACCCGAAAGAGCCAATAGTTAACAAGAATTAAGCCATCAAGTCCCAGAACGAATAAAAGTGAGATTAATTTGAGCTGTGAAAGGTTACATGCTGCACAGTTACTTTCTCTGAGTGATAGTAAACGAATGGATTAACACATTTCCTTTATTGCAGCTGGAATTGCCTATATAAAATATAGTGTGCCCCATGTGATCGTTTTTAATAAAAGATAGAAATCAAATTCAGGTTTGTTAAGTGAGAGTGAAATCATTTGATGAATTTTAAGCTTCTATTCTGATAGCTTAGTTCCATGGAATAAGAAGTTTTAAAGTATTCTTTTTCTCATTACACAACAGTGCACATCCCACACTAATGTAGCTTCCGGATACCTAACCGCACACCTAAAATTTCTATTGGCACCTTTATTTCCATATGGAATGAACCATAAGCCAAGTACTTGAACTCCTCCAACCCGAGGGAATTTACATTGATTCTGGGCTTGATCCAGGCATATATTTCAGCCTTGTATTAAGGCTGTGGAGAGGTAAGAGAGAAAAAAACCTTACTGAAATAAAAAGCACTGCTGAAAGCCCTTAGCATGTCTTCTAACAGAACAGACATCAGCTACAATGCATGAGGTATACTACCTCCTTTCAGATCATGTATAAAATAGCAATTTGACTTACTGGATATTTCATAATCCTATTAATCTATCTTTAAGGTTATGTTGTTCTTCACTGAAGCTTGTAGTTACCTTCATAAGTATAAAAAAAATAGCAATAACAGCAACTGTTCTTTCTTCCCCACTTGTAGAAGAAATACTGTGTTATATTACCATGTTTTCAAGCATGTAGAGCTTAGTAAGAGCTTACAAGACATTTTCCATGCTGTTTTGAATATCATTGGTCTCTAGTCATTCTTATTTCTTGCTGGAATGAATGTCTTTGTGCTTTCAACACTGAAAGAGTTCTTAGTTTCATTGTGCAGATCTTCTCAGTATTAGTCAATAGTTTCACTGGTCCAGCAGAAGGTAGCTATCACCTGAAGAGTGGCCTTTTTGAGGGCATAAAGGCTACTTCCACAAATTGCTGTGAATGCAAGACAGAGGCTTTCTCTTCTACTGCTGTTCAAGGAAGAGACAATGTTCTGAGCAGCACGAGACATCTAGGCAAATAGTTTGTTGCTTTGCTGGTTTTTAACAATATATGCATTTATAAAGCCAATAGTTTCAGCTCTAGATGCAACATGGAGGTCCCAATTGTGCTAAGAATTGCTGAGGGCAGAACTGGCTCTGACGGAAAGAAACAGTACTTGCACATAAAGAATCTTTATAGAACTGAGGATCTTGAGTTTTTTATGCACATTTTGAAATTCAAAACTATTGAAAAGGTGTCAATATAGTTATCAAACAGAGATCATCTCCAATGCTCAAGGAAAGGCAAGTTTTCTGGATTTCTCTTCTTATTGGCATTCTGTGTTTAAACCAGCTGACTCATCTGTACATCAGCCACTTGCTCTTTCTTTAGTTTCACTGAGGCATCAAGAAACTTGCCTTGTAGTAATGCAGGGGCTAGCCTTTTGTGGCACACTATGCCCACTTTATCTTTACAACTTCTTGAACACAGAAAAATGTGGAGTCTACAAATATCAAAGATCCTGTAGTAGAAATTATGCATTTCTGTGATCTAAAATATCTGAAAGGATGATGCTTTAGAGTGCTGCTGCAAAAGGCAAAGACTGTTGTAAGGAAGTTGCTTTTGCTAACTTTGCAAAGCACATAGTTACCATGTGCTTTTACCATGTAGATTTTCCAAAGCTCCTGAAACTTGGCCAAGCTTTGGGAAACCTACTCCCACTGGAGAGAATGATGCAACTCCAACTTAAGTCACTACGCACAAGGTCAGGCAAATGCTGGAAATCTCGCATGCAGATTGTTGCTCTTTTGGTGTTGCGTGAATAGTGACTTTTCAGAGCAGCGTGATATTAAGAGAATGGGCAATGTGGAAGATGCAGACAGAAACATTTGGATGGGTAAAGGAAAGAAGGCTGGACTTTGCTAAGGAGTCCAAACAGAAAGGTTTTAACAACTGTTATGCACCAGTGTTAGCAGAAAAGAAGAGCTTTGTTAAAATACACGATGAAAATTCACAGCATATGGGCATTATTTTTATACAGCAGAAAGGAGTGAGAGGTTAGTAACCTCAGGAGTGCTATACAAATCTTTCTTTTGGGAGTTGAATGAAATCTTTGCCTCTTTATAGGTTATTATTTGCATTCTGGGATTTATCATTTGATGATCACAGTTATAGTGTAAGTCATGTTTTGGGATGTTGGGAGTAACAGCTACTCATATAGACTATGGCTTGTAGAACTGAGTCCCAAAATATTAGCGTTTCATGAAGATTCCTTGCTCACAAACTGTTGCTCTGTGACTGGCTCCAGGACATAAGATGACACGTGTATGTATTGGCTCTTCCTCACAGTTTTTGCAGCATATAAAACTCTAACATGTTGTATTTTAATTTGAAGCCTAAAATATTAGAAGTGTGCATTACTGCACAAATGGCCATTGGCCAGAGCAATTTCTGCAGCACAGGTTCTTCTACAGGGACATGGTGCTACTTCCACAGGAAGCTGTGAGGAAGCAACAGGTACACAGTTCAATTCTCCTCTAGACTCCTCTGCCTCCCATCATGAAGTCCCTCTGCAATCTTGGCTTTTATTAATTGAGATGAGCCAATGACAAAGGTAGATGGTTATATCCTTTAGTTTGTTACAGGTAGCTGTACTGCAATGTAACGTGTGTGAAGTGGAATGCATTGTGTTGTGAAACCTGGGCCCCTTCTGCTTTTTGGTCCAAGGAAAGAAAAATGTGGTAAAGGATAAAATGTCTCTCATTCTGTTAAGAATGCTAAAATACCAAAATAACATGTGTCATTAAAGGATGGAAAATAAGGGTAATAATGGGGAGGCAGACAAAAATAAGGAAAGAAAATTTCAGTATAGCCAGGTAAGGACTAGCTGTAGAAAGGGTATTACAATTTACTCTCTGAAAGTCCAGATACTGAGTGAGGTCAGTAAGTATGTGCTTACCAGCCTCTGGGTAAAAACAGGTAAAATTTACATAAGTTTAAACTCTTGCTTATATTAGTGGTTGTTGACAATTTAGCAGAAAATGGGATTTCATGCATCTAAATTAGAAATGATAATGTTCTAAAATGGTTAATACGTGAGTGACGTGCCTACAGCAATATGCAATCACTGTCAGAATCTTCTGTCACTGGCAGAGATCGCAATAGAACATGGAATGGAAAGGCCAATGCTGCAATTATTTCTTCACAAACCAAATCACCTGCTTCTGGGGGAAAAGCTTTTCTCTGAATCTAGGTGCAAGTTCTGTCTTTTTCTATTTTACAGCTTTACTGTGAAAGACCCAACTCAATCAGTGGTGTTACTAGTACAAAACTGCTGAAAGTGATGTTTTAATTAAGTTTCTGTTGCTTCCTCTAGGCAAAGGTGCTTGTAGGAAGAAGGTAGGGGACACAGCTAATAACTTTGTAGGCAAAGATGGGAGTTGATAGGACTTTGTGGAATTTCAAGTTAGTCCAAAGAGATGCTTCCTTGCTTTGTCCTGGTAGTTTATTCAGAGACCATGGTGCCATTTGCCTACTCTCCTGCAGTCATTTACTCTTCTGCTAAGCCAGAAGATGCAGAGGCAAAAATTAACATTATGCAGCTTAAGCTCCTGAGCAACTTTCCTTAGTTAAAAGTGAGACAATAACATGACAAGCAATGAACGTTACTTCTACTTTTCTGGTATAAGGAACTGCCTTTCTGTACTTTCTTGTAAAACAGTAAGAAAGGTACTACAAGGGATCTTATGTACATAGATTTGCTCTAAGTCATGCAGCAAATCAGTAACATTGTTTCCAAGCATGTAAAATTCTGATGTGAGGCCCAACCTATACATTAATCCTCATTTTCCTGCCATTAAGCTAAGTCACCAAGGTGGAGCCATGTGCATGTAAGAGCTCTACAGGCTTAATACGCAGTCCCTTCTGCAGGATGTGCTCTTTATTTTTAGTCATCCACCCACCCCCACAAAAATAGAAGGCAAGTGTAAATTAATGAATAACAAGCTTTAGAAATGCATTGTGCAGGGCAATACAGTTATCTTCATCTGCAACAATGGCTAATCTGTCAGAAAGTGGGAGAGAAAAGAAACCCTTAAAATTCTCTGCTTCTACTCCAGAGACTGAGACCTCTGTCAGACAGAGGTGTTCCGCTTCCTATTCTAATGGAAATTAGACGAGTTGGCTGAGTAGTTCATGTTGCACATTGTTATCTAAAAAGGCTTTCCCTCTCTAAAACCTTTTAACAAATCACATCCCTGTTTCTTACCTATCACCAATGTGGTTAAAGTGACTGACAGAAGCTTTTGCTTTGACTAATGAAAAAATTAACTGAAAAACAAGCACACATGCAGATGCAGCATGTCTATGTGGACACAGACAGCAATAAATATCACTAAAGTATCTGTCATGTGAACTAAAGCAACAAATGTGGAAGTTTTATCACTGTATTTCCAATACCATGGCTAGTGATTTCCACATAACGTCCTACTAGTCAGTGTTATGGCACCTGGGAAAACAAACCTGACATTGAACTTCTTTTTTTTTTTTTTTGCCTTCACACTGAAAAATACTGTTTGCCTTTCCAGAGAAGGAAAAGCAAATGTTTTGGGGATTTCTGTGCAAGGAAATGGATGTTAGATTTCAACACCTTTGTTCAGAGGAAGCTTTGTCTTCCATGTGTCGTAATTCAGCAATACATAATAGGATTTGGTTCACTGTGTCTGATTTGAGACATTCGATTACTTTTATGTAATTAATTTAGATATCCTTACAGTGGGAAAATATCACACAACAGCAATATGCCTCAGAAAAGACTTTTCCTTAAATGAGAATGTTAGGAACAGCCTGGAGGGAAAAGTTAAAAGATTAAAAGCAAAGGATCAGCATGGAGGCTTCCTAATGAATACCTCATTAGGGTCAGAAAAAGGGAACCAAAGGAAGAAAGGAAAGAAAACAGTATGAGTAACTGGTAAAGTACAAGAGTTTATTCAGACCAAAAAAAAAAAATCTTTTAAAATGGTAATGCAGCTAAGCCCAAGAGAAGTTAGTATCATTGTAACTTTCAGCAAGTATAACATGGAAAACAGAGGCCCAATTGTGCTTTCACTTGCACAAAACTCCTGTTAAGGGCAAATCATTATGAGGACTAGAAGAAAATCTGAGTAGCCAAATATAAAGAAAAGCAATGTATCTGTGATTTTTGTACAAGTCAATTGGACTAGTGAGGTGCTAAGGGGTTAATCAAAGAGAATGAAAGGTCAAATACAGACACCATAATGCATGTCAGTGTGAAAGGTATTATCACCCATGAAAAAACCAAAGATACAGTGATCCTTAGTGCTTTGTCTGGAAGGCAGCACACTTAATAGAATGATACCAAAATAGATGTTCTGCCAAATTCATACAGCTTGTTTCCTGTTTTTTCAAAAGAAAATTTATTGCTCTATTTTGTAAATATAACTCATTAGTGAATTCTCTTTACTGTCCTGGCTCTGAGACATTCCTTGTGGGTCCTGAGTACCAGCAACAGAGGCAGCAAAACAAAGGCGGCTGTTACAGCCAGAGTGGGAGCTGAGCTTGATTCTGTGACTCAGTGCATCCTCAACGAAGTGCAGTCTAGGTTCTCAAGCAAACATAACAGCACAGATGCTGGGAAGAGGTAGCGCTGTGCCCTCCAAAAGGTGCCACGTGAGCTTTACTTTAGTGCTAGGAAAATTACCAATTGAGCTGAGCAAATGCTTGGATGTGTGGCTGTCCTGTACTGATATGGCTTTTTTTATGGTATGTTTAATAACATGGAACAGCATCATAAAATGTATTTAAAGGCAAAATATTTTTGAACCCTCTTCCTTTGAAGTGCTTTTTTTAGGAAGCACATGGTTAAAGAAGTATCTTTTACCTGAAATAAAGCCTGATTTGAGAAAAAGAAAATCTGTAATTGTCTTATGGTAAGCTGCTAATAACAAAACCAAGAAGAAAACAAAGACAGAAATTTAACAGTAGAGTGGGAGTCCCTCTTTCAAAACAGATGTTGATTCCTGCCCCATGCTTTCCATTTCTGATTGTTGTACGTTAAGCAAAGAACCAGAGGAGGGAGGAAAACCTGAGCAACTGCCAGGAATTGCGCAGTAACACACTAACTCTTGGGCTCGATGTAACACCTCTTGGTGGGCAGGGAAACGTAAAATTGTATAAACCTTTAGGCTTGGGTAACAAGAATGAGGGGTGATGGGAGAAAAGATGAAAACCAATAAGAATCTATAGAGAAAACGATAAAAAGGCAACATACATCCTATAAACTCAGATTGGGAGGGGCATGCATGGTTTCTCAATAAGTTGAGGCTGCAACTTTGTACATCATGTGCTGCCCTCTGCAAGCAAAGGGTTGGGTTAGGCTGTGATGATGCTAAAGCAGGGTTAAATGGGGGTTAAATGAAGGATAACTGCCAACAGAACATTTTTTAGGGAAGTCAACTAGTGCATTTTTCTCCCTTGCGTAAGGCCCCCAACATAAAAGTACAGCTGTTCAGTGGTTTTCTGGAATGTTTTACTATTTGCACGGGTCCTTCTGAGCTAGAAATGCTGAGGCACAGTACTCTCATTGAGTGTATCCCTCTCAATTTTCAGAAAACTGAGGGGACTCGAGAATGCTGTTTTATTTTCTATTTTTGTTCCTATATTTCATCTACTGATTATCAAATTCCACTAGCCAACAATCTATCAGTAACTTACAAACTTGTATGACTTAGAAGAAAAGAAAGGAATAGGTGAATTAGCTGAAATGAGGTGTTTGGTTAAATCATTCTTTGTTCTGGCCATAACTCTAATTACAGCTTTCACCTCAAACAGTGAAATACTGTCTAAATATTGACCTTGCCCAAATTCAGTACCAGGTTCTTTAGATATTGCCAGTTACCTTTTGCTGTAGCCTGCTTTTTGTCTTGTCTTCAATCATGCCACTCACTGATGCATTGCCAATCTGATCTCACTTTCCTGCTGTGAGATCATCTTCAGTTATTACCCATTTTCTGTGCCTATAAGAGAAATGCTACTCAACTACAATAAAAGGAGATAAACACCACAGATAGTAACCAAGCATTCTAGCTAGCGTTGTTATATAGCGGATACCTGGACAGTTTTGATATCAAACAAAACCCAAATGGAATGAAAACTGTAAAAGACACCTGACAGCCCAAAATCTGCAGTTCTTTCAGATGATGGTGCATCACAGAATCCTAACAGCACACCATTTGGAGCATGATATTTTCCTACCCTTAGTTGCAATTCACTTGAAAGCTCAAAGTAATTTTAGTACAATCTATCTTTTTACCTGGAGGCCATAAATGATTAGACTAGCCATTCTGTTTCATATGTGCTTTGTCTCAAAGAATCGCAGCTGTTACAACTTAGACAAGACAACTTCTTTTCACTTGTTTATTACAGCTGAGGTAAAAAAAAGGCAAGTACAAGTATCATAAATCCCCTCGTTTGTCAGATTTGTTAAATTCCCTAAAATGTTCAAAAATTACACTGATTCTTCTAGGGTACATATGTCAAAACTATTATTTCTTTTTTTGGCAAAGGATAAGTTTTAGAAGATGGTACAGAATGTGGTATGAGTGCTCTGAGTACAATGTCTGTCTATTGGTGAATGCGATCTTAAGAGACAAATTTGTTGATGGAAAGGGAACTAAAAGAAATATTGTGGTTAGCAAAAGCTTACTGGCTTGCTTTTCACTGCAGGGTTTTTAGGACCAGAAGGAGGAGACAGAAAATAATACTGTGATTAGTAACCTTCTGTGCAATAGTGGCTATATATAAGAAAACAGCTCCACTGGAGCCTTTCTGATCTGCAGCGATTGGGCCTCATGCATGAAGTCTATACACCTTCAAGGTCTAAGACTAAATTATGTTGCCACCTACTCAAAACTCTCCAGAGTATTTGAACTCATCTTGTGTATACCTGCCAAAATTTTAACTTTGCATCAAATTTTAATTCCAGACAAGTAGCTGAGGTTCAGTTCTCAGCAACAGCAACCTGTTTAATCCTATTAGCATGGTGGAAACTAATCCAATAGTGAAAAGAACAATATAAGTCTTCCCTCCACTTCCCTTCTCTTCCTAAGTGATCCACATTGTCTATTTTGTTTTCAGAATTCCACGAGACTTCTAAACATTTCTCTTTGTGACACTCTGCAATTTTATCTTACCTAAGTTCTCAAACCTGATCCTAACAATGCAGAGGCTGACTTCTTACAAATACCATAGCCTCCCTTAGGATGAACTGTCCAAAAATCAGAACTGCAAAATTGTTAATTAATATTTGAGAGGAACATATGGTGGAACACAATATCTGTGTCACGGCACTTCTGATGGAATTGTTGCACAACTGAGAGCACGAGGCACAAACATCAGCAGTAAGCTAGATAAGGCTTGCAAACTGAAACAAAATTACCCAAAGGCTAGAGATCTAGCTAAATGGCAACAGAGCCTACAATACAAGTAGACTGCCATGGGCCTGTGGTGGCCAGGCTATACTCTGACCCAGTCCTTCCAGCTGTAAATCTTACCATGCTTGCAACTCTGAAGGGATTCTGAGATTATACTTCTCTTTCTGGAGAGAGATGATGGTTCCTGGGTTGCCAGTAACACTGTCAGAAATAGGTAAGGGGTTTATTTTGCTTTGCCGTCCACCTGCCTTCCCTGATTTAGCCATTTGGGCACTTTCTTCGGCAGATCTAATGTACTGCCCAATCAAATCTATTCATATGCTGATAAATCTTGATAACTCATTTCCCCAACTGAGCTTTAGGTATAACATATTCAAATTAAATTTTGGTCTATTTCACCTTATTGAGGTGTCGCCTGGAAGATAACCATTAAATTCAGCTAAAAAAACCACAAGATTAACCATATAACATGAGTCAGACATGGGTATTTATGCATTATTTTAATGAAATACTACGTTCTCTATCCAAGCCAAGACAGAACATGACCTTTTATGAACTCACCAAGGCAGAAAAGGAGACTTGAAGTGTGGGGAACACAGATACATGCCAACCATTCAGGAACAACTGGATGCTTCTCACAGTGTGATTAATGCTCTAAAATTTGTGCAGTAATAGCCACAGGAGAGATTATGAATACTCCTGGTGGCACTAGTAGCTTCTGGACCTCAAGAAGGTCCAAAGAAAAAGGAGAGGTAGTAAGCAAATTGGGAGTAATTTGTAACTGCTTAAAACATTTTCAACTAATAATATACTTTTGCATAAATAAGAGTTTAACTAGGACAGTATAATCAGAGTTTGTAGTTCATGTAACTTTAAGTTACCATATTAATTACTGGAGCCATAGTAAGGAACCACAGGCGGTGCCAGAGAAAAGGACTACCTAAATGTATTCCTCTAACAAACACAGAGTGTAAGATTACCACAGTGCAGAAAACTTAAGAGTGTAGGAAAAGGCAGCGAGTGCCCATTATCTGAAATAAATTTTTAATGGGAATTAACTCCAACACATCTCCATGTCTGCAAGTGTTTGCAGTCCACATGTTTCAACAGAACGATTCTAGAAAGGGTAACTAAATCACCATGTTTATGTTCTGCATCTGCCTCTCTTTATAGTACTACAAATAGCAAAAAAAAATGAGATACATTGAGATATTTAATACAATTAAAGATAATATTCATTCAGCGGGTAACACAAATACAAATCATGCATCTTCTTGTTCTAAGCTGACTGTAAAAAGCAGGTTGTGGACTTGTGACACTTTAAACTGAAAGGCAGCGCTCCTCATTTCTGCAGTGCTGTGAACACTGGCATTTCAGGCTGGTATTTACTGCCTTTTAAACCAGTAACTTCTAGGTGCAGTTTGCACATGCTGTCCAACCCAAGCAAGGTACCGCTCACAAGCGAGAGGCAGGACATCTCACGCCACTCCATGGGTCGGCTCTCCTCCAGTGTAAGAATTAACGCTGTTTCCATCTACTATCTTCACAAAAGTAAGGGGAGAATGAAACCAACTATATTCAAGTTTAATGATAGACATGTATTCTCTTAATTGTACAGGACCACTTTGCTTTCTCAGTTTAGCAACATAAGCTAGGAAGCACTTTATAAATGTAACTGATTTTTTTTTTTGTCTGCTATGTAGCTCAAGTTGTAGAGAGGAAAAGAGTACAGAAATACCATGTTTCTACTAGAAAGGCATATAGTTAAAATTCTTAATACATGAGCAAAAGCTTAATTTGTAGGCACTTCATCATGTTTTTGAAAGATGCTGTAATTTAAAAGATTATGGTGGCAACAAACAAAATGGACTGCCATAGTCAGGACTGCAAAACATGTGTCTGACGCTAAAACAGAGCTAAAAGAGACTTTCTACATCACCATGGTAATTACCTGCTTCAGGCCATACTCAAACCTCCTGTTCAGGCAAAAATCTAATCATGTTAGTGGTGTGGGTTCAGGCAAGTGAAAAGAGAAGATTCCTCTCCCCCCTGCCCCCAACCCCCTCTTTACCCTCATCCCTTTTTGGGGCTTGTGATTTTTACTGAGCCCGTTTACTATCCTGCCCCATGCTATGCAACATAACAAAACAAGTACTGCTACTTCTGGAAGTGATGGAAATTTACAGTGACCTGTAGTGTGCTCTGGACAGAATCCTGCTGTTGCTTATTGCCATACATCTCATTAATTCTAGTGGATTTGCAGAAATATAAAAATTGGTGTAACTGAATCCTGCAAATTTATTGTTTGTACATAGTGTGATCTGATTTGACTTAGTCAACTGGCATATTGGTAACTTTCTCGGAAGAATATAGGGCTTATATGCCTGTAAGTAACTGATAACATTTTAAGTGTTTTAATGTATGGAGAGTGGGATGACAGTAAGTATGTTACAGGATTTCACCTGAACATGTTGAAGAATTCTAGTCCAGTTTCATTTTTGAGAGTCCAAGCTAAGTTGAGAAGTTGGCTGATGCCAGGAGAAAAAAAACAACCAAACACCAAAAAAAACCCCAAAACCACAGCACCCCCCCTCCCCCCAAAAGGTATTTTAACTTCTACTAACTAAAACTTAATCTCTGATTGCACATCACTTTTCTATAGGGGGGAGAAAAAAAAAAAGGGCTAAGTGATTATGGAGAGTGTCTGCTACACAGTTTTGATGAAACCAATACCAGTTGCCAACTGGGGGAAGTTGTATTGCTTGTTAGACTGAAACCCAGAAACATTTGCAATCAAAAACTTTTGATTTTTGAATAATTTATATAAATTTTATATAAATAAAAATTTCAAATGCTTATCTGCTCATGACTAGAGATCAGAGGGCTGCCTCTTGTAGCCTGTTGGGAAGAGCCTTAACGGTGAGAAAGTGTTACTGCTCTGAGTGCTGTGTGTTCTGTCAAAGCTGCCTTTGCTTTACAGGGCATGGCTGGGAGCCTGTGGGACATTTAGCCGTCTCCAAAATAATTGTGTGGTGGGGGCTTAGCGAGCGGGCCTCGAAGGGCAAAGGCAGGGCACAGGGCTTCTCTCTGCCAACTTCATCTAAACAAAGTATGGGACACCACAAACGCTTCCCTTCCCCCGGGGCCAGGCAGCGTGTTCCCGACGAGGTGTCGGTGAGAAGCGGCACGACGACAGGCTGCCGGCCGGGCTCCAGCGGCAGAGCCGGCGGCGGGCGCGTAGGGGCCGCCGGAGGGACGCGCCTTACCTGGCTCCGCGGAGCGCTGGCCTTGGGGCGAGGAGCGGCCGCAGCCCGGCTGAGGGGGGGCGGCTCAGCCCCGCCGTNCGCCCGCAGCGGGTGCTGAAGCGGCCGGTCCGCATCGCTCCGCCGGCAGCGAGGGGGTGCCCAAGGCGGGGTGATGGGCAGGACGGCGGTCTCCCGGCGCTGGGCATCGCGGTACAGAGCCAGCGCCCAGAGACTTGTGGATGCTTCGGGGAGGGTGACTGCCAGCGCGGCGCAGGCTGCGTGGGTAGTGCGAGGGATGGGCGTGGGACACCCGCTCCTTCCTTTTGCCTGCAACTTTCTCAAGTAGGGGGTCACAAGTGGCGTACAAACGTTTCCAGATTCTCTAGGAATGCCCCAAGCCACCTATAAGCACAACTGAAATGTTCAGATCATCACTAGTGAAGTTGCAGTATATGTAAAATTGCCATAATAAATATGTCAAGCCTTATTCTCAGGGAGTGGAGGGGAGAAGGAAACAGGTATGTCAGACTCCCTGGAATACATGTCCTAGGAGGTATGCTCTTCATGTCGCTGCTGGCTGACATAAAAAAAAGGACTGTATATGAGGGATTTTGTTTGTTTTGTTTCTCTCTCTTCTTGGTCTGGTAAACAGGACAGGGAGCAGCTTTTCAGGCAGGATTTCTGAGATTGTCGTGCTCACCAAGAATAGGATTTCAGAAGTTCTGTTTCATTTTAGGGTCATCTGACCATAGTTACAGAGTTAATGCCTCCAACGCGAACTGCACAATTACAAATTGCTTTCTAATCTTTTTATACATCCAGTGTGTTTTTGAAGGCCCTTTTAAGGAAGGCATGATGACCTAGGATGGTAATATCTTTCAAGGGTTGGCAGTGTAACTTTATTGAGGCTAGGAGTAGTTAGGATCAACTTAGCAATAGTGGTAGGAGAAGGCAAATCAAGATGAAACATTTGGATTCTGCAGTAATAACAACTTCAGCTGGAATAATAATTGCTTTTCAGCATCTGCACATGTATAATCAGTAAGGTCTTGTCTGGCTGTAATTTGTTTTTGAAAGTCTGTTAGCTAAATCAGAGGTACAGATAGAAATGCAGAACTGAGGCCCATTGCATGAATTTAATTGTTCCAGGCTGTGCCTGATGGGCCACGAGTGTGTTACGTGGAGACGCTAATTCACCTGTGACATATTACACCATGTCAAGAAAAATCATCTGCATTTTCATCAGAACAGCAGTAAGGATCGAAGCAGTCTATATTGGCAGCGTGCTGCCCTCCTGCCACTCGGAGAGTTTGTAATTGGCTTCCTCCCTGAAGAGATCGTGCTGAGATATCTTCTAATGATGAACTATGTGCGTGTTCACAGATTTATCATGACAGGGACTGGAAGCCACTTGCCAGTAAGTACTATTCAGGCCTCTACAGTCCCTGAAGCCAGCTGCAGCAGTGTGCTCTTTTATTCCCATGTATGTTGTTGCTTGTGTTACATGGGGCTCTTGACATACGGGACACATTTATTCTATCCAAACAATTCTTTGTACGTATGTGACTGATTACAAAACTCTACTGACTATCAGTGTATTTGGTAGTTATTGCACAAATCTGCCTCAGCCTGTTCTATGGTAAACCTTACTGGATAGAGCTGATGGGGAAGAGACCTCCATAAGGTGATGCTTGCAGGGATTGATCCTCTAGTGGTCTTTCAGCTCTCCTAGAGCTGAGCTGAAGGAACTGAAGTCAAATCCTAGTGCCAGCATCAAACACTGGCTACTTAGACTCACAAAATGCCTCTGGGTTGTGAATGAATCACTGCCTGGGATTGGTTGTTCCCCTTGTTACCTTCCATCATCCCTCCTCTTCAGGAAAGGCATAGGAAAAGTAGATGATAACTGTATTTTTTAAGCAGAATAAAATGCAAAGCTAAACTTCTTTTTTAATTGGTTTCTTTTTTTTAAAGATGCATGTACTGTTGAATTTGTGTCTGCATCTCTTTGAGTTTAGTCCATCTCTGGTGGATGTGCACAAGAGATAAGATGTAATTTCATGTAATTTTGGGAAAATCTCCTCATTACCAGCAGTTTTGTGTCTGGAATCCCAGTAACAGAACTGTAACATGATGAGCACTGAAACATGCCCTTGCTATAGAAATGTGATTTACAGGAACATCCACTGAATAATAGAGTTGATGACTACAATTCTGTTTTCATTGAACTGCTGTAAATAAAGAGCCTTCTTCCCACCAGAATTGATTGAGGTGACTATAATGCGGAAAGGGCTTCAGGGAGCAGGTTTCATTCTACTGCTTGTGTTAGAGCAAACAGCNCCGCCGTCGCTGGCACGGAGCTGGGCTGGGTAGGGCTGGGCTGGGCTCTGCGCGCTCTCCCTTCCCGGCCGCTGCGCTCCGCTGCGCGGCGGATTTATAGCGAGGGGCGTTGCAGCACAGCCCAGCTCGCCCGCTGTCTCTCCCCACCCATCTCCCGGGACAGACCCTTCTGACCCGTCTCCCNACATGTCCTAGGAGGTATGCTCTTCATGTCGCTGCTGGCTGACATAAAAAAAAGGACTGTATATGAGGGATTTTGTTTGTTTTGTTTCTCTCTCTTCTTGGTCTGGTAAACAGGACAGGGAGCAGCTTTTCAGGCAGGATTTCTGAGATTGTCGTGCTCACCAAGAATAGGATTTCAGAAGTTCTGTTTCATTTTAGGGTCATCTGACCATAGTTACAGAGTTAATGCCTCCAACGCGAACTGCACAATTACAAATTGCTTTCTAATCTTTTTATACATCCAGTGTGTTTTTGAAGGCCCTTTTAAGGAAGGCATGATGACCTAGGATGGTAATATCTTTCAAGGGTTGGCAGTGTAACTTTATTGAGGCTAGGAGTAGTTAGGATCAACTTAGCAATAGTGGTAGGAGAAGGCAAATCAAGATGAAACATTTGGATTCTGCAGTAATAACAACTTCAGCTGGAATAATAATTGCTTTTCAGCATCTGCACATGTATAATCAGTAAGGTCTTGTCTGGCTGTAATTTGTTTTTGAAAGTCTGTTAGCTAAATCAGAGGTACAGATAGAAATGCAGAACTGAGGCCCATTGCATGAATTTAATTGTTCCAGGCTGTGCCTGATGGGCCACGAGTGTGTTACGTGGAGACGCTAATTCACCTGTGACATATTACACCATGTCAAGAAAAATCATCTGCATTTTCATCAGAACAGCAGTAAGGATCGAAGCAGTCTATATTGGCAGCGTGCTGCCCTCCTGCCACTCGGAGAGTTTGTAATTGGCTTCCTCCCTGAAGAGATAGTGCTGAGATATCTTCTAATGATGAACTATGTGCGTGTTCACAGATTTATCATGACAGGGACTGGAAGCCACTTGCCAGTAAGTACTATTCAGGCCTCTACAGTCCCTGAAGCCAGCTACAGCAGTGTGCTCTTTTATTCCCATGTATGTTGTTGCTTGTGTTACATGGGGCTCTTGACATACGGGACACATTTATTCTATCCAAACAATTCTTTGTACGTATGTGACTGATTACAAAACTCTACTGACTATCAGTGTATTTGGTAGTTATTGCACAAATCTGCCTCAGCCTGTTCTATGGTAAACCTTACTGGATAGAGCTGATGGGGAAGAGACCTCCATAAGGTGATGCTTGCAGGGATTGATCCTCTAGTGGTCTTTCAGCTCTCCTAGAGCTGAGCTGAAGGAACTGAAGTCAAATCCTAGTGCCAGCATCAAACACTGGCTACTTAGACTCACAAAATGCCTCTGGGTTGTGAATGAATCACTGCCTGGGATTGGTTGTTCCCCTTGTTACCTTCCGTCATCCCTCCTCTTCAGGAAAGGCATAGGAAAAGTAGATGATAACTGTATTTTTTAAGCAGAATAAAATGCAAAGCTAAACTTCTTTTTTAATTGGTTTCTTTTTTTTAAAGATGCATGTACTGTTGAATTTGTGTCTGCATCTCTTTGAGTTTAGTCCATCTCTGGTGGATGTGCACAAGAGATAAGATGTAATTTCATGTAATTTTGGGAAAATCTCCTCATTACCAGCAGTTTTGTGTCTGGAATCCCAGTAACAGAACTGTAACATGATGAGCACTGAAACATGCCCTTGCTATAGAAATGTGATTTACAGGAACATCCACTGAATAATAGAGTTGATGACTACAATTCTGTTTTCATTGAACTGCTGTAAATAAAGAGCCTTCTTCCCACCAGAATTGATTGAGGTGACTATAATGCGGAAAGGGCTTCAGGGAGCAGGTTTCATTCTACTGCTTGTGTTAGAGCAAACAGCTGTCATTAAGAAGGTGACTGGACTGGACAATTTGATTGCTATCAAATCAAATAGATAGTTCTTCTAACAGCAATGTTTATTAAAATCACTAGTACTATATTGAGAAGAAATTGTTTAAAACAAATCTTCATTGGGACCTCAAAACAACACTGCCTTTAAAACCCTCTGATTTTTAGGAAGCAATACGTTTGGAACATTTCACTTCTGAACCTTTTGGCTGTATTTTTTTCATGTTTTCAAGATTTTTTTTCTGCAAGGATGGGAAGTAGAAAATTATTTTCTGTGTTGAAAGCCAATGTTCCATACACAGATCCCCATGCCTCTGGGCTTCAAGAGGAAGCACCATAGATTGTGAGATTTGTGGTGTGCTGCTTCTATTTGTTGTATTCTTTCGTATGTATTTCTGATGCATTTTCCCACTGTTGCTTCTTTCAGGAAATAGATTGGACCTTTGCACATAGAATATACCTGTGTATTGGCTTAGGTAGAAGAAAATGAGTAATTCAGAGGTAGGTCTTTGCCTGTATTGGAAACCCATACATGTCCTGGTAGCAAGCTGATTTGGGTATGCTGAAGATTTGCCTGAAGATAAACAAACTTACAAATGCTTTTGACACTTCTTGTCAAAAGACTCTCCTGCTATAATGAGTATTTCAGTCATATCCTGTTTACATAACTAAACCTTTTCTGAGAAAAGCAGGAATTGATCCCAAGTCAATGCATCTATTATTTAGAATTTTTCATTCTCTTTTGTTGGTGAACTGGGTTTTCAGCATGAGTTCCCTTTCTTTAGGTCTACTACAACTGAAGGTTACTGGAAAATGTTAAGCAAAGAAAATTTTGAAGGAAAAGTAAACACTGTAATTCTCAGTGTCTTCCTGTTGATCCCAAACTTGTTCAGCTGTAGGAATAATATTAGTAGCTTGTCTTGTAGGAATAGGAATATATGCCACTGCTGTCATCCACCCTGTATGTGAGACTGTTGGAGGCCATAAGGTCTTGCTAAGGCTAAAAGACTTTGCGAAGAGTAGTATGTATTTGTGTATATGAGAGAAGGAGAGAGTAGGAGAGGGAGAAATGTCTTTTGGGACAAGCGAAGGAGGTCATTTGCAGACTTGTGAGCAGCAGTGGTGCTAATATCCACAAGGTCTGCCTCTCTAGAGCTATGGAAATTGACATTATTATTTTTTTCTGATGAGGTCCTGGACTAATTAAGAGAGTTAGTCTCTTTCCAGGAAGCTGTATGCTTTAACTTTTAGTCTTCCTCAGCTTGTATGTTTCAATTGTATCCTTTATAATCATCATAGCGTACAGCAAAAGAGGAGGCTGGAAAAATACGAACACTAAAGGAAGCCAGTGTTTCAAATCTCAGCATACTTTCAACACTTTAACTGGTTTTATTTTGAGAGATAAGTAGTAGATTTTTTGTTTGACTTCTACTGTGAATTTGGGAAGTTGAACTGAATGAGAAGTGTGTGACATCCTCATTTTCTGAAGTTTATAAAATAAGGCAATTATGTACTTATTTTTATACCTAGATTGGGCTTTGCTAGATAATTAGTTTAACAGCAGCAACTGCTTTGGGGGTTTGGACTGTTGAATTCAGTGGCAGACATAACACGTGTAATGGGCTTGGAGCGTCGGGGTTGCTGTGCAGGTGGCCAGCAAGAGCAGGCTGGCTGCCTTCCGGGTCTGGATTGCTGCGAGACTGGACTGCATCTATGGGCATATAGTGACTGCAATGCATCCAGCCCTGCATGGGCAGCTTCCATTCCTAATGGGAAAGTAGTATTAGATGGTTCTATGGGCAGAGGAAGGTTGGAGACTTAGACTCTTCTTTATTCCTAAAGTAAATCCACGCTTGATGAAACTGTCAGGTCACCAGATTAATGGCAGCATCCAGAGACTGGGCTGGGCTCCCTGAATGGTGCTTGCACTGCTCTGCTTGGTTCCTCTGGTCAGGGAACCATAGTCAGCTCTTTGAGAAAATAACTGGAAAGAACCATAGTTTGGGAGATAGTTCCTCTTCTTTTGAAGACTTCCTTAGGAGTTCATGACAAAGTTCATCTGCAAAATCCTAGACAGCAATATTGAAATACGGTATTATTCAATGAACACTTATTCTTACCTTGTTTCCATAGCTGCCCTCTTAGCTGGTAAAGTTGCAATCAGTGCAGTGTACTCTGTAATGAGGGGGCAGGCACATGCCCCCAAAGGGCATGTCATCCAGGACATGGAGAGAAAATGCAGGGAAGCTGGCTTTGCTGCTCGTGCACTACTCAGTCCAACTGCATGGTCGCAGGAGCTGCTGCAGGACTGGCGGTTTCAAAAAGCAGATACTTGTCTTCCCATGTGGGCAAAGTATCTGTGTACAAACTAGATAGAAAGTAGATCCTGGTTTTCTGGACTCATTGGTTAGTTTAATAGTAAAGTAGATAGGAATGAGGTTGTTTTTTAACTGCATGATGTGTATCCTTCATTTTCTTTGCTGTCCTCATTTGTCTGTCTTGCTCATGTCAAAAATCTGGTGTCTGTTTAAATGAATGAAGAGCAGTCTTGATAAGGATCCTTTTATTCTGCTTATGCTGCCTTTCACCTGACTGGTGCAGGGATAGCCAAGTGCCATCTTTTGAGTGCTTCTAAGAAATGTCAGGCTTGAGTAGAAGTATGTCGTTTGACAAGGAAGATATTTTAACAAACATGTTGCTATGCTCTTGCCTTTTTCCCTCAGACTTACAGGCTTTACTTTTTATAGTGTTTCATCACAGGCACATATATCATTTAGCTTGGTTTTGCCATTTGAATCTGGCCTGGGGATGTTCACCCGTTCTGTGTGATCATGGCCACGTATTTTCTGGGAACTGGCAGCAAAACATTATATTTTAAATGTGTTTTCCAAAATGATACATGCTGTTAAATAAAATATTACACAGATCATGCCATTCAAAATAATATTTTTACAAAATTCAGCACAAGACGGTGAACACTGAATGTAATTGTCATCCAAAAGTCTGTGAAGCTTGGCTCCCATTTCTATCACTGACTGTTGTGTCTGTTCCAGATTCAGCTCTGATCTCCACACAGTGCCATCCTAGTGGCATCATTTATGTTTCAGATGATACAAAGGCAGAAATTGAGCCAAGAATGTATTCCTGTAAAAGGAGTTATGTTTAGATTCCTTCGAGCTGGTGGTGATGTAAGTTTGGAGAGGCTGTGTGATTTATTCTCAATATGTGACGCTACGTGTGAAGTGAGTACTGTTAGTGGGGGAACACGCTGCAGCCCTTCATTTACCCTTCCTTTGAGTAAAAGAAGCAAAATGTATGTGGAAATTATGTTCAGGGTAGAACCGAGTTAAAATTGGAAAGGAGCATATTAAATACTGAAAGAGAGAAATCTAAGCTGTAAAATTTGTGACTACTGTGTATGTGGTTCTTTTATTGTGCAGTAGAACAGGATGATTTGGGCACCTTCTGTTGACATGTTAATGATTTAAAGCTCTTGTAGGTCCTAAGAACTATCCCATTTAATTTTTAACTGATCATAAAATTATCAGTTTCTGGAAAAGGCTGTGGTTATGGTAAAGCAAGCTGTTGTTTGCATTGCTTAATCACCTCTGAAAAATGGGTTTGGACTAATGTGTAATTAGTAATTTTTAAAATATCTTTTCTCAAAACAACAAACAAGACTTCCCATTGTGGTAAACTTAAATACAGTATGTATTCATAAAAACACATTTATACTTTGGTGTTTGAGCTTGCCTCTACTTCTTGCTGAACTTAATCATTGTGATTAAAATTTAATGGAGAGTGTGCAGTGTTATCAGTGATAATTACTATGTGAAAAACACTTTTCTCCAATGTAACTGCGGAAAGACTTAGAAGTCAGTTTTTGCTTCTGGAATTCTGCAAATTTACCAAGAATTACAGCTATAAGACTCTCTTAACATTATTTACCATGTTTTTTGAGCTAAGCCAAAGCACAAAAAGATGGATCTTCCTCTGTTTGGATTGATGGAAGAAAATGCTATTTTCTAGTTAGAAGGGGGTTTTCCTGTTACTGAAAAAGAAATGTAACTAACAGGAGAGTAAAAGATGGTATTTTTAATACAGAGGTATTAAGCAGCTTCTCTACACAGACCCACCATTTTTTCCCTCTGCATCAGAGCAGTTAAGAGTGAGGATAATAATTGCTGTAGTTGTGGCTGAAGACCTAGTTGTTTCAGGCACATATTTGTCATCAGCCTAACCCTTCCCAATTCCTGTGGGATGAAAACGGACAGGGCAGAAGTACTATTGTCGTCATCTCACAGGGGAATTGGGCCGCTTAATCACTCAGTAACTTGCTGGAAAACCTCAGGAAGCTTATGGCAGAGTGAAAATTCAACCCCCCTGCTGTCTCAGCCCCAGAGCAGTGCTATCTGCAAACCACTATGGTCTGAGAATTAGCACTTTTTAATCAAGTTGTTGTAAATAAAAGCAAACATTTTATGAAGTAAGATAAAAAGCAACTCAAATCCAATACCTATCAGCTTGATAATGTTAAAAATAAGTGCAAGTTTCCAAGTACAGAGTGGTACCTGATAGACTGTAGAAGTAACCGTTCCTCGCAGATCTGTCAATTTAATCAAAATCTAATAATAGTAGTAGTATGCTACAGAACAATAGAGCTTGATTCTTCATTGCCTTATGTCACTACTTACACCTGTATACATGGACTAAGCATCATGTCCTGGCAGAGCAAAAATGGAAGCAATTAATACCCAATGCGAAGGTGTGTAAATGGCTAGAAAATGGGAGCTACCATTTTGCAGGAATTCTCCACATTTCAAAATGTGTGTTTGTCCTGAACTGGATCAAAGTTGGCCTCTCTTGTGAAGGAAAGAGTTTGGAAAAGGCTGGCCTAGAATTATTGGATTGGTTTAAAAGGTGATGGTATAAAATCTTATACATGTGCTAAATATAATACACAATAGTGTGCTATGTTATTTAGGACAGTATGGAAACTAAGGAATATTTTTACCTTTAGAAACACATCATCACTTTACTGAAGCAAAGTACCTCATTAGAATGATTCTGTCATTGTACAAAGATCACTAATGAGAATTTCTTTTAGTGTTTCAGTGCATGTGAAATATTTGATTTGTTTAAATAACACATAAGCATAAAAATACGAATTTTGAATAATCACACCGGATCAACAGCATCTTTTTTTGAAGGTCCTTTATACTTTCCTGACTCCCATGAATAGTTTAACAAGTATCCTTGCTGTATCACCTTTAGCAATACGAGCGCCAACTTCTCAGTATGTTGTATCGGTGTTTATTTTTCCAAAAACTGTGAATCTAGATCAGCTTGCAATTTTCAAGCACTCCACCGGTTTGGAGTGTCTGTGTTGGAGCGAGAACTTTGGTTTTGGTCCAAATTTCAAAGCATAAAATCCACCAGAGATTCACAGATTTACACATTCAGCATGCATTTTGAAGTCCTTCCACTGCAGAGCTGGAAGAGCACCTGGGTGAACAGGCTGTGGCAGGATCCTCCAGCTCCTGTACCTGCCCATGAGGCTGGAGCAACCCTCTGTCAGCCACGGAGCTCTGTGTGGGGCCGTGACTGGGGTAAAGACACTTCAGCTGTACTCCTGTCTCTGCCCCTCCACTACATGTCCCAGAGGGTGGAGGGCCAAAAGAAACATGGCACTGCATAAAAACCATGGGGAAGCACTGCTGGGGAGACAAGGCTAATTAGTGGGGCTAACTACCCCATTGGAGCCATTTTCTGTCACGGTTAATGTACGTCTAGAAGACCTAGTTATTTGTGTTAATTTTGGTTGCTAATGGCCCAAAGAATGGGGATGTATCTCTGTATGATTACATATGATGTAAAAGTCTAATATAGGTGGATAGTTTCTTTGTTTAAATCTTGGCCAGACACACTGCCATCCCTGTCTGTAAGTGATTATCCCGGTGCTCTCGGAGAACTTGGCCAGGCCAGGGTGTGCCTTTGACGCTCCAGTTTCATAGCTTTCAGATGTTATCTGTTTTGCCGCATGTTTTGGGGGTGGGGTTGTTTATCCAGGCATTGACTGTTTTTTAAAAAAAAGTAAAACTAGCTCCTAGGCAACCTTAATGAATGGTAAGAACATGTTAGTTTGTTCATAATTTAGATGGCTTTAGCTTGTTTACTGTGATGTTTGGTTTATTGCAATGGGCTGGCTTGGCTTATTAACAGTGAACTATGTAAATACAAGGATGAGAATAACAAACCACCAGAGGATCACAACATGGGCATCGGGCTTTTTTTCTTTAAAGTGTTTTTATTGAATAGGTTAATATTGTTAAGTTTTTAACAATAGAGTTAGCATTTAGAATGCTTTGATCTTTAGAAAACATTAATTACGGAAGGTGGGTGACAGTTTCCTAAAGCCTCTCTTAGTGTACCTACATAGAAACACAAACATGTATAGATATGTACCTATATTCTCTGTACACTTACATAAGCATATGTGAAAAAGGATGCTTTGTGTTATAATTGTCATTCAAAATTTTTTTTCTCCAAAGTACAGATCTGTGTTTTTGATGTGGTTGCCCTTTATAGCAGGAGCTTGTACTATTAGGCTTAGGAGGACAGTTCTGGTCATAATGACTGATTTTCATTTTTTTTCTCTGAAACACGCATAAAGGGTCAGGATCACTCTGTGTTATGCAGTCAGCAATCATTAGATATTGAAATCATCTAATGGGTAATGTCAACATGTTGAAACATTGCTAAAATCAAAATACGAGCACAAAGACATATAAATCCTTTTAGAAATGTACTAGGTGAAATATATGTGCTTCCTACACATAATCAGGGAGTGAGGCCATACTTATGGATACATTTAATCATTAAGGTCAATTTTCGGAAGAGTCCGGGAAACAGAATGTGTTTCTGTCATTCCCAGTTTATATTTATCCCAGAGCATGTTTTCCTGACCAACATGCAAAGATTTGGATACCTGTTTTCTGAAGGAAGAGCTGACACAGCCCAGCTGGAACAGTGTTGTACCACTGAAGAAGGCTTTGAACAATTGGTGTAAAACATGCTTACTACCTCCCTTTTGTGGCATGTATCTCTAAAACTAAGTACATACAAATCTTAGTGAATTGATACTACCCCATAGACCTCTGTTTGGAAGTGCCAGGTACATGTCTTTGTTCATATTTCAATAAACTATTTATAGGCATCAAGATTCTGCGTATTTTTCAAGAGCTATTATTTCTTTTGCAGTATTTGGGGTTTTAGCTTTGAACACAAGGTTAGAACCACATGAGATTTACTTTGACATTAGGGCAAGTTGAATGGAAACAATGTCTGTTCTGGTTTAATTACATTAAGCCAAAAAAAAAAAAAAAAAGATAATCCATACAGGAAAGTGTAACTATGTGATATAATAACTCTTTATCAACTCACAGAATCAGCAACATTCTTGGTAATTTGCCTCGTATCTGAGCAATGTGAAATTGGCACAGTATACTTTGTTCTGATTTTTTTTAGAGACAAACCATGCCGTTCTTTCTCTCACAGAACTGTATTTTGTGTTCTAGTTTTCCTATTTATTTCTATAGGCCTGTTCAAGTGCAAAACTAGTTCAAATTTGGAGTGAAGTGGAAGAACCTGAGTCTCTGAAGATAGGCTTTTGCTTACCTAGAAGTTACAGCTGTAGTGAACTCTCCAGAATGGTATGTGGAGAAGCTGGCAGGATAAGACCTCTCCGATGCATCTGGCAGGTCTCACTTTCATTGCAAGCTTTGACACTTAAGAGAATCCAGGATTTAAGAAAGTCACAGAGACGGGAGGAGGAACGTTTGTTGCTTCACTGAATAGTATGTATACAATGCATTTGGGCCAGACTGTGTCAGTTGTGTTGCAATTTTGGGTGTGAGTCTGCTTCTCTATAGCAGACTACCAATAGCACCCAGGAGAGATTTTCATAGCTGGGAAAGGAAACTTCCCCCATTGCCCCTGTGTTCTTTATGCTGTGTCTGAAGCCAGGATGAAATGGGAACAGTCAGAACCTGGAGTCTCATAGAGGTCAGCATCTGGACATTAGGACAACGTCGCTCTTGGGTAGGCTGCTCTGAGGCAAAGCAGGACTTGGCTGTGCATTTCTCAAACTTTCATCCATAGGCATCTTGATAGGAAGCCTTCTGCAACCAGCATACTACTTTGTCTTTTGTAAGGGATATTCCACCGTTTAGCAGTGATTATGTCCCATCTCTTTTGTTGCCTTTTCTTCTCCTCTTCTGTGAACTGTGTTTGCTTTTTCTTCCTCGTGATTTTGCTGCCTCAGCGCCTCCAACCCTTTCTTCACTGAAGGAGGTCTTACTGGATTTGTCTGCCTCTGCACATTGTTTTGGGATCTCTCCTGCTTGTGTGCTCTGAAGAAAGTAAAAGGGTAGGGTTGGTTTGTTTGTAAGAGCTATTTCAAAAGAGCATTAGCATTGTAGAAAAGTCTGCCATAATCAGGAAATGAGAGAGAGGTAAGAACATCAATTTACAAGCAGATATTTTGCCTGCTTCCATGCATTCCCAATTTAAAAAACCTCTTGGATTTCTTTTATTCTTATAGTATACCAGTATCTTAAAGCATCATTAAGGCCCATAACTCTAACACAAGTTTTTGAAGTACTCAATTTTTCCTTCTATGTTCTTGCTGAGAAAAGAAAGTAGATGAATCCCAAAACCTAATATAGGGCTGATGAGTTTGCAAATTGGTATCCAAATACCAGTGTCAGGTGTCTCTGGATTGCCCACAGGTGTATTAAAATAGGGTGGATGAAAAGAAAACAGTTTGGGTTGTATCAGCTGAGTGGCAACCTGACTTCTTGGAGATATGCTCTCTGCTACAGACAGATCACAGAGGTAAGGTGAGCAAAGTAAGAGAACTGAAATCCTATTTAACGTGTTTCTTCCTGTATTTAGTGATATATGTCTATAGCTTGTTGGTAGTGCGAAAACTCAGTAAAATCAAGAGTTCAGCTAAGTGCAGTAGGATGTTGATAACAGGAACTTGCAGTAAGAGTTTAGGACACCTTTGTATTCATGGAGACAGAACAGACAGGCCTCACTAGGAGACTCTGCAAATTAGAAATTATAATAATATTTTCTCTTCTTGGTCATTTTTCTATTTTACTTTGCTGAAATCATGCCAATGTTTACAATGTTCTATCCCTGGTATCTCCAAGATCATTTTGAGCCTTTCTTGGGAGACTTTTGTTGAAATAGCCAGTGCTTGCAAATGCATTTGAACAACATTGAATATTTTCTAATCTGTAATTTGTTTTTTTTTGTTTGCTTTTGTTGTTATTTTGGGGAGGTTTTGGTCTGTGTGGTTTTTGTTTTTTGTTTTTAACATTCCTGTATCACCTAAAATATGGCTTAGAAGAAACCAATCTGCTTTGAGGGAAGCTCCTAATTCTGTTTAGGTTAAGTGAAAGTGATATCCTGAGATTTAATTGGCCTTACTAGTGAAAGTCATAAGGCAGAATTGAAATGCTGCTACAGGCAAAACTGAATTTAGTAGAACAAATTTGGCAGAAACAAATAGCAACAGGATTTTATTTAAAATGTTATTTTGTTAAACAAGTGGTGAAAATGGTCAAGAATAAAATATTAGTGGAAAAAGAACTCATTGGAAAACCAAAAAATTTCTAGCAATAATATCTGCCTGTTCAGACACACAAATTCTATCAATGTGTGTTTCTTGTGTTGTTAAATGCAAAGGTTATATGTTTGAAATGCATAAAAGGCTACAGGAAAGGTTTGGAAGATGATACTTAAAGGGAGTCAACGCCACACACCTGGAGAGGGCAGGCTCACTCTTCCAACCCCATGACTATGTGTAAGCAGACAAACAAAAGCTTACACTTTGTAAGAGTCACGGGTAGGACTTCTCCATGTTTGAATCTGACTAGTGAAACTCCTATCTGGGGAAGCTGAACTCTTAGATTCTATCATTAGTTAGCAGGGACTGGAGCATACATAAGAATGGTGGGAAGAGTCCCAGCTGGTGGAATGGCTGGATGAGATGACTTTCTTTTGAAAGTGATAAAACAGTGTGTTCTGAATGTTTAAAATGTAGCAGAGCATTTAAATTGGTTCATGTTACTTTGTGGAAGAATGAATGGAAATGATAGGACCCCAAGGAAGTAGCTGATGTAGCTGGGGGAAGATGGGAGAGGGGGATGAGTTGCGATAAGCTTACCAAGGTGCATCCACATGCCTTGTTTTAGGAGAAAATAGATGGAAAGAAAAATGAGAGGAACGTGGTCAGGGCCTATTCTGATAGTGAAAACAAGAGGAAGTAGAAATCAGTCCTAACTGGGATTCATTAAAGAGAGTAACTGAAGCTAGAGAAGAATGGAAGGACCTCTTCAGGGTTAAATTCTCCAACTCAAGGGGCTTGAATACACTGAACTCCAGCTGGATGATGAGCTACAGCTGCAAAACTTGGGTGACAGAGAGAAGCAATGACTTAAAGGTCAAGCAACTGAAAAGAAACAGGCTTTGTAAGAGATGAGTGCATGAAATGCCAATTCTAGAGTGGGGGAATAAATAAATTAGAAAAAAAAAATGTAGGTGGCTGGAAAAAATGTAAATGTGTATCTAACTTGAAAAATGTTTGATACTGCTCATAGAGTGTGTGGAAAACCACTCCCTCAGCAAGGTGTACAGTCAGTAAGACTTGGGGCTGACCTGTAGAATGAAACTCTTTCCTTAAATACAGTACATATGAGGAAAGTATTCAGATGGCGTACAAGCACTTGAAGAAAAATAGATGTGGTGATCCAGATAAGAAATATGGAAATGAATGAAATGTGTTGTGGTCACTACTGCATTTTTTTGAAGTAATTGCATTAGAACCATTATGTGCCTGGAAACTTACAATGTAGCTAGTGATTAAGTACATAAATTGCTGTTGTGTTTCCAAAAGGTAGCCCGAAAAGGAGTTGCAAAAGCCAATTTTCTAGGATAGGTAGCAAGTTGATGTGTATTTGAAGATAAGAGATGTCAGGAAAAGGACTGGTAACTTGTCAGGAGTCCTGAGAAAGCAGTAGATAGGTGGTAGGAAAATGCATTTTCTATCAGCCTTTTTTTTAGGTAGCTTGCACTCTGGCTGTGTAGTGGTAACCAAGCGACTGAGGTCTTGGGATGCAGGAAGTACAACCTGATAGCAAGTCCAGACCCTGCTACCAGAGGCAGCTGGATTGTGTATTCTTTTGCACAGACTAACTGTATTCCTTTATAAATGCCTGGGGGGGTTGCTTTACTGATGATTTGTGTTGTAAAATGCTTTATAAAGCAGCATCTTTTTTCCTTACAGCAATACTACCTCTGGTTTGTATTTTAGAAGAGGCTCTGGCCAGTGTTTCTAGGTTTGTACTCTCTGTTTGAATTTAGGAGCTGTATAAGTTTATGATGACTAATGTACTCTGTGCTGAGGCTGATCACCACCTGTTTGGAATGACATATAAGCATTGCTGCTGTAGTAGTGTCACTATTCCTTCAGTTGCTGTCCCGTTCTGCTTCCTAAAATGTATCAATGATTTTGATGGGTCCAGGAGTTGCTGCTTCCTATTTTTAAGCCTCTCACCTGTTTCAGAGCTTTTCTCTTTGTGGTAATGGCAGCCATCCACATTCAGGTAGGCATGAGAGCATGGTTTGCAATATTCAGCTAGTCTTTGGTATGTCAAGAGCCTTTATGTAGGCTACAAACAGATTCTAAAGTAGACCAAAGTTAATACATTAAACTTCGTTTCTAAGCAAGTCTCCTTTATAATGATTACTGGAAAGTCCTGAACAAGCCAGGGTTTGGTCAGCAGATACTTATCCAAAGCAGTTACGATGTGAGGCTTGCCATAAGCCAGACACTACTGCAGTCAGTCCTCTGCTTTCATTTTGGACAAATGTAAACACGCTTGTTTTGCTGACTAAAATTTACACAGTCAAGTTTATCTTCCTTGTATTCTCTCACATTGATAAGTGTCATATAATCACCAATGCTTTGTTTGCTTCCCTTCCCTGCTTTCCCTCACGTACACATGGAACAAAATGTGTCTTCTGAAGGTCTTCAAAGACTGTTTTCTTTTTTACTTTACAAAAAAAAAAAAGTTTAAAACTTCTGTTAGTTAATTAAAATACTCTAGTTGAGCTGCACATAAACTTGTTGAGGTTGGTTTTGCATCCCTAAATTACATGATTATGATACTAGTCCTGAAACTTTACTTTTGTGAGGTTTCCCTGTTTAATTTTGTAGATGAGGACTTGGTAGCTGCTGGCTCAAGACAGCCAAGGTGCATATTCTGTTCTTGTCTGGGGCTCAGAGGTCTTACCCAAACCCCACTGACATTAACAAAAAGGATTTCTTTAGCTTTGGATCACATAAATCCTTGTGTCCTGAAGGGCATATCTGTAATATGCATAAACAACTTGGATGTATACAGCAATAGCTCACAGATAGGAATCATGTAAACTGATGTGGAAAGAGATGTTAACAGTGTGATTAGTTAGTGTGATCTGTGTTATCAGCCATTAGTTCAGCAATGGGAAGTGGCAGATTAAATTCTCAGTGGAATTTTCCTTGCTTCTTTCAGGCAGCACTTGCAGCATGCACATCCCCTCTCTGAAGGAACTGTTTCAATGCATACGTGTCACAGTTCTTAGCAACAAAACAGTGATTCTTTTTGTCAATTTTTATGCCATATAATGTTTCTCTTAAAAGGGAATAGGGAAAGAAATTGGTAGATGACTTCCTCTACCTCCATTCTCCCTGAAGAAATTCATAAGCAGTGATAACAGCTCTTTTCCTACACTTACTTTGTCTGTGTCTAAGATATTGGAGGACTTTACAGATGTTAATTAGGCTTCGTGACAGATCTGAAAGTAGGAAAAAAATTGTTCCTTTCTAAAACATAGCAAGTTCTGAGTGGGAAATGATAGCTGTTTTGAAGCTAATTGTAATGCTATGAAATAGTCTGAGGGAGGAAACTGCACATATTGTGACAACAAACATTTTGGAGAAAATTAGGGAGGTAAGCAGCAATTAATTGGAAAAAAATGCTTGGAGCCTGGGGTTAACAAACCTAAATTTCAGAGAAAGTACTATGAATTTCATAGTGATTATATGTGGAATTGCCCTTCAAAAATTTTCCTCTTACCAGCAACAATTTTTATACGTTAACAAATTGTTTTATAAGCTGACTCTGAGATGTAATTATAAATATGGTATCTGGCACCAGAGACCTAATGTTGCCTTGTAGCATTTTTGAAAGCAAACAACTACCACATTCAAAAACAGGAACAAGATTAATCTATGCTGTTCCTACAAAGTCAAATGATTAAAAATGTTCTGTTGGCTTAAGGCAAAATCCTTCTTTTCTATCATTGTGCAGCTTGCTAGTGGCTGTTCGAAAGGTGCAGGAGCAGATTTTGTGAGGGTTAAATGTTATACATTACACACTTTAATGCTAATCCTAAAAGAAGCAATCAATGCACCGTCTGCTCCCACCTCAGCATCTGCTCCCCCTCTCTTAGAGGCCTCAGACGAGGTGGTGAGAGTATAAAGGTGCATTATCTCACGCCTCCCGTGCAGCAGTGAATGCATACTACCTAGTGAACTACCCCAACTGGGCCCCAGTTCACAGCAGCCTGGTCTACAGTCTGCCATCAACAGAGGGATTGGGTTTAATTTCTGTAAACTGTGGGCCAGATCTCCAGTGTTTAAAAACAATATTAGATGATTTTTTTCCCTTTCTTTTTTAATACATTGAGATAGATTAAAATGTTATGATGATTTTCCCTGCAAATTAAATTTTGTTTCCAAAAGGTCCTAATCCTAGCTGGAAGCTTTCTGAATAACAATATTGAATGAATGTTAATGGTACTTAAAATCCATGCAATTAATATACTTAAAGACTTAGAATGATAGATGTTGTCCATAAGGTCTGAAACTGTAGGAGGATTATATACACATTAGTCCCTGTTTAACTGTGTGTATTTTAATAAGATTTTAAATTTCTGGTTTGTGTTTTTATTTCAAATGACAATAACAAAACAATTATGTACAAAAGGGATTTATAAACTTAAAAAAACCCACACATAAAATTCGCAACATGCACTAATGCTTATTATCCTAATTACAGTGGTCCCTTTTGAGGCATGCTTTGGTGTAAAATAATTAATTTTGATGCCTGCAGCTTAAGATGTGTAACTTGCTTCCGCCAGTTGTCTTATTGTAGAGCCCACAAGGGTGGAAACTGATGCTTAAGTATATTTCGTTATTCTAATCAGTCTTTTCATATCTTTAGAAGCCCTATCTGCTTTTGAGACATCAGAGCTTACAGTGTTATTCAAGGTTAATATGAGTGTTCCCAGTTAAAAAGAAATGTAAGAGTTCCCTAAAGCATATCAGAATATAGAATTGGATTCATTTTGCATCAAGTTGGCTAGCAGATGTTTGTATTTTCAACTATCTTCTTTCCCCAAATCAGGGTTTGTGTGTTACATTTGGCTAACTTTGACACACTTGCTCTAACAGAGGTTTCAAAGTTGATCTTGGAAAGGCATTAGCAATTTGAAAAGGGCTTCAGGGCATTCACAGTGATTGTGATTGATGGGGATAGCAGGTGATTAAAAATACTTGAATATTGGAAACAGCTTTGAAACAATGACTGCCCACCTGGGGTTAGTGAGGTGCTGTGAGTGCTGTTAGCTCCTGCCTGCCCCGCCTGTGAAGAATGCTGATCGCTGGAGGTGGAGGCTGAAGTGGGAAGAGGTGATACAACTCGGTTAGGTAGGTTTCTTTTTCCTAGTGTGGTAATTTGTTTGGGTGTAGTGTCTTTTGGCTTATTAGTCAACTGGGAGGTTATAAAAGTGGCTGGGTGCAGCTCCGATATTGAGCACCTTGCAACCTGAGCTGTCTGGATGTTGCAGATGGAGCTAGATGATGTAGTACCTGATGATGTGCTGAGAATGCTGAAATTAAAACTGCTGGCAGAAATGTTGGTCTTGATTAACAGCTATGTATTTGTCTTGTTAAGCCTGCTTCACAGTCCTTGTAACCTCCAGCCAGTGATCTCTCAATGGCAACCTGTTGTCTCAAGACCTTTAGAACTGCAGAGAAAGGGCTCTGTCATTCCTTTAGGGAGGCAAAGTGGTCCACTGTGATTAGCCTTGCCTTGGGGAGCTCACACTTAGCTCAGTGCTGGAAGAAAGAGGAAAAACAATGTCTAACACTGGCGGGAGAGCTGGAAAACAAGCGAGGCAGAAATAAAATGAAAGATAATGTTGTAGCTGTTTATAACAATGGATTTGAAGGAGATTATGGTGGGCACATACATATATTTCTTAAATGCAGTTTCTACCAGAGAACTATATATTGTTTGTATGCTCTTCTACTGATGAGGAAATAGGCATTGTGATCTTTTTTTATAATTTAATTTGGCTCATCTGTGAAGATAAGAAGACATCCTTAATTAGTCTTTGTCTGAGAGTGGCTAGAGAATTTGGGATCTCTTTTTCTTCAGAATAAGTACTTTCTCTTACACCTTTATACATTGTGAAACTTGGACTGAATAAGGTCTGGATAGCTGAGTATGTACCTGGGATCACAGATATATTAGCCTTATTTTTATTTATTATCCTTTTCATTTTCTTTCAAAGCATTCTTAGAGGATGCAAAGTTGTTAGAAAACCCTAGTTTCCTGTAACTAGACAAGCAAAATTCTAAGCCCATGTAAAATGAATGATGTGTAAAAGTTCAGATTATTACTAAAAGCCTCTAGGGAGGAAAAGCTCCAAAAAATAAATAAGAGTTTAAGGGAAGGGGGCTTGTTTCTAATTTTGATGCCAGATTTGGGTAAGTCTTGGGTGATGTTTGGCTCTTTAGTGTGCTTTGGAGTTTAGGAGCCATGTGGTAGCAAGCTGTAGAGTAACGAATGTTCTGCTGAAGGGCCTTACCTCATTGCTGCCTCCTGGAGTAGGCAGTGGTGATTCTACAGAGAGAGTAGCTGTTTGACTTGAAATGAAGCAGTTAATTTCTTATTGTTACACACTTATTTGCACCCATGAAAAGATGTAAAATGCAATTGCTTTTCTTGTATTCTAAGGTAAAAAATGAAGGGTTTAAGCTAAAAATTCCAACTTGTTAGCAGTGCTATACAAGAGTCAGCCATCTGGAGGACCACCAAGCCTTGGAACCTTCATGTGGCTAATAGAGAAATAATGCTCTTTTTTTCTATGTTAATAGAGAAATGCTATTGAAATGTCAGTTAAAGCTTATTTTTTATTGCTTAGTGTAAAGTATGTGCTTAGTGTGTTCTGTTAATGACTTCAGCTGAACAATAAGGGACTGAAGTTACTGGCTTTGACTGTTCCTCCCAAAATTAAAGCTTCAGATCAGATAATGCAAAAAGACCCCTTCAATGACACTAATAAAGAGAAATGTCACTTGTCTAACACCTTCAAGTTCTTTCTCTGTTGCTGGCACACTGTTGACTTTGAGCAGCTTTTTATCTAATGTTTCTCATCAGTGAGGACTGTAAAAACTGAAACCAGAACTGCAGATGTCCATATGTCCATCTTTTCCAAAGCATGGAATGGTGAACAAAAAAAATGGCCTGTGAACAAAATGAAGCACAAGGTGTGGCACTTCTCTTGTCACTTTTTGTTAAACGGTCAAATTAAGTGACCAAGTTAAGGTATCATACAGGACAGGGAGAGACAAGGATGGTTTTCTATTTGAATCTACTGGAGTGGTGAAAGCACAAAAACAGTAACTAATTTGTCCTTTTGGTAGAATATGAAGCATTGCAAATGTGGGGTGTTTAATGAAAATCTTGTCCCAAGTTGCCTTGTGATCAGTTGTTGCTGTTTTGATCAAAGTGAACTTGATATCCTAGCTATCAGCATCAACAATATCAACTAAAATGCTCATCTGTTATACTTAATGCTTTGAAGAAATGCATTGAGGCAGGTTGGAATACAGTCCTGCCATGTCTTGTTTTGTATGTGAAGGAGTTCTCAAATGTGGCAAAGCGCACATCTGTTTATTTTACAGTAAATGATAAGAAAACTCATCAGTGTCTGTCCTCTTTCTGACCTCCTGCATATTCCTCAGTTTGCTAATTAAAATGGGTAAAGGATGCACAAGTGTCTGGGTTTAATTATGGGTGCTTGTTGCATAATAAGTAGCAGATTCCTCTTACGCACAACTATTTTGTCAAAACATATGTTCCATTATTCTTTTACTGCGTTGATGTATGCAGTGGTCATAGCCACAGTATCAGAGATGTGCCTGCCAAGGTGGTCAGTGGCAGCACCAGCAAGACTCAGGGGCCAAATAAGAGATCCAGTGGGACTGGTTCCACTTTGAGAAATACTAGCAAATTCAAAGGGAGTAATACTGATAAATGAAAGCTTGACTAAAGATGAGAAATACATAAACAGTATGTGCTGTGTTCTGTTCTTCAGTCTCAGAAAATTAATACTCAACCTCAGTAACTGAATGAGTGTGATTCTTTAAAGTGAATTCTGTCTCCTGTGCGGAATGTGGATTTGGATGCACTATAAAACTGAATCACTTCTGTGGAAGATGGCATGTCACAGGCTATTGTTAAATCTTCTAATCCTGAGTCCTGATGGAGTGATGAAATCAGTGGTAGGCAAAAGTACTTCTTGCGTATGGAATGAATTTTTGGAAGATGCACCTTTCACAATGTTCTCCTGAAAATCTGTTCCATGTGGAATTGCTCAATGTTCAGTTGTTCTGCAGTCCCTTGCACAGAGAACATCTTGTAAATTTATGAAAGTTATTTTGTGTTAGTATGTTAGTCTACCATGTGTGGGTGTTAACAAATACATAGATGTATGTATCCAAAGTTTAATCCAGTAAATTTGTACCTGTTGTGATGAATGATTCTTATCTGATGGTTTATCTTTTTTGATAAAAAATTTTGCGGCAAATTAAAGACAAAAGTGTTTTTAAAAACTAGGGCTCAGTACATTGTGTTAGCAAACAGCTATGCATTGCATTGTAAACTCTGAAGCCTTCACTCAAGGTCACCTGAGTTCTTCCTCTTTGCAGTTACTTTCAGTATTTCATTTAAGCTCCCTCCCTCTCTCTGGACTCCCTTTTGTTCTCCAGCTGCAGGCTGTGTTGGGTGACTCCTTTGGTTAATGATCTACCTGTGCTAGCTTGTCTCACTAATATATGTCTTCACATTTGACCACAGTTGTCTTCCTTCAGTAGCAATGCAATCTCATCCTGGACACCTGCCTGCCAGCAGACCTTTAACTTGTCTGGTTTAAAAATAAAGAAACAAAGCAAAACCTGACCATTGTGAGTCCTGGCTTCGCCTGAGCTGATGTGGCCTAGACAGCCTTACATGCCTTGGACTTCAAGGTGGAATTTGCCGTTCAGCTCACCATCAAGGTGGCTGCAGGAAAATGTTCAGGCTTGCTTTCTGACAGAGCTGTGTCCCATAGATGGAAGCAGACCTCTGTTCCTGCTTCAGATGTCTGGCTTTGTCCCTTTCATCGGTTTTACTCAGGGAATTAGATTCTCTCTTTTTATATGCAGGAATCCTAGAAATATACATTAAAGAGAATTTTTCTACGTTTTGCTCTTCCTCTTGTGATGCTATTCCACTTCAGTGCTGTTTTTCCATCCACTTCCTAATATTTCTGTTTGCATGGCAAAATATTGTTGTATCTGTAGCCGAGCACTGTGCAGTGTTTCCTGTTCTCTGTGAAGAAGATCCTGATCTGAAACACGCTTGATTTCCTTTGGCCATGCTTGATTTTAAGAAATAGCTTTGAGAAAATCACAGTATGTTATATGAGTTTCTAGCAGAATAAGAAGTGCCTGCCTGACTGAATCTGTGTGCTAAATAATCTTTTGGTTGTTTTTGTTAGACCATGCACATTTTGTTGAATTGACTGAAAGACAATTACCCTGAAGTATAAATGATCTGAATATGTCATTTCATGCATAAGTAAGTAGTGTTGATAAATACTAATTTTACTAGATGTTAGCTTTATAAATGGCTAAAATATGGCACTTGGCTCCAAAGCAAATCAGGTTGTATTCTGGGCAAATTGTTTATAAGATTATATCTGCTTTAAAAAAGAAACTTTTAAAAAAACCTCATAAAACAATTAGCCTTTCAGCATTCTCTGAATCTATACTTCTTCCCATGCACACCCTCAAGAGTGTGTACTGGAGAGAACTCACTTCTGGTGCCACTAATAGCTGTTCCATTCTCAAGAATCCCTTTAGTACCTCTGAAATACAATGGCTGACTGGCAGATTATTATCATTAATTTTCCCTGCTGTTGGAGAAATTGCTAGTGAAGAATGAAGCAGAAGACTCCGAACTAAAGAATGGGATGTCCAAATTTTCAAAGAATTATTCTTATCAATTATTATAATTTGTATGAAGTAAAAAATGGCTAAATACTATCTAGACTTAAGATATCCCAAATTTAATTTTGTCAGACCAAAACACCAACAAGGTGTCAACAACTATCATGTTGTGTCCTGAAAACTGTTCTTGGAAAGTGAAAGAGAAGGGAGCACAACTCCAAGAAAAATAAGAATTACTTTTGTCTGCCATTTAGCATTGCCTAGTTAAATGTTTTTTCTGCATACCTTGCATACTTTCTGTTACTATTGAAGAGTGCATTATATTTCTACTATTAGAATAATACTGGTTTTAATTGACTGTTGATATGCGTGATGATGATGGGACTGGTCTGCATGTAATCAAATACTGACTTTGCAGGAAATTCAGCATGTATGTATGGCTAATAACAATCTTTTGGCAGTGCTGGACCTTTGGAAACTTCCAGATAGCGTATCTGTGATAAAAGTGCATCAGTCTGTGTTTATTTTTTGTTTCCAGTGCTTTCAACAGAAAGTAATACCTTGTAAGCTGACAAATAACCTCCCGTAAGTTAGGTGAGACAAACAGCATTTTCTGTTTCTAACCCAAGAACAATTGTTATTGATGCTTTTCTTCAAGTTATGTAGTATTTTAAATTAAAGAATAGGTGATGATACAAAGCTGTAATCAACTACTCTGAGGGGTCACATAGCTCCCCACTGGTTTTGGCAGGCAGAGTGAATCAGGTGCACTTTGGTGCCCCTTGCATCTTGCACTCCATCTCTGGCACCTTGTGCATCATTTCTCCCTTCACAAGAGAAGGGACTCGGTGGTACCTGAGATGAGGAGTCCTCGAGGAAGAGACACCGCCCCTTCACTGAGCAGTCCCAGTGATGCTGCACACTGAGAGAAGGTCCATTTGAAGGCTCGTGCCTGAACCAAGCAAGGCAGCGCATCCCTTGTGATGCTACAGGACGCATCCTTCGTGCGCGATAAACTGGGCAGCTGTGCCTGTCCTGTCGCCTCAGGCATTGGTTCCCACACAACAGGAGTACATGCAAAGTCTGTCTGGAGCAGAGCACAGTTCCTCCCAAGTGAGCTTGGTTATTTCTGTGGATGAATAGGCCTTTATGGCATTTGTAAATTTTTGTGACCTGGGTTGTTTTCAGGAAGAGCTCACCAGAGAGAAAGGATAATAGAAACCATGAAAAATCTTTCTTCATACTTGCTCCCCTTCTGTGTTGGAGGTATCTTCTGGGCTTTCTGGCATTGTATTTTATATGGATGTCTTATTCTCTCATACTGCTCTAGAAGCTCTCAGTGGTCTTTGCTTTTCTCTGGTGTAGTCATCCCACCTTTGCTGCATTGCCCTATTTGCTTGTCAGCAATGACAGCAGCTTCCTGCTAATAAAAGAAAAAAGCACTAATTTTTTTTTGCTTACTCACTGAAGTAGAAATAAATATGCTGTTGTCCTAAAGGAGGCCAGAGTAGGGCCTTAGACCTGCGTTTCTGTACCTAACAACAGCAAGGAATAATATATTATATCAGCTCTAACCATTAACCATACTGCTCTGGTAGTGACACCACAAATCAATACTGCTTTCCCACGTGGGCAGGGAAATCACTGTTGCTTGTAGGAATGCCTGCACCCTGGTTTTCTGTAACCCAAAGTGAAGCATCTTCTGCAGCAAAATGTCTGTCCTGGGGCTCCCTGGAACTATGACGCATCTTCTGTGCTTGTCTAGATATGAGTCTCACTACCTCTGAGGACAGTATGTTGTCATTACTGTCACATACACACATTGTACTGCCAAACAGCTGTTGTTAGGAACGTGAGATCCATGTTCTGCTACATTTATTTCCCACTTCACACATTTGTTCTCACTTCCAAAGTAGTGCATGGTGCTGTGTCTAATCATATTTTCATTTGCAGGGAAAGGAGATTTGCAGAGCAACTCAGAGAGTGAATGACTTATACCAAGTTATTTTATTACTAATGTATTTGAGAAGGCTGATAAACTGGCTTTATGCTATACTAACAGACCGAATCCTAATTTAATAAAGAGTCATACTTCATGACAATTTGTGGGGGCAAAAAGCTGGTAATACAAAAGTTTAGGTGCATTGTATATATCTATCTTATGTATGTATATATGTAAAAAAACTTGTTACGTTCAATTCTAATGCAACTTGACAGCTACTGTTAGTATAAACAGCTACTATTTATATAAACAAAATTACAAATAAGAAGCTCATGAATATAATTGGGAAGGGCATATTTGCTTTCAATTGCAAAACATCATAAACACCAGTGACTGGAGTCCATTCTACTACATGCTGTGTTAGAAGCTGTTTTGTCTGATTTATTTAATGAATTGCTAAATAATTCAATTCTGAAATACTGGAGACACTGTACCAAGAACATTTTGGAAAGTGAAAGATTGTATTACAATAGATTTAAAATAGTATTTAACATTCTGCAAAATAGGTCCCAAACAGCAAAACCTAATGGTAATTGGACATTATTTAGGGATATAACTCTGGACATTTTTATTGTGTAATCCATCTTCATTTGTGTGAACAGCTCCATTGGTAAATAAGGACTTAACTTGATTTAACACCCATAAAATTGCTGATTGCTTTGAAGTTGAGCAAAATTAATTCGTTTCCAGTATGGCAAAGGAGGAGATTGTATTTTGGTCCATTTTTTATTACAAATGATTTGAAGAGCAGCTTATTAATCAGAGTTGGATAGCAAAAGGGAAGTGCTGGAGAGAGACCAAGAGATGTCCAAAATGGATCAAAATACCTTTCTTTTTAAATTTATTTGAAAAATCTCGTTATTGAGATTGTGGCTCTGTGGCTCTGCTCTTTGCTTCAGCATGGTGGGTGTGAGAGAGCAGGCTTACTGACTTAAGAGGACAGCAGATGATCAGAATCCTTCCTTAGGGAGTAAAAAGCCCCTTGCAGCTCTCCTGGCTCCTTCCACTAGCAGAATGGCTCTACTTTTCCACCTGTATAGGTGCCACCAAGACGGAGGTATAAATGCTGCCAAATCTAATACACTGTAGGTCTTCATGCTTTATTTATTGCTTCTGGGGAACTATATCATGGGACCTGTATTTGACCCTGCTTGGTCTTAGTTGTGCCGTGTATGAACTGCAGCCCAAGCGAACTTTAGTGGTGCAGCAGAAGCGTGCCCGGCAATTAAGCTACTTGGAGGAACTCACTGTGTAAGCAGTTGTGGAGCTGATGCTAGTGTTCTTTAACACAACTCCATGAGGTTTGCAAAAGGGAACTGTAGTTTTCCCCAGCACTAGCCAAATAAAGCCTATGATGATAATAATAATAATAGGTGGCCTGTCTTGCGCTCTCTGGACTAATGCCACCATATCGCTCCTGAAATTTCACAGAAGGGAGAAAATAATTGATTTTTATGGTTTCTAAGTTTTCTAGACATAACAAACCTAACATTCTTTCAACTGCACGTCCTAGTCACTTACTACATGAAAGAAATGACTGTATTTTATTTAAATTTGTAGTTTACCATTCTGAATAAAAAAAGTAACAATAGTTGCCCTTTATCACTCTGAACAAAATTCTCATTTTTAACCAGAACAACCCCTTGGATTTTCCTTTATCTGTTTTTACCATTCAGTTACCAGATATGTCTTAACATGTCCATCTTAACAACAACACTGTCTTGAGTTCATTGACTCTTAGAGCATATAGGGAGGAACTCTCTAAAACTGTGTGAGTAGACAAAAAGGTAGTAGATAAGCTTCAGTGTAAGCAGTGTAGGTAATACATTGTGGAGGGAACATGCCTGCTTAATCCTGGACTTGGAGCTGGCAGTTAAAACTCAGGAAAGAGGTCTTTGAGTTATCATTTTCAGTTCCCTGAAATCATCCTGTCAGTGTGCAATTGTCAAAAAAGCCAACAAAATATTTGGCATCCTCAGGAAGGTTACTGAGAGCGAGGCAGAGGCCATTGCCTGTATCTGTTAGGATGCTAAAGGTAATGGGCAGATACCTGGTCTCTGGTATTCCCAGTCAAGGTAAACTGTAGATACTGGGCAAGGCAGCGGGACTCCAGCGTGCATGCTTATGTCCTCTTCCCAATAGTTTCTCTTAGTGCTGCTGTGTGGAGTACGTTTGTGCAGTACAATGTATGCACAGGATCCCAGTCCAATGCCCCATGTAATCAGTTTAAATCTTACTTTTGTCTTGAGTGGGCAAATTGGAACAGTCCCTCAGCTGTCATGTAGAATAGAAATTTTGGGGCCATTTTGTCCATATGTGAAGATAAAAGTTCATACAAACAAACCAAGGTTAATATGTCACCTCTTAGTGTATTTCCCACAGTAAGCCTTAACAGGAGATGCCTTTTATATTTATGAAAAATGGTTAGCCACTTTTCTGTATCGTTAACATTCCCCTTGGATAAAATCCAGTGATGAACAACTTCCTGATGGAAGAGGTCATGGCTTCTCCCTCTCCCATAAGTATTAAATGTCAGTAATATGTTTGAGAGTAGTGATGCAGATAAAGATTTCGAGCCATGGGGCCAGTGACATTAAAAGAATAATGTAAGCTGTCTGCCAGGACTGCTTTTAAAAGAGGTACAACGCATATTTATTATTAGGAACAGAGCAAGTAATTCAAATTCTTTGAATTTCTTGTTGTACCTACAGCACCCTAAGCACGGTACAGCTTCTACCCATGTATAGGAACTAGTTAGTGAAATGCTGTTTGTGCTGTGTAACCATGCAGAATGGCGGTATATCAGACACAAGATGTTGCGGGTGAAAGAAAATCTTTAGCCACATAATCTTTCTTGTTGTTTGAAAGGTACAGAAGTTTAGTCAATTTGTAGACCTTATGAATGGCCCATACTAGTGGGGATACTTCAGTCCTTCCCAGCTAACAGGGGGATGGAATCCACACTGCGGCTTGTGATGCCCTGCAGCTGGTGTGTGTGCATGAAGGACCACCTTATGCATATAGTGTGCTAATAGAATCACAGAATGGTTAATCCTCTCCAAATTCTATGCTCTTGTTTCCAGTAATATTATTTATTTAAGCTGGAGTGTGACTGAATATTTTAATTTGGATAATGAACTCATTTATTGTTGTGCTTGTGTAGTAAAGCAAAATACTTTATTTTCTCCTAAAGAGAGTGTACTTTTTGATCTTTTTTCCTTGGTTACTATCAGGGTCCTAAAATAATACATAACTTTGATTCATTGAAATTTGCACACTGAAGACAGCCTGATAGGATTTTTTTCCTGCATTATTAATGGAAACACTGTAATTGTTTAATTAAAAATTGAAATTAAAAACATTCCTTCTCTTTCTAAATGAAATCTCTGACTTTGAAGGAAAGACTTTGGTCTCAGAAAACAGTGTCAAGTTAAAGTGATGTTTTTTTCTTTGACAGTCAACTTGTGTGGTCATTTCCCCGTGGTGTCAGAGCTAAACTGTTATGAGATTTAAGTTTAAATGTGTGAAAAATGAAGAAACAAATGGATGATTCAGGACTCTGGTTATCTCTGGCTGGGGCAGGAAAAAATAGCTTTCAAGAAAAGTATCTGGATTGATTACTAAATTCAGTAACAGGGATGAGATTTTATTTCGGAAAGAGTCTAAATTCAATTCAGAAGATAATATTTTAAGGCTTTCTTCTCTACCCCACAACACAATAAAACTGGTGTTTCCAGGGAAAACCATTTAGCTCCTGAATGGATAGATGGGGTAAATTATTCATATTTTATGTGATTAATACCAAATGTTGCATTTAGGACAAATATAAACATGTCCTATTGATTGATAATAATAGGTATATTTGAAACACTTAAACGTTTTTAAACAAACATCATCAAGCTAAACTGGGGCCAGAGAGCTATGTGAAGAGCAGTGACTTAGGAGTTACGTCACTGACTTCAATAGGATCAAGAATTTGGTCCTGTTGACAGTAAATATGCAATGAATTATTTCAGAGCTGAAGCTGTAGGTTATTCTTGAGTGTTTTCCAGAACAGACTGAGAGCTGGATGTTTGTTTCCTGTTACTGTTTTTGGATGGTTGCAACATTGCTGTCTTTTGGTGTGTTTTGGTGCGCTGCTATCTTCCATAATGGTTACTTGTCTGAAATTGAAAAATCTTGCAAAGTTTTAGTCAAACTGTGTATGATTTTTAAAGGAAGGTATATTTTAGTGAACTTTAATATTAGAGGCCCTATGCTTTGGAGCAGGAGCGTGAGCTTTCTGCATGAAAAATGGCTTTAGTCACTTTTTGCACATGCTGTTTTGTGTAAAAAGGAAAAAACACCTTCTCCGTTCCCAATTCCTCATGTCTGACACCTCGCATTTGTGTGTCAAGGCTGAAGGCAGGGCATGTGTGGTCTGATGCTTCATGAGGAGAGCAGGGAGGCCATGGGTATTGCAGCTCTCAGGCAGCAGTGTGAGCGGTGGGGATTTCTGCAAATTCCAAGTCTTGTCTCTGTGAATTTTGTGTTCTCTGTTTTGTGATTCATGAACTGGTTTTCTCTTAATTATGCATACATCTGCAAGCTGATGATGAAGATTAAAAGTTTGTTAGTTGATGGATTGTCTGGGGAAAAAAAAAATCATCATGAAAAGCTGTTGCTACCAAACATGCTGTTGAAAGAATGGATCTAACTACTTTTATCTGTTCTTTGGCCTGGTTTTATAAAGCCAGCCTAATAAATGTGAGGAAGCAGAGCAGCAGTTAGGTGTTTTAGCTTCCCTTCTACTCTAGCATAAGGTATTGTTTAAAGTTTCCCCTCTTTCTGGGAATATACTCAGTAATAAAACTTCTCAAATGCTTGGTTCTGTAAACATTACATTGGCCAAAATCCATGTAGAAAGGAAAGCCCTAGTTGTACTCCTAATTGGAAGATGAAGTAAAAGTTCCAGCCCTGGAAGGATGACACACATACAGAGAGTGCAAGAAGGTGCGCTGTGTTCTGCAGTCCTACAGTATTGTTATCTGTATTCAGCAGCATACAGCCAACATAATTTACTGACTAGGAGACCTTTTAAGGGATGTTTGTATGTGCTAAGGTGGTTTCTACAAAAGCTTTAAATGGAGCTTAAGTGTGGAGAGGCCTTTGAACATACACATCTTTCACTTTCTCAGTACTGAATCATTAGAGGTACTTGCCATGATACCTATCTCCATATAGTGATCTGCCTTTTTTTCTAAACACTTCTAAAGCAAAGTCAATGTAGAAGTGGTATCAAAGGATATATTCAGCCTTTTATGAAATGGTTCTTCCTTCCCATATAGTCCTTGTTGCTGTGCAATAAAATCCGGTAGTAAAATCCATAAAGTCAACTGAAATGTTTTAAAGACGAAATTGCATCTGGTTCTCTTAGGCTTTGTGGTTTGCTATGTTGTGTTACCAACCTAAATCTGTTTGTGGAGGTTTTGCTTTTAGCAACAGATCTATAAAATAATCTAAGATATATCCATGGAAGTGTCATAGGAGTTAATCAGATAACAGAAAACAATTATTCAGCACATGGTAATTTTATGGATTCCCCCCCCCCCGCCCCCTTCCATTTAAGAGTGGGCTGATTTGCAAACTGGTGGAGTAATGCACAATAATCCTAAAAAGGGTCTTCAAGATGGAGTTCTCATGGAGTAGTTTTGCATGGTTATAACCCTGGTGTGTCCAGCCAGCTCTCCCACTGAGCATGGAAGTAGGAGGAGGTTTGGCGCTGAATTGCTTAGGCCTCTTCAAGTGCTTATTCAATAAGTTTTTGAAGTTATTTTGTCTAAGATCCTTTGTCTGAGAAACAACATCTAATTTTTAGGGTGGCATTGGAACACTTGGAGGAATGGAGGGACGTAAACATTAAAAAAAAATAATATAAAAAATTTAGAAAGACAACCAATAGAAATGGCTCTGAGAATACCTGACAAGTATTTTGCATTGCAAGTTTAGCCTAATATAGTTAAATATACTGAAGTATATAAAGGGATGGAAAGATTTAATTCTTCCTACACTGTTGACATCTTTCCAAAGCCGTATTCCATTGACTTGGACAATTTTGAAATAATGTGTTTTCCTTCTTGGCACAAGGGATCTCTTTCTTTTAGTTATTTAGAAAAGGCATTCTTGGTGAGCTACATTCTCTGAAAATGTGTAGGCAGTATTTCTTTTCTTTTATAGTAAGTTAATGGTGGTTTTGTGTGATCAGTAGTGTTTATTCAGATAAATGTGTTTTGTGGTTGGATTGTTTGGTTTTGGTGAGGGTTTTTTGTTTGTTTGTTTTTCCTCTCCAAGCAATTTCTACAGATTTTATGTTGTTTAGATGATCTGCTTTCATGGAAAAGGGGATGCCCACCCAGGAATATCCCAGGGCAGTAATTAGGACAGTCTTGAACCAAAGGGTAAGAGACCCTACTTGAAGCTTGAGCTCAAAGTAAGAGTGAGGTGCAAATCTTCTCTCAGCTACACGGTAACAGATGATTTAGTACTTGCAAAGGCATTGGTGTCTTCTTAGGCATCATGTCCAAAATGAAATCCATTTGTTAATGCAGTGAAATGTTGGTTAATGAGCTAATGACCTGTTTTGACATGATATTTTAAAAAATTGTTGGATGAAATTTACAAAACTAGAAAAATGTGAATTATTTCAGTGCCTAGGAAAAAGTGGTTTGGTGGTTTTTTTTGGTTTTGTGTATGTATGTCTAGCTTTACTTAGTGTTATAATTTGCCATAACTGAGAGGTTTCTATGGAGTGTGTTTGGTATAAATACAACGACTGTTCCCTTCTGTGTGTATTAGAGGATTTTAGTGCCCAACCTTCACCTGAACGCTATGAGAGCTAAATCTGGCTTCCTTTGAAGTAATGCAAAGGCTTCCTTGATTACTTCAGAAACTGGAAGAACTGAAAAAGTTTATCACTTATTTCCTTACTTGAATTTAATCAGAATGCTTTAGTGTTCCAGAACTGCCTTTTTTTTTTCAATGATTTTTAGTGAAATTTAGTGAAACTTTTTTTCTTATGCTGAAAACCATAACTATCCTTACTAGTAAGGGCAAGTGTATGCTGGTTATTTTAGGAGTAAAAAACTTAGGAGATTACAATGTCTATGCCAATGCTCTCTTAACTTCTGTCATTTAGCAAACATGCAATTTTTTTTCAACTAATCACTGGGACTATGTTTTGGGTTTTTTTGGGTGTTTTTTGGTGTTTTTTGTTTGTTTGTTTGTTTGTTTTAAGAGGGGATGTCCTAATTTCTGCTTCTTTCAGAGGATATGCAAGCTCCCATTCAGCTCCACAGAGCTTTAAGTATGTTTTGCCAATCTTAGTCTGTTCCAACTCTAATATTGGTTTAAATCAGGATATATTTCATCAGATCTGATGATGTGAGAGAATAGCTGGACTCTCAGGTACATCACTTCAATAAAACAAACTTCTAGTCCATGAAAGGTAAAAATGATATTTTGTTCCTGTATACGTTTAGAATGATGGAGACTTACTAGACTAGGTGCTGTTTCCCCTGCCTGCCCTCGCAAAGGTTAGAGTGAAATGATAAGCATCAGTTCATGAGGGGGAAAATGTGATATGGAAAAAATATCAGCATTGTTAGCAGTCTTGCTGGTTCCTGGCAACATGGAAATATGAAGGGTAGCTGGTTGGGTATGCCTATGTAGACATTGAGCTCTCTCTATATATACTTGGTCAATCTTCTGCCCTAGATTTCATGAAGTTTATTCTTGGGACACTTTGTAACGTAATACCCATTTTCAAGGTTGTAAGAGGCTTGAATGAATTGAGTAAATATTTTAAAGGAAAAGAACTTGTGTTTACCACCAGTCATCCTGCCCTTTATCAATATGAACAATAAAAAACTCTGTAATGTCTGTTATTTCTCCGTTTTTGATTCCCTTCTGCATATAAGTAATTTCTGAGTAATAAAACTAATGAAGCTTGGCTTCCCTACATTATTGTATATGGTACCACGTTTCTTCTGCCTGTGGGCAGGAGGACACACCAGAGCTGTGCATATGAAGACTGACTTGCTAATGTTCTCAAGTTCACTGCTCCTCTTGACTGCTTGGAAAGCCTGTGGAAAGCCTTGACTCTTGGCTGCTGCACGTGAGATAAGTGGCTTTAGGGGCAGCGTGGGGCTGCACAATGCCTCTGGGCGTTTGCTGTAGAACCTTCTTGTCCGAGACCCACAATCCTCTGTCAAATGTGGTTGAAGCTGGGCAGTGTGTTCTGAAGTTAGTATGAGGTGCTGATGTGATCGTGTAAGAATTGCTTCCTTGGAAGACTGCATGGAAGACTGCTTTGAATAACTTGTTCCTCTTTTTATATTTGTGTTTTATTGTGAACTTTGAACAGACAAATATAGAATGTTGTTTCTTGTGTAGTGCTGGTGAATTTTAGAGAAAGTGAGATAGAGCAACAGTGCCAGAAACAAAAGTAGAACCTGGATTTTTTCTAATTTCCAGTCCTCTACCTGCTATGCTACTTGGTAATCATACTATCAGTTGAACTCGTAGAGCTGAAATTAAAACAGACCATAATATTCAATGGCACCTCATCCTCAGTTACAATGCAAGCTATAAAACCCAAGCAAAAATTTCTTCCACAGCCCAATTAATATAAATTAAAAGAATGAAAAAAAATGAAAAAACTCTCATGCTCTATTTGTATACAAAAAATAGTAAGCTCTGAATCAGCTCCATTTTTACCATTTAAAAATATTTTTCTATTAATGGAACTTCTTTGTTTTGAAAGTGCTTTATTTTTTCTTTTTTCTTTTTCTTACTCCTTCCCAGGAGATTCCCTTTAACATGGGAAAATTGAAAAAAATCCTTTAAATGAAATACATGACAATTTCAAAGGAGTCTTGTCAAGACAGTCAAAATAAACAGCGATTTACAATTGAGATTTATTATACAGTTGTGGAGGGGGAAATCATCTGTGTTATCTGATTTAAACATAAACACAGCCCGAACTTCTAAATACAAGATATATAAGCAGTTCTCAGTATGCTAAATATTGTTGTGGTTTAGTGCATATACCCGGCATAATGGACAATCATATAGAAAAGTCAAAATGCATTGTAAAAATGTTATCTGTAACAAATGGAATTATCTCTCTTCCTTCACTATTGATTGTTCATGGATGATCCCAGGCTCAAATTGGTTCTATATTCATTTGGCTAGTATTGGTATTTCCACTGTGCAATCAGAATAAGAACAAAACACAAAGTAAATGGAGACTAACACATTGTTAGTGTGGCTGAGTCAAATAGAAATGTCTTTCATTTTAAACTCCAAAGCCTGAGTTAAACTTCAGATTGCTTTGGATCTGGTCTTAGTGGAAAACCTTGAGGTTTCAAGGAGGAATGAATCTTCCATAAAACAGGAACAGAACTTCATATGGGAAAATTATGACTGGCTAATTAAAAAAAAAAAAAAAGTTGCAAGTAAAGCTGTATAGAGGAGCTGCAATGTAGGTAATAAGCAATAAAGATTTACAGGTGCATTTTTTTGCTAGCTCTTAAGGAAACAGCTTCAGTAGTAGCTTATTTCAAAGCAGGTAAAATTTTTTCTTTACAAAAGCTTCATCTGGTAGCCACTTGTCAGAGAGAAATATTATAGTAGAATCAAATGCAATCAGAATGAGATCAGAATAAGAGATTTATGAGGTTTAAATGAAAAAAAAGAAAAACCAAAATGCAGCTAGAGACATCATCAGTATCTCAATAGTTAAGAATAACTGATATCAAAGATTGTGCAGGTATGTTCACGTTTGGGTCCATATTTGAATATTTTTTAAGGGGATATAACACCATTCCTTTGTGTCTGTGGAGGCCACGTAACATCTGAATGCTTGGTTGTCGTGCATTCAATATGAAAACTTTATAGCCTGCTGGGAGTGGTAAATTCTACAGGGAAGAAAGTTCCTGTATATGATAAAATTATTCCAACACCCTCACTTTTAATGTTGATGCTCTTAAAGAAAAAGAAAACATTCTCTTTTGTGTGTCTCATTCTCTTGACATTTTTATTTACATTTCGTTTTCACAACCTCTAGCATGTGTAGGCAACTCAAGTTCCTGCACAGTGCTAGAGACCTACTTTAAGCATATTCACTTTCACAGGAGAAATTGATTTTTTTTTTTTTTTTAACAAAGTCAGATCCAGGAGTTGGAACCAGAAGAACAGCATTGCCAATATTTCTAGGTTTTTGTCTGAAAGACTTGGAAGCTGGGAAGATGATGTCTAGCTATGCTATTGCTTTGATAAAAGTTGTTACATGACATATGCTTTATATGCAGTTGGGTGAATAGAGCTTTGGAGCAGAGCTGGGATATTGCATTTTGTTTCTAGATCTGCTACTGACCTGCTGTGAAATGTGGGTAAATCTTAATTTTTTTCTTATCTCAGTTTTTCTACCTGCAGAAATTGCATTATGATGACCTTTGCTTAAAAGAACCATTCTAGATCAGAAGGTAGAATTCTCATTACTGTTAGTGCTGGGTATCATCAGTTCATCTTGCATAATTTTTTCTATAAAGATAAAAATATTGGATGGTGCTGGAGCAATGTAAGTTCTGTTAGTCGCTTGTCTGCAAATTTGGGTACTAAAATATACAGGATGTAAATATACACAGGCCACTAACTCCTGTTCTGGCTTCCTGTGGTGAGAATGGAGGCAAGAAGGGTGTTTACTCGTTCTGCTCAGGATTGAATAAAATAACAGGCAGTTTACTTCAGAGTCAGAGGTTGACCACAGCAATCTGTGGTGTCCTGCCAAAATGCACTCCAAATTGTTGTGAGTAAAATTGCAGTTTTTCATTTCATTTGTACTCTTGAAAGTAGCTGGGAACATTACAGTAGCCAAGTGGTAAACTGTGGATAAAGTAGGAAATCAGACAGCTTTCAGTTGTTCCAATTTCTGTTTAGTAAGTACTGATGATATAAGGCAGCCCACAGCTGAGCTCTTGAAATATCTTGGGCAGTGTTCTTTTTGTTGTTGTTTCAGATGCAGTTAACCGTAGAAACGTTCTTGTTCACTTATCTCTAGTACTCAATTCACTTCTAAATTCAGATGTAGAATTGTGGTCACTGCGCTAATTAACTCCATGTTTAAGCCATTTTGGAAATTGAGGATATCTGTGAACTCTGCCATACAATAGAGAAAGATATGCCTTTGTATAAATATGACTTGGTAAAGTGCAATGCCTCATCCTTGATTTGGGATAAAATAATATTTCCCTATTTTGTACCTTACATTCTCATTTTTGTAGCTTACATGCTATGGAAAGTGGCCACTAAAATTACTTATATGAAGCCGTATCTCTTTAAGGTACTCTAGAAACAGTTTTAAAAGTTAATATTCAGGTTGTTACTTGTACCATTAGGTGGTGCTTTCAAGCTTCTCTAGCACTAGGAGAGAAGAAAAGGAACACTTAGCTTTGTGCAGGACGTGCTTTCACAGGGTTATGGAGCGTGCAGAAATGAAGCCCAGCTGTGACAGTAACAGGATACAACTGGGAGGAGGTGGGTGAGGCTGAGATTTGGCTTGTGAAAAATTTGATAGCATAAGTCACGTGCAGTGTGAGTGCTGTAAGTCTAGAAGATGATTCTGAGACAAAGATGTTAATGATGTTAATGCTGTTTTGTATTAACTGAGAATCTGAATGATTGCATGCCAACTTTGGATGCACACTAAGACCTTTAGCTTCTCACTTTGGTTGCCTGCTTTGGTATGCTGCCATATTTGTTTAGAATGACATTAAGTTCTTTTCCACAAAGCATCCACACCTCTCATTTCAAGGAAGGATTTTAGACCTGCATACAGGCTTCTGTGACTGGGTAGGAGGATCCTGGGGTCCAAGTTTTACTGGGATTGGTCTTAATCAGGCCAAGTCCTGGCTCCTGGGAAGCAATCTGTTCATGAGGAAAAGGAATAAAGAGTTGAACCGGAGTCTGTCAGGGCAATTGGCTCGTGAATGTTTTTATCGATGTCACTTTCCAGGTAGCATTACTCGGACACTGATGAGAAGTGCAGACACTTTACATATCTTGCATATAATGTACTTAACTCTTCATCATTGTATTAAAGGGTGGACTGGGCAAGTAGTATTGATGCTTGGGTGATCCAGATATGAGTGGGAAGATGTCTTTGAGCTCCTTGCTAAGGTGGTGTCCTTCTGCTCAGGAGGTCTTCTGAGGTACCTACTCTGGAATCATTTTCTTGATTGCTGTATCTGATACACAAACGATGCATGGCCTGAGCAAACTGCTGAACCCCCTCAGTCCCCTGCCTACATCACACGATGAAGTAGGGGGCCAAAGCCTCCTTTCATGGTTTTCTTACTTTTTGTATGAATTATATGGATGGAGAATGAGTCCAGTGCTGAAAATGGTCTTGGAAAGCACCTTAATCAGTGATGAAAATACAGCCATCAGGATCCAAGTAAAAATGTTTACGTGCAGAGCAATCTGGAATTGTCAGGTCTGGGGATTGTGGCTGCCTCTGGAGAAATGTTCGAAATTGCTGTTAGAGGCAATATGTTTGCATTGTTGAATTACAGCTGTGGTGCGATATAGCAGGTCTGATTTTATATAATGTTACTCTTTTTCTATTTATATCTCATCCTTTCCAGTCTATGATTGGAGTTACTTTAACTCTGTGGCTAAAATTTACGAGTAATTCACTCCTCGTTCTGCTGTTCACCTTTGCATATTTTTGTTTTTATCAAATCTCCAACTTTCAATATAGCTAATGGCCCCATTAACCAGCTGTTCTTTGGTTTACAGAAAGCTTGTGGTGGCAAATTCCCACAATATTATAATGATCAGTGACCACACGGTAATATCAATTGTAATACAGTGTCATGAGTTTCTTTCCCTACAGAAGTCAATGCTTTTGCACCTTTTATTTTCTTTTTCAGTTTCCTTGGAAAACTAATTCACTGGTGTTTATTCTGATGGCTCTTTTGTGCTATTGATGCTATTTTTCTTTTCATGGCAAGATCTGACTTACTTGGTTAACACTAAAGAATAAGATAAGATTATTTTTAAACCTAAGTCTAAATAAGATTGATATTCATTTGTTCTGGGTTATTTGAAATCTAATTCCTAACTTTCTATTTCTGTGGATCACTTCTTGAACTGTTTTTCTGGTATTTGTGGCTGGGATCCTAGGGACTGTACAAGAAATCATTCAACTTACTGTGCTTTCTTATTTATTATGTGCTTAAACTTATTTTTTTGTTCTTGTTACATTTTTGCACCAGTATTTATATTAAAGGAGTACTGGAATAATTTCTCCAAGATCAAAATCCTTTTCTGCAAGGTACTGTAAATATGTAGTAGGAAAACCATACTGTGGGACTCCTCAGAAATACACCACATTGCCAGATTTGAGCCTACAGAGACCAGTCACAGAGCAGGAGCAATAACATATTGCTCCAGTATTATAGATGAGGAAATGAAACAGAAAGAGTAAGTAATGAGTGTAAGAATACACAAAAGGCCTAAGAATCTCTGTTATGTATTTTCATCATGAGTTGGTAGGATTTTGTTGTTTAATGAGTATGTTGAATTTTAATGAAATTTTATTTTTAGTGAAAGTCTGCCATTGTGTACAGTATTCTAGAAAGCTGGATAACAGAAGGTCAGCAACAGCTTGCCAGTATTTTTTAAAATAGTGAAATAGTGGTGTTTGGAGTCATGTCAAGTTATTAATAGTAAGAGACATTATAAAAGATAATTTTAAAAGGTCTTTGAAAAAGAATATGGGGGGCATAAGTTTTGATTGGTAGGGGAAGACAGTGAATGTACTTCCTAGTGATGAGAAACCTAAGTTAGTTTTGGAAGAAAGAAGTGAGAAAGCAAACAGTGAACACTGGTCATTCCTGAGCAGGATTGGATTCCCAAGGAAAGGCTATGTAGAAGCAGCAGCAAATATTGGAATTTTTAGTGGCTGGGTCCCTGAAAATCAGGGTGTAAGTGTATGAAAACTGGGGCATTCCATGAGGGACTATTACAGCAAAAAGTGCTATTCTCTGAGCATGGGAAACTGAGTTTAGAAATCAATGGAAGAGTTGAGATTTCCTGGATCCCTTGTGCCGTAATCTTGCACGGTTTTCTTCTAGTACTGCTAAACCCAGAAACTTTTAAGTCTATTACCAAAACCTTGCTTTATTTAACACAGTGTGTTGGTCTCTAAAGGTGAAAATACATGAAAGTATTTCAGAATTTGCTATTAAGTATCTCTTGCTTTTATGCATCTCTTTCTTTCTTGGTAAGTAGCCATACTTACTGCAGAGAGGGCCTCTCAAATACATACAGTATTTGATTTAAAAGTATTTGGAAACAAATAAGAGAGAGGCTAAGGGCTGCATTCCAGCATTCCCACTCCATGTGCTTAATATTGTTGTACGCACTTAGGAAGTGTTATCACCTGCCATGTGTTAGTTTTATGCTGCAGGTGTAGTGCAAATGTTTTCATGCATACAGATGGCGATTGGGAAGAATCTTGCTGAGTTTTAAATTTGCAAGGTGTGTATATTAGAAAAGATGCCAAAAGAACAGCGAATGAGTAAATGAGTAGTGAACCTGTGGACCAAAGTACTAGTATCAAAAATAATAATAAAAAATATTTTTGAGTTAGAATATCTAGGAAATAAAAATAGCTAGGAAATAACTAAGAAATAAAGTTTTTAAAGGAACTGTAAATCTAGAGGAGGATGTTGGTGGGTGGTTTAGGTTTTTTTGGGGGGTGGTAGTGGAGGTGGTGTTCTTTGAGAGAAGCTTGAGTAAGGATTCATAGAGAACACTTTTCAGACATAGTGACATCTGAAGGAGGTACTTTTAAGGAAGGGTGAATTTGAAATACAACATGGTTTTGGTTTGGGTAAAGATTTGTCAAGGAGGATTGCATTAACTCCATATTGTAGAAGCTTCCTGCTGGAGCTCTTTGGGTTTCTGCTCAACTTGATGAATATTTTAAACATTCTTGCATAGTCATGTATGCTCTTTTCCTTCAGAGTCTCACTGCAACTGGGATCTTCATCTAGTTGTGCACGAGAGAAAAGAGAAAATTCATCTCCCATGGGCTGGACAAGAGAGCTAATAGTTTCAATACAGTAGTTTACAGAGAAATTTTAAATACTTTACTGTTCTCTGGAGTCTTTGCAATTTAAATCTAACACTGGGAAAATATTAGTTAGGGACTGGGAAAATAATGGCAAATTATTAGTTATGATGGTAAGTGATAGAAAATGTACACAGCACATAAGGAACTGTTTAAAATATGTCAACAATGAATAGTTATGAAAAGAAGATTGTCTGAATTGAGATTCTTATTTCCTCAAGGATTAGCTTGGAGAGAATTACTTTTGTTTTGTGTTTTTTATTAATGACTTTGGCATAAACAATGGGATTATGCTGATGAAATCTATTGATGACAAAAATTTAGGAGAGACCATAAAGACACTTATATTATAAAGAAAAGACCTGGACAGCCTTGGAGACCAAAGTAATAGAAGATTAATAAAACAAATCCCAGGGCTAGGCACCTGGAAATCAAAACATTTCTTCTGGAGGCTCACAGCTGGAAGTAGTCACAGAGGAAGAGGATCTGTGTGCATTGGTTACATACTCTTCCTACACAGGAAGAGTATTGAGCCATCAGTGTGACATGGCCATGGAAAAATGAAATGTGTATCTAATGAAGTGCTCCCAAAGGGTGAGTACTGATACTCATGTTCAGGCATTTGAGACACCTCTCTGGGTGTGTTATGAGCAATTCTAATCACTCACGGTCAAAGATGTGGATCCAAACTGGAATGTCCAGCCAGGATCATTGGAGAAATAGAGAACTCCCTGTACAAAAGGAGATGAAAAAATGTGACTTATCCAATGTCAAAAAAGAAAAGCTGAAGAGGCCATTGTGGCCGTTTATATCAGGAAGGAGAACAGATTTTTTGGACTTTAATATTGTCCATGTGTAAAGTTACAACTAGTTATATTAAAAAAATAATAATAATTGTTTCCAATTATAACAATGTGAAGGTTTTGGAATTGCCTAATTCAGAACTATTTTGATTTTTTTTTTTTTTTAAACAGAAGGAGAAATTGAAATGTGTTTGTCAATGTTATATGTAATACCTTTCCCTTCAGATATTGCATGGCAGAAAGTTGCATTTTTGAGATGAGAATAGTGAATTTCTAGGTCTAATCCCGTGTTCACAGTGGTCAGTAGGCAGGGGGGTCAATGCTTTTGAAGCAGCAGTTGCTTCAATACTTTGTGTAGGTTGAGGCTGAAGCTCCAGGTTGTGTGCTTGAAGACAAGTCACTGACTTGATCCTTAACAGTGCAGTATAACGTGGTTTGGGGAGGAAAAAACAACTTATTCAGCCATACTGAAATAAACATTTACAAGTATTTAGGCAAATACTTCATCCTGATAGATATAGGTTCAGGTTTTGACCTCTGAGAATTTCCTCACCTCATGTGTTTAACTTTTTATGTGAACACCAGACCAATTGCAGATTCTCTGATTTAGCTGGCTCTGTAGACTCAGCTGCTATTTTGAAACCCTGAATTACTGAGTTTATGATTTTCTTTTTAGGCTTCAGTAGTATACATGGAGAAACTAATGACTTAGTTCAGTATGATTTGACAAAAACAATTCCCCCTTCAGAACATGTCAGTTGTGGTCAGCTCTCCTGATATTTTTGGCACGTTACTATCCAGGTTTGAATGACTGCTAGATCTAGAGTCTAGGACAGAAGGGAAAATAAAATGCTAATTCAGACTGGAAAACAGGGTATTTTCTGCCTTTTGCTTTCTATGAATTCACTGCTGACCACCTTTCAATAGCTTGTGAAATTCAAAAAAACTTTCAAAATCTGGAGGGGGGAATACGCAGTGCTCTGTGCATAATGTTGCACATATTCACAGGGTCTTTATGCAGACCTCTTACATAGAAGAATTTTCTTTAATAAAAGAATGTGACACAGAATGTATACCTAGCATGTTAAAATTAATTTTTAATCACAAAACTAACCACATTACAGAATACATTTTGAGGATTGTTTAATTTTTCTTTTGTCATGTTAAGATCACTTTCTGTTTAGGAAACCATACAGTGAAAGTCCCAAAGCAATACCACTTGACTTATCTTGCTGGTATTGTTCAGTAATAATCTGCTGCCCAACAAGTATGTGACAAGAAACTATGAATTTGGGGGGGGGAGAACCAATTAATTTTGTACTTCAGCTATCTAGGTGTGGATAAATTGCAGCTAACATTCACTAATTGCACTAACATTCACTGAATATGTTACATATCTGGCTCTATTTTTAGTCAAGAGTCAGAGCTAGTCTTGCCTGGACCTGGCTCTTTTAGGCAGCCTGTATATTTCAAACCTGAGTCTTGGAGTTTGAAACCATTGCAGCCAGCTCAGAGGGGCGCTCTGCCTTTCCCTTCCCAGCCTCCCCCATGAGCAAACAATCCCCTCCAAACTGTGTAGCTGTAATAGTGATTGATGTGTGTGTTAAATTCTTGGGAATCTCACTGTTGGGATGATGCTTATGACTTTTAGTTGAATGGGAGTCTTGCTGGCTGTGAAAGACTCTGGACTGGAGTTATTCTGTTGTCACGTGAATAACTATATTCATTATGTCATCAAGGTTTTTAATTTGATGGTTTCATTTTTCCTATGATCACTTCTCTTTCAGCTACAGACAGACAAGACAGTAGGCTTCTCTTTGTCAAGCTGGGACTTCTGGACGATGCTGGGGGTTGCATAGAGTAGAAATTCAGTTAAACTTACAGCTAAGATGATGTCCAGTTCTGTTGTCTGTGCTGTGGGCAGTAGTGCCTGGCTAGCAACTTAAATAACTGCAGCTGACAACGCTATGTTTTGTTTCTGGTACCTCAGTACTTGATCCCTACATGGATCAGTTATGCATTGCAAACTGACGTGGGAATCTAAGAATCAGAATATCTGAAACCTAGGAATCAGAATACAGCCCTTGATAGGTTTTTCAGTTTCCTTATCTTTAGCATTACTATGAGTCCAGATTCTATGTAATTTGATCAGGATTAATCTCTAACATATGTACCATTCATCTTTTCCCATAGTTAAAATAATAGATGTAAGCCCTATTTCTTTCCTATGCAGTTTTATTTTACTGTATTGTTAGAAAATACAAATGTCATGAAGATTTCATTTTTATGGATAAGGGTCCAGAATAATTAAGTCATAATTACCATTTACAATTAGGTTGATCATTTTGAAATTAGAAAAAAAAAAGTTGTTTTCTGTGCATATCAACATTTGAATAGAGCATGCTGTAGACTGAACACATATAACTTTTGTCTCCCTACAGAAGGCATGCAAAACAGAAAAACAATCTCTTGCCCTTTCATTGTCTGAAAAAAAAATTTCTGTTTGCCTTACTGTTATTTCCTCCTACATGTATCCTCATCTTTGTTGGATGACACACTGATGAAACAGCAGAGCTGACACTGCCCATTCCATATCCATTTTCATCTATTCCATGCCCAGTTGAGTGGTACAGAAAAGAAGGTAAATTATCAGACAGAATTTCATAGCTTGTATCTCCACGGAGGAGGTTTTTCATAGGACCCTAATACTGCCAAATGAATGGTGTGCTTAAGAAATGAGATAAATGACAACAGTAGGCAGATACTTTTTGGTGTAAATGACCTGTAGGGAATGTTCAGTTTGAAGTTTATTTAAAATCGAGGAGGGTCTTGTTATCAATGTACTTTTTGTACTTGTTAAGACATGCATTTGTCTCACAATTTAGTAGTATATATGTTATTGACTGTCAAGGGTTAATAGCTTTGAGTATAATAGACTCGTTTTGCTAAGACTGGATCTCCAGCTGGTCTGAATTATCACAGGCCCATTGCTCCTAAGTTCTTCCCACTTCTATGAAATGCTGAGTATTTCCCTATTCTTAGCTTCTTTATCTTCTTTTTTGGTAGCTTCAGCTTTAGGGGGGGGGAGGGAAATATCTGTATCACAATAAGAATTAAATTACTTTATCTTTTTCTAAATGTATAACAAGTTGTAATGTCACTCTGAATGGAGCATTTCTGGCTTATATTTGCCCTTTATCTCATTATAATGATGCCAGAGGTCTAACGTAAATATCCTTCTGTTCTGTCCAGCAACCCATACTTTAATTTAGTATAATCAGAAAATAACAACTTCTGTAAAACAGCCTGTCAGGGAGAAATAATAGGGCTGTTAGGCGTTTGGCAAAACTCCATTGCATACTGCTGAGATACAATATTCCAGTTTTGCAGGACGTTTGTCAAGCAACTTGGTTGCTGTAATGCGCTGGGCAGATCTTCCTATCATCAGATAGCACCTGACAGAAGACTGTGAACAGCCAATGCTTTACAATTTAATGAGCAAACCTGGGGCAGTAATCCCATCAGGAAGAGCATGTAGCTCTGATTACCATATTTCCAACCTGTGCTGTACTTGCTGTTTTCATATGGTCCTTTTTCCCTTTTTTTTTTTTTCTTCTCCTGTGAGAAGTTATTTTTCATGGCATTGACTGTGAATCAAATAGACTCTGTGGAGACATAACTTTAAAACTTATCTGGATCTTTCAGTTTTTTGGTTTTTTATATATATATATAGTGTAATATTTTTCTGAGCAACTTTTACTTCTTTATCTGCAGTACTTGAAGCACAAAAATAGGTTTTAAAGTGGTTGTTGAAATAAGGTACAGAGCTTTTGTCCATGCTGTAGCAACTGGCAGCCCTTCAATTTGTTGCACTCAGAGCACTTTTAGCACATCCAATATGCAGACATATAAATGTCTCACACATAGAACCCCGTGTCTTGAAAAATGCACTACTTCCTTCTTTGCAGTCCTGAATACAGTTCTCTAGGATTTGTATATATATAAAAAAAAAAAATGGAGGAGAAGGAAAGTCTTCTATTTAAAAAATTGAAAAGAGGAAAGACAATTGAAGGAAAAAACACCACAAAGTTACAAATGCAAACCAAAGCCATTCATTTAGTTACACTCAAGGGGCAAATGAATGGAAAAAGTAGGATGATATTTTTTTCGAAAGATAGTTCAAAACCATGTTTGTAAACCTGAAACACTGTTTGAATTGCAAACTTTCCCATATAGAGCAAGCTTTGGCACTTGAGGAGAAAGGAAAAAAGGCACACTTGTTTTTTGACTTAGGAGGAAAATAATCTTCATAGCACGTATCATATTAAGAGTTCTGTGAATAAAAAGATCATCTGTGGTATCAGCCATGTTTTCTTGCTTCTTTTTTTTTTTTTTTTAATTGCTTAAAAGTACATCTCAGAATAGATTCATAAGTGCTGTCATGAAACATGTGAACCCCGATGGATGCTAAGTTACTCTGTGCAGAATCCAGCCAGAGTAATTCCTGGAATGGTGAGAGCCCTCTGGATAGCAGATAGCTGGGAGGACAGTGCTGGCTGCCTTTCTCACAGAGATTTTTGTTTTCCAAAGCGAGACAGTGTCAGATCATCACCTGGAGTAAATCAGCATTGCTACACCTGATCATAAAACTAATATTTTACATTAGGTGTAGAAGATTAGAAATCTGTGATATTTTTATTTTATTTATTTATTTCCAGAGTAAGTAAAATTTTTCAGCTGATTTTAAAATTGAGATAGTTTGTACCTCAGTTGTATACTCTAGTGCTGTTGAAGATCTGGTCCATAGAGTGGGCTTTTGGGAAGTGTTCCTCTTTCTGCTTGTGGCTGGAGAGCAGGAAAAATCATCTCTATCCATCTCTTTCATCCTGTGCTGAGAACAGCGCAGTGTGAGCTCTCTAAGCTTACAGCACTGAATTCAGTCCTTGTCTACTTGTTTCAAGGAGTCCAATATTGGCTGCAGAAATGTAAACTGTTCTTGGTGGTGTTATTTTGGATATCAGCACTGACTGATTTCCAGAGTTTGATCAAAAAGCTGTAATTGCTCTTATGTCAGAAGTTATGTTTCAGCTGTCTGGATTGTTAGTGTGTAAAGAAAACTGAACCCTTGTATTCTTGAATAGCAGTTTTGGGAGTTGCATGCTGTAGAGCTTAACACAAATTTTTGAGGACTGTACAGATGTGAAAGCAATCAGTGTATGAACGCTTACAGTGATATAAAATCTGGGTCTTCCTCTTGGGAAAAAGCAAGCTGGAGCACAGGATGACTCTTGCAGTGTACGTGACTTCCAGCTTTCTTTTACTGCGCAGAATTACATACATCTCTTTCTTTTTGTGATTGGCTTGCTTGGCTCTAGAGCGATTATATTAACAACAACATGCACCACCACCGCTCTTGTATTCCAGTCTCTTTTCTTTACTATAAGTTAAGTAATTGTCTTTGTAATTTTGTAGGAGCAGTTGTTCCACACAGTCTCCGTTCTTGTCCAGCTCTGGTGTGCCCCAGTGTCATACAAGATTGATCTGTATGTGATACAACTGTAGAGATGCTTGTTAGTGTTAATTAGAGGACTGATTCTGTCTGATCAAGATAGAAAATTTAACTCTGAGAAAAATGTGAATGATATATTTAAAAGCTTGGTGAGGCTGGTACAGCTGTATTTGTTTTCTAGATCCTAAGTTTGTCCTTAATATTAAGAACATTTGAGTGATTTTTCTATCTATTAATTATTTCATTAGCAGAAAGTTCTTCTCTTTGTGTGTACTTTACAGTAAAACTCAGAATTCAGGATCTTCCTTGTAGTACTTACAGAAGTCATTCAACTAGAGAAGATAGATACCATTGACTTTGTCAATCAGAGAAAGTAATGCATGTTCTGGTTTACATATATATGAAGTGAATTATTTGCAGTTATTTTTCAGAGCTTTTAATTGAAGAATTTAATGATCATTTGAATTATTGCTGGAATTTTTCAACTTAGCTGTTAGAATCCTACTATCTGTTTATGGGCTGTTTTGAATTAAAAAATAAACAACAACAGCAAAAAGAAAGCTAACACCCCACCCCATCCCAAAATAAAGATCACAAAACAAAACAAAAAAACACGACCACAAAAAAACAAACAAACAAAAAACCCACCTAAAACCATGTGGGGAAGAGTTGCAAAGTATCCACTCAGATTTACTTATAATAATTTCCTCCTACAGTTACCTTATAAAGAATAACTGCAATGTTTTTTTGTCTTATTAAATTGATGAATTATAAAAAACCACTGGCTGTGGAGTAGCATATACTATGCATTACATTCAAGTATGTTATTTTAAAATTATGAATCAATTTAAAACAAGGACAGTCTAATCTGTTTCAGATGCAGATGCATTATTTATTAGCTTATCAATCTGTAGATCATAATGGTCTATAAATGTAATCTGTTGTATAATTTTTGATACTTTGTAAATTTTCAGTCTTTAGAAATAAACCAGAGCTTTCTGGAACTGTTGCCTACAGAAAAACTATATTTACATCTTACTTTCTTAAACAGCTCTAGTTTTCTTTTGATTTGATTCCCACCCTCCCCAGCAGTTTCTTTGATTCCTCATTATCATCCTAATATCCCTCATCATAGCATTTTAAAGCTTTACTTCACAGCATAGCAAGAGAAACACTTTCCCAGGACCATACTGTTGTTTCCTTTGTATCTTGCTATCTATATTTTGCTCTTGTATTTGGTACAAGACCCTTGTAATGTTTTTGCTTCTTGATGAGCCCTTTCTTGCCTTTGTTTTTCCCTTGTAGTTGGAGTCTTGTTAATTCATTCCTGCTGTGATTTTTTTTTTTTTGGTCCGTGTCCAATACATACTGGGCCAATACTGAAGCAGGAGTAAAGATGGGCTTCCCTGGCTTCTGTCTTTAAGGCACTCTTGCGTGGGCCAGCTTCGGTCTCGGAGTGTGTGTCATGTTCTATCCATAAGGACGAGGCCACTCCTGCAGCATGAAGCTTCCTCCCTTTTGGCAAACCTCATGCACACAAATGTAACCCAGCAACGTCAGGCCCCAGAGGTTTTGAAAACAGAGGGTTTAAATGTTCTAGAAAAATATGGGGAAACATTGAAATAACTGCTACTTCTTCCTTTGTCCTGCTTAATTTTTCAACCTCTGATTATCAGTCTTCCTCTTTTTTTTAATTTTTTTTCCCCCCTGCTCCTGTCAGAAAATGTCATCCTTGGTCATGATGGTATCAGTTTGGAGAGTTCTAGTTTGCTTTTGTTTTGGTTTTAAGTCTCCTGGACTAAATCACCCAACACCAAAGAGACAGTGGAATGTTTGGCAATTGGTAAACTAAAAAAACGCACAAACAAACCCAATGATAAACCACCAACCAAAAAAGAACCCACAGACTAATTCTGTAAGTAGTTACACCTGGATTTTTAAAAAATGTTTTCTGTCAGTTATTCTGTCCTCAGCAGACTGTTCACTTTAGCAATGTTATATGTGAAAGTTGGCAGCTTTTCAGGAATGTCTAGTAGTCAATACGAGCCCTACATATGCATATTCTGGGGCACTGAAATGACTATAATGTTACTTTATACTCTCCCCAAAAATCTAGTAGAAATTAATGTTTTCCTAGTAGCTGATCAAGATAAGCACCCTTGGCAGTTATGAACCAGTTGATATCCTCCTAAAGCATCACAGATTTTATCTTTGCCTTTTTCACTTTGTTGATGTGAAAAAGTGAAGGTTTTTTAAACCTGTATCAATTTTCAAGGTGCTGTGTAAATCTCCTTATCCTGATTTTTATCTTGTATTTTCCAGGGATTGCTTTCTGTTCTCATTTCAGTTTTCTTTCAGTGATGACAAACCTCCATCTCATTTTTCTTCACATGTGCCACTTCTAATTTTGTCACTGTTTAATGAATCAAAATCTGTCTTGCCAAATTAACAGTTTGGTGAGGGCTTTTTTCCCTATGACTAGTGTTCCCTGGTATTTTCCCTTTGTAATGTTGCTGCCCTATCGTGCCTTATTTACTGGAGTTATTCGAATAATGTACTTTTATTTCCATGGCTAGAGCTACCTTCTACTTGCTTAGTTACAAAGCCTTACTCATGCAAGCAGCTTTCTCATTTGGCTCATAAATCTCAGTCAACTGTGAAAAGTTTAGTAACCTTTGGGTACACAAGGGAAATTTTATGATCCAGTAAAAGCTCTGAACATGACATCTCTTTTAAGTATTAATAGATATTAGGCAGGGTGGCAAAATGGCCAACTATGTTCTTTTGTAAGTGCAATTGGAGAAGGTGCTAGTTTTGAGAACAAGCTACGTATTTAAGTGAAAAAACATTATGTATTCCACTGCATCTAAATCTAGTCCTTATTCTAAAGCCAGATTTTTGAAAATATATGTGAAATATACAATCTACTTGAAAATTTGTACTTGATCTGAAGACCAACCCTCACTGGTGTTGAAAGAAAGATTCTCAGGTGTGGATTTGTTTTCTTATATGAGTACTTTTGTTAACACAAGCAAGCTTTTTCAGTTTGGATATTAATTTTTTTGTTCAAATAAAACAAAATAGATAAAATGAGATATGTAATTTTCTCATAATTCTATAAATAACTTTTGTATTACACGTTTAGCTATAGTAGTCTATGTGATATATACAAACGTGACACCTACAGTCCCTGCTGTTACAATGCCAAAGGAGACATGAATTCTTCCTGGCTATATTAATGTAATGATGTTGATAATTAATTCTGAGAGAAATTGAACTGAAGGACCTTTGCCAAAATACTTAATATGTCTTTCTTCATGGAAGTACGAGAAGATAAAATAAAAGTTAATGGCAGAGTTTGATAGACCCATCAGCCAAGGTTTTTATCCTCTATCAATTACCAAATGTTAAAACAATCTTTTGTAACTACATAAAAATATTCCTAAATTTATAATCCTCAGGGTTTTCTAAAGCTGGGAGTGAAAATTACCATCACTTCCAAACCAAACTGAGTGAAAAAAAACAATTAGAACTGTAGTGTCTAATTAAGTTAAATACACATTTGTGTTGTCCAGCTAAAGATGCTCTCCAGTTCCAATTCTTTATCTTTGAAAGATTGGAAATCTCAGTATGAGCTTCTCCAAACTTTCTTGTACATTTATGGTTTCCTTGGCTGCTTTTAAACAGATGGGAGACGTCTTATGTGACAGGACATTAATCTGTGTGTGTGTGTTAAATCAGGTGATAATATGAGATAAGAAGCAACCTTGGGTGAGACTTTTCTAAGTGTGGGGCTGTTCTGGGAGATGCACAGGGTTTGCAATTTGGTCATTGCCTCTCCTGCAGAATAACCGCCAGCACCTTCCCCTGGCAAAGTTGAGTTGTGAAGTGGGGAAATGCTGCAATTCTCTGCTGCCAGCTTGTGGCAGGTGGGTATGAGGGAGGGAAAGAGCGAGTGAGAAGGCTTCAAGTGTCTGATTTATGTAAGAGGAAAAAGTCCACCTGTGCTTCATAGAGACTGGCCTTTTGGCTGTTCTGCAGTGCGGTGTGAGTGGACAGCTTCCAATAGAAATAGCTGGTCAGTGTGCAAGACGGAGGGGAATTGCCCCTGCGGTGACTGGCAGGGTAATATCTGTTGGCACTTCCAGGTAGTGATGGTCTCTTTCAGTATTGACTAGGAATTTGAGAGCATGTGGGGAAAAATACAGCCACATTATTTGTTATATTGAGGAAAGGAGCAGAAAAAGAATAGTTTCTCTGCTGTGCTTCATGTAATGCTGGCAACTTCACTTTTTACAGAGCAGTGGGAATTACATAAGCAAGCACAGAAGTCATAAGCCCACCTTTTGAAGAGCGCTAACCAGCCCAAGGATCTCATGAGATCTTCTGCATAATTAATGAAAGTTTTGGGGCAAAACTGGGTTTGAATTCTACACTAGGTGAAAATCTTCTTTACCCTCTCTTTCAATAAAGCCTATGGAAGAGATGGCAAGGTTCAACTGCATTTGTTTGTTTGTTTGTTTTCCTAGTGATAGTTTTAGTTTATTCCTGGTGATAGTGTAAGAAATGACATGACTTTCACATTTTCCTATATTATTCAAGGGATTTGGGATTGAATATATAATTAGCATTGAACTACATAATTTGTTAGGAACACTGAAACTAGAGTCTACCTCTGAATGGCACCAATAAATGCTTGCCATGTGTATTTTTATTTTGCTAATCCTGTTCTGAAAACCACTGAGAAGATGCCTCAGTAAAAGGAAACATCTTTGTTTTGAGCACTAAAGTAATACTGGATGAGGTTTTGCTCAATGGGATTTTTTAAAGATAATTTAGGAACCTCGCTGAATGAAAAATTGACTAGATTAATCTGAACGGACTTTCTTATGAGACTTCTAGTCATTCCTAGTGTGAAATAGAAGTGAAATGCTATGAATAATATGTGTATTCCATCCCACATATTTGTGCTAGCTGCAAGTCAAAGGTTTGTGCCTGGAATTTACCCCTTTGAGGAGGAATTAATATAGTAGTTCTGTAGTCCTTGGCCTAGAAAAGTGCAATCTTGGTTTTAAGAAAACCCAATCGACCCTNTCTGTTTTTGGTTCCATACCCGTGATCACACCCACTTCTTTCTGGCCTGCAAATAATCCCCTTTTCCTCCTCCCTCCCTCAGTTCTGGCTCCAAGGCGTGCTCATGGAGCCAAGATCTGTATTTCACGTGGAAAATGAAAAACCATGTGGACCTGATCTGTAGCTACCCTTGTCCCACTTATTAATCATAAGTTTTAATGATGTGTGTGAAAGCAATGTCTTTGAAACTGGTTTCTTCCTTGCCCTGTGTCCATTTATGTGAAGTTAGCTTTACTAAGAAATTGAGGAATGCTTAGTTTGAACGTCAACTTATTTGCAATTTTTGTGCATTTCATTACAAAGATCAATGTTTAGTGGTATGCGTATCCAGTGAAGGATAAGAGATGTATACAAATTGCAAGTACTGTGATAAGATCTTAACAGATCATTGTGCATGCAAATTGCTGACAAGGAATTAAGTGTTCTTGCTGACTTGAGGGTCGACATTAAATAGGACAAATATATGAGAAATTTTATGGATCTTAACTCTTAGACGCACACACTTTGAAATGATTTGTCCAATTTCCCTCTAAAACCACACTACTGAATGTGTAAGGACATCTTTTTTTATTGGGGTTTGGTTTGTCTACAGAGTCAGGAATTAAGCATGACAATAGAAAATCTGCAGAGTTGCAGATGATGGCATGTTAGCCTTGTGCTAAACTGATTCACAGGTATGGGGGATTGATGTAGGAACCTGTTGAGCCCTTCAAAGAAGTAAAAGAAAAGGAAAAAAGTTGGCATTCCCTTTCCTCCTTTAGACTTATAAATCAAAACTATTTGCAAAGAAACACTACATAAACGTTTATTGTGTCTGGTAAGTGTAATGTAACTTAGGAAGCTTTTTGTACGCTTCCTATCGTGACAGAATGAGGTTCATCTTAATGTCTGCATCTCATAGGTAAGCTTTTAATAAATGTGCTTCTTGGAATCAGAGATGCATCTGTGTACAGAGACACCTTCAACTTCTCAAATACTACTTTTTCTTACCTCTTTTCACTGAAAACAATGACTGTTAAGTGCTGAGTATATCCTAGGATTATTGTATCCAATAACTGAGGTGAAAAACTTTGTCTATCAAATAGATGATGCTATGTTATAGCCATCCTTTGCTGGGCCCACGCATGTACACACTGCCAGAACAGCTCCACCACACCCATAATATTACTTAGAAAAATAAAGGAATCTCTTAGCCATTTGTTTTTATTATGCTCTTTTAGGCTTTCACAACAGCCAGATGGCTGAGCTTTGTAGAAGATAAATCATCTTGCAGACATGAACTCCCTGAATAAAAAAGCAAATGAATGATTACTTTAAAAATATTTGTTGTGAGGGTTTATATTCTTAAAAAATGTAAATGGTGGCATATATGTATACACACATATACCGCTGCTCCATTTCATTTGCTTATATGCATCATTCAACATGTTTTTGCTCCATATTTTTTAAAAGCAAGCACAGCTTTCTTTTCTGAAAATTTGCTGAAGTGAAAAGCTTTTCATATGTAGAATACCTGAAAAATAAAAAAAAAAACAACTTACTTATGCAATATTATCAGTGGGGTGAAGGAAGAAAGCTTGTGGGAAGGAGGGGCCTGAACTATTATGCATATATCTTTATGAATCTATTAAAATGAAAATAGTAAATAAAGTTACTATATTTGAGTCCTTTGAAATAACTCATTAGGGATTTAGATAATCTTATAGATGGGAAGAAGAATCCTCTGCTAGGAATGGATTCCTGGAAGCTGATTTTCTTTGAAAAAGAGTTTATACCACAGTGGGTGCATTTTTTTATTTTTTTTTTTTTTAAACAAATGAGGTAAACTGTATATTGATGCTTGTAAAACCATTGTGGGAAATTTTACTAGCTGTGAATTATCGCCTCACTTCATAGCACAATTAACACTTCTAACTGAAGACTAATTAAAATGCCAATCAGCTCTGAAAAGAAGCAAAATAGCATCTTTATTTGATTTGCCAGTGTGAAGGCTAAATGATGGAGCACATCAGACACCCAGGGCTCCGCTCAACTGGAGTGCACAGCCTCCCTGCATCTTTTCACAGACACTCATAGTTGGAGGGTGGCCTGTTGCTGATGGGTTGGTGTGTGCTGAGCTACATCTTGCACTAAAAATCAAGACTGGGGATTAGGAGAGATGTAAAAGGATCTGTACTGGCTTCGAAGGCTTTAGCTGTGTGTTTTGTGCATGAGGTTGTATGCTATCACGCAGCAGAGTAAAATTTTACTAGTATTTTCACAATGGGCCCAAACTGTGGAGATTTGAAAATACTGGGGAGAAAAGGCCATGAATAAAATAAATGGGGTTTTAATTTATTTTTTTTTTCCAGTTAATAAAATGTAGGTCGTGGTCTGAATATAAGGTTCCGTTATTTAGGATAGAAATAAATATTTTGGTAACTTCATGACATTAGATTGCTGAAATGAGATTTTCTTAAAACAGTTCTTGACTAATATTCAGTTTCAGAAAAAAAAAAAAAGAAAAAATATCAAGTAGTTTGTTCTTTTTAAAGGTTTTTATGAGGTCATATATTGTGATGTTATCTAGCCCTTACTGTTTTCACTCATCTTAGAAATGAAAAGATACAAGTGCTGGCTTCTCCAGTTGAAGCCCTGTTGACTTCAATGGGAGCAGCACTGGGCCCCAGTCATTAGCAGGGGTTTTGAAAGCTGGATACTGGGCAGATTTTATTGTTGTTCAGGGATGCTATGTTCTTTGTTATTCTTAGCTTCTGACCATTACTAAAGATGAATGTTGCCCACAGTTGTCTGTTGTTTATCTTTCGAGTTGTGAAGTCTGCTACGCCTCTAGGGTACCAGGCAACAGCTGGTAAATTTATGGGACTTTTGTCTTTCTGTGAACGTCCTGTTCTGGTCTTGAAGACCATTTTGAGATTGCATGTCTGCACATATTAGATTTTCGTTCTGTAGCATGAGGTACCCATCGTCTTCTAAAAAGTAACTTATAACACTAAGAAGAATTTTGGTCTTGAAAAGTCTTTTCTTTTTAAAAGCATGTCTTGTATCTTATGGCCCTCTTGTAATTCAAGTTAAGTAATTAGGTTACCATTTTTGTTTTCATTAGTTCCTTTAGGTCTAGAGCTGAGTTCATGTCATACAGTAACACTTTTATGTAACTGACTGATAGCATAACTAATTTTTAATACCTTTGTATTGAAAAACTAGATATTATCAGAGGCTGAAGGAAATCACATCTGTGGTAAATGTTTTTTCTTTGTACTATTGCTGTGATTTCTGTTAGGGTGACACTATTCCATTTAATGCTAACAAAGTATTGTGATTCCTTAGTATGATGCTGCAAACAGGACTCTCTTGGATGAACAAGGAATGGAGATTTTGTGGAGTCTAGACTTGCCCTTTTCCTGGTAGTGATACATAGCATTGAACTGTTCCTCCTGAAGTTTGTTGTGTACACAGCTATGAATGAACATCTTTCAAATGGGTACGTGATAGAGGAAAATTAGTAAGCTAGATTTTATTATGCTTTCTTAATTGGATTAGATAAAAATGAACATGACTTGGCAGAAAAGCTGCCTCCTTGAAAGAACGATCAGTTATGTGATTCATCCACACACCCTCCTCTGCATATGCCAAGGAGATGCATCTTTCAGTTTCCTCATCTTAAAGTTATACAAGTCACTGTCATAGGCTGTCATTAATCTTAAAACTTGCTTTCTTTTGAAATAATATTTATGACTTGAAAAACAAAATAACAAATTCCACATGTCTATCTATTTCACATTTCCAAATGTCAGCATAGTGGTCCGGTATTAGAAGTAGTTTGTGTAAAATGTGACCAATTTATGACATGATTATTTGATGCACTTAATTTCCTAAGTGCATCAAAATAGCTACGTAGAATCAGCCCACTGTCTGTCTAGTGCTGATATGCTGCCTCTGAGGCTTTCTTTTTCTTGTAGAAGAAAGTAAGAACATGGCTAGTGTATGGTGACTGTTAGCTTCTGGCTGTCCAGTTTAGGTGCTTCATTGTCAAATGGAGTAATGAAACTGTTCCCTCACAATATGCAGTTCAGACAGGATGCCACTTAAAAAATTGCCATCAGTAACAGAGTTGTATGATTTCAACTAATTTTCATCTGAAAAAAGTATTAATAAAACAAGACCTGGATAAATGACTGTATGTAATCAGATATAAATACTAATGAACAATCTGCACTTTTATTCATTATTGTTATTATTAGAAAAGTCAGGAAGAAATTTGTAGAAGACCGACTGCATAATTTGAGCATATTTGGTATTTCAGTAGCCCTTGTTGGTCCTATTGACGTTAAATAGTCCTTGTGTCAAAATTTATGGGGTCATCACTGACTTTCTGGGAAGACTGCATCTCTGTGCCAAGGTTGTAGTTCGGACTTATCCAATATTTAAATGAATTAAGGCAAATAATATTTCCTGTGTTACTATTTTTAAGGACCATATTTCAATCTGAATTTCAAGCACTTTTTTTTTTTTTTAGTTCTATGTGTTTAATATTAACAAGATTGAAGCTTTGAGTGTTTAACATATGGAAGCGTATTTCAATATTTTTCATTATTTAGCTCTTAAAATGTATCATTTTGCCTCTGAGCAAGTGGAATGATGGAAATCTCTGTATTCATAATTATTAATGTATTTTTAGGTTTATGTTTAGTACAATTTTTTATTAAAGTACACTCAGACATTTGGTGATTATTGGACTCTGCTGTTCTAGAAAAATGGAGAGAGCTGTGCTGTTTGAATGTAGGTGAAGTGGTTATTTAATTGCAGTGTGATAATAGATGGTTGCTATAGCTTGTAGCTATACAGAACTGGATTCTGCAATAGACGATTGTATCCAGCTTAGCTGAAGTTTTCGTGTGACAAAAAGGAAGAATAAACATTCCTTGTTTAAATTAGGAGAGAAGGCAGAGCAGATTGTGAATTGATACTTTTCTACAAAGGGCTTAGTAAGTAATTAAGTAATTATAGTAAGCAATTAAGCCTCATGATTATTGCAGTAAACTTCATGGAAGATGATGTGTTAGGCGGGTTACAAATGGTTGTGTGGCCTTTACTCTTTGATACAAATGCAAAATTATTTCTGAGAAGTGGGATTTGAGTAGTTCACAAATACTAGAATACTTCATCTGTTTCTGGGGTCAACATCTTCAAAAGATATGAAGAACTGGACAATGTCTGCAGAAGAGCTAGAAAGAAAGATTTGTGGGCTGGAAAAATGTTACTATGCTGAGGGATATCAGAGGCAATTCAAGTTTTTGAAAGAACAACGATGCAAAGCCATGGATTTTTCATAATAAGATAAAAGCAACGTTAAAAGAATCTTTAAATCACTTGGAGAAATTCACAACAATGAGGCTTGGAAGTTGGATCCTGAAAAATTCAACGGCGAATAAAGGAAAAAGTTCTGGTTTTAAAACAAACAAGAGACTACTGCAGTTTTCAGAGAAACCAGCAAGCAATGAGAATGGTAGACTCTTGCTTTATGTCCTCAGACAGTATGCGTTCCTTTGAGAGATACACCAGCAATGAACACAAACTGTAGCAGGACAATAGGATAAGGTATTATTATCCATAGGTAATTTCTATGAATCCAAGGTATAGAGAAGTTGAGAATCAGGCCTAGTGATTGTGGTAACTACTGTAAATTTATATTAGCTTACATTAGATGAAGATGTCACATGTAATGGGAGAATCAATCCTTCACTCTCTAAGCATATATATTCTTAAACAGATTAAACCAAAGAATGTATTTTTGAGTACTAATTAGCACAATATAAACAATAGCTGGCAGTGTAGTCTACTGGGAAAAGAGGCAGTATTTTTCAATTCTTTAAACAGTCCAGTAAAAAGAATTCAGTTTCTGTAAGGAGTTCTTTTAGTAAATCATTACAAGCAATAAACAGCTCTTTTTCTCTATGTAGTTGACTAGTTAAGTATTGCTCTGAGGGACACTTTAAAGGACTCCAAGCTCTTGTGTTACATCTGTGTAGGAGGACAGCTTGTAGAGCTCGGGGAAGCACAATGTCACAGAGCCTCTGGGGGCTACATTGCCTGAGAAGATTGATGGGAATTTGTTACTGCGTGTTACTAAGAATAAGCAGCTAGTGACTAGTAGGAAGTATCTCCCTCGGGAGGCAGATAACTTGCATTGCCTGTGGATCACAGCTTTTTCCTCTGTATTTAGTTTGAGTAGACGTACTTGTAAGAGGTACAGACATACCCCGGCAATTAGGTAAAAGAGAGCAGGCTATTTGGAAGGGAACATTGTGTTTTCAGTCTTATTGGATAGAAAACCTCTATCTGTAAGGTTGCACCAAACCCAAGAGGGCCTTCAGAAAGGCATTTCCATGAATTTTTGCACAAATGTGCAGCATCATTGCTCTCTTGTTGCAAAAAGAAAGGCAAGTCTGTATGATAAAATTAAGACTTTTGTTTTCAGACATGAGCTTCGGATTTTTTTATTTTTTTTTCTGTCAGGTGACATAACTGAAGTAGAAGCAGTGAGATGCTGTTTCACCCCTTTTTAATAAGAGACTCAAATCTTATCTGATTGTATGTGGAAATGGAGTAACTTTGTACTTGTTGAAGGTTGCTAAGGAAAAAATAGTGAGAGGAGAATCATTAATTTTTAAAGATGAATAATAGTGAGGTAAGGGGAAAAAAGGAAGAGAGCAAACTTTGAAGTACTTAAGACCCTAGAGAATTGGACTGTGACCTTTTATATAAAACATGAGTATGATTTGTGAAGAGAATCTTGAGTAAAGTATTTCCTTCCCTTTTCAATTATTTCAATTAATTTACAAGAATATGCAATGCATTAAAACCATAGTGTGGCTAAGAAATGCTGAGATGACGACCTGAGACTTCAGGTCTGAAAAGAGGTCAAATTTGGAGGGGTATGAGTGGCACTGGAACCTGCAGCAGCAATGCACATCATCATGTTGTTTGAGCGCACTTGTAAAGACAGTGAATTGTCAGGGTAGAAACAAAATTCTTCAGCAGAAGTTGCCAAGTCTAACGTCTGTTTTGTGTTAGAGAGGAAAAGTATTCATTTCCACAGCAAAATCAAGTGTTGTAGGAAGCATAAAAACCTCCAAGATGCTTTCATCTCCTGTAAGGACAAACAGGGGAAAGAGGAGGAGCCATCAATGGGTTCTTTACTTTCACAGGACGGAACAGGTTTTGGTAAGATCATCCTTATTTCATTTTTGTTTACTTCTTGTACTTCTCAGGTTTGGTTACTTCATGTTACTTCTCTTGGTGTGGGGTTGTTTTGAAGATGATGACGATGACTAAAGATTCAGAATATCAGATTGAATCCAAATTATCGGTTATGTGATAGAAACCTTACAACCTACCTTAAACCCTTGATTGAAAGGCTGAAAAAGGTGTATTTCCCCAGAGTTAAATGGTTAGTAGTTCCTGTTTCTTGACTTGCTGTTTCTCTCTTATTTCACCTATTCCAATCACCCACAACGTGAAATGGCTTCAGCATGTAATAACTGGAACAAGAAGAGACTTCAGGAGGGCTCCTGGGCTGTCATAGCTGGAACATGCCTTTATCAGAATTGCAATGAAATATGTAACTTCTGTAAATATACCTTTAATAGTAACTCTCAGTGTAGACTCCTTGTCTCAATATCTTTACACTGGGGTTATTGTTAGGCTGAAGTTGCCGTGGAGTCTTTATTTTCTTGTTTGTAACATTCTCATTACGTATTTAGTTGTCATTCTAGTAACATCATAGTGTGGATTTTAATTTTTTTTTTTTAAGAGTGTTTGCATATGCTTTTTTATCTTCAGATTACAATGTTGACAGATTGTCAATACCTTAAATCTTGGCATATCACTATGTCTGTTTTGAAAGACAATTCCTTTTTGGAGAAATAGAGAGAATCAAATCCAGCATCATGGAGCACATGGGTTTGTGGCCTCAGCCATTTACTTTAAGGGATGGCATGCAGCCTGCACTTTTCTTGAAGATCAGGGCTTTAGTTTCCAAAACGCCTGTATAAGTAAGAGAAGACCTTAGGCTAAAACATGACATTATTTCAAAGCCAAATTCCTCATTAACAAAGTTGTTCTTTATTTGCTTTTACAGTTAGCTCTTTGCTTTTAGTAAATGAATGTGTACGTTTTTGTAAGAAGGCTTTCAGAACTGTTTTATGTAGCATTATTCCTGCTGTATAACAATAATTATTCATGGTACTCTATCACAAGTACTCTGAGTAAAAGAGGTCCAAAATGTTCCTTCCCTTTAAAGGACTCTGTTTGCATAGTCTTGTTTTAAGTAGTTTTAGCTTTGTATTCATCAGAGCTCCATAAGTGTAATGGGAATTCATGTTTTCCTAAAGCCAATCCACAAGCCTGCTACTTCTGCCAAAATCACTTTCAGAGAGAAGTACTTATGTGCTCTAGAGACATAAATGGTTATCACAAATAGGTAGTAAGAAACAGTTCAGCATTTGCATTAATTTCAATTCCTTTTCAAAATTTAGAGGTGGAGTGAAATAAAAAAAAAAAATTAATAACATTAACTATATTACGTATGGTTTTCACAGGGACTACAAAATGTGAAGAAGTAAGCTTTCTGAAATTAAATTCTTGTCATGATGCATTATGCCCTTGAACAATTTAATATAAGTAAAAATATCTACTAATCAACGTGAAAAGCAGCAGTTGTGCCATGAAACATCTTATGATATAATTTAAAATACGTGGTTGGCAAATGCTCTGATATTGATTTGGTATTGCACTTGGAGTTTCTCTTAGGGGTAATTTAGTTACTTTTAAGTATACTAGCAGTGAAACTAAAAGTCTGTGCTAAATGAAGTAAAAAGTAAAAGGTTTGGGTGTGGAAGGAGAGTTAGTGGATTACTTCTGTATGCAATTCTTCTATGAAAATAATGTGGACCTTAGCTTTAAAACTCTGAAGAAAAATATACGCTTGGGGTATAGAACAGGTAATTAATGGTTGTGTGTAACAGTGAGCCTGTTCAATCTGTGTAATTAGAGCAAATCGGGCAGAAACACTATTATCAACTGTTAAATGCTATTGTACTACTTCATTTCTTTTTTTCCGCTTGAGATGAGATGTGACACCTTAATTGAATACATCTTGATGTTGGTGTCACATTTTAAAGCACATACAAGCGTGTCTTCCTCTTACCAAATCATGGTGAACAGTTTTAAAGCAGCTAACACCATCTTCTAGTGACTGAAAAGTATGCAAACCATGCTGCTCAATGTATGTATGGACATTAGATAGTTGCAGGTTAAAGTCGCTGCTGGTCAATATCCTGGTGATGCCATCATTGGTCAGGCTTTTTCTCTAGGTTTGTTAGGGGCTCTTGGTATTATTGAATATCAAATATTCATGGTGTTATGGAAGTGCTAGTGGATCTTGGTGGGGAGAAATGGAGTCAGTCTGCACTGGTCAGTCCTTCACAGGCAGGGTCTTGAGGATGCTGGCGACCTGTGTATTTTAAATAAGAGCTATGTTATGCACAGTTTCCTTTTCTTTCATTCTGGTCAGTCTGTGAGGCAGCAAGGGTGAGGGATGGAGGGAAAAGGGGGTTGGGCTGCAGTGTAGCAAATGCCATAAAATTGTGCAGATGCACTAAAATCCTCATTTGGAAGACATGGCATGTACTACAGCAAGGGGCTCAAATTTGATCCACTGAAGATGGTGAAGAGGTTTGTGTACTAGGTTAGTATACTATATCCAAAATATCTCATTAGAAATAAATAATTATAATTTTCTACCTTCTGTCTGAAAAGTCCCTCTTTACACTGCTTGTATCAGTAACAATAAATATTACGTTATAATGCAAGTCATCTTTAGCATCATTGATTTTTGCATCAAGACTGCCCACATTTACCAAAAGGGACTCCAAACTGACACTGTTCTTTCTGTGTGCGTGTTTTATTTTTTCAAACTCCTTTTTTTTGTGAAAGATCATATGAAAATTTGCAGTCATTGTCTTGCAATGTGTTAACTTCTATGCCTGAGGATATTTGCTGTATGTTATCTTAGTCTAGTGCTGGATCTTCCCACAGCAGCAGTCCTTATATGTCTAAATTGTAACTTCTAATGACTTCCAGGATTTTTCTGTTTGCTGTGGTCAAGTGCCATGACAGCAGCATTGAGCAGGATGATAAAATCTGAGCGTATGCCTCTGGGATGCTCTGACCCATTGGGCCAGAGCTTGAAGACTAGCTCTGATTAGGAGCTCTTGTCTTCTTGTAGCAAGCTTAAAAATCTAACCTGCTTACATAAATGTTTAATATGCAGAGAAAGAGTTGTGAGTGTGTGTAAGCAGGAAATGCATTCATGAGAGAATAGGCTTCAGAGAGCTAGAGTTTCTTCCATCAATATTATAATATCAAAAACATTAGAGAAAAGGGGGAACCCCTTGGGCTTCCTTAAGGCAGTTGGAAAAGAGGAACACTTAGTCATCATCTGCCAAAAAAGGCATGCACAAAAAAAACTGTTGGGAGATTTTGGTTTTGTTTTGGTTTTGTTTGTTTTAAACCAGTTCTCTAAAGCCAGATAATGACAAAAAGGAATTGAAATTGAAGCAGGATAGTACAGCAATCGTTGAAAGGAAAGGTAACTGGTAGGAACTTGCCAACTGCCTAGTTAGAAATACTCTTTGTAAGCTGATGGGGGAAATCAAGGCCAGAGGAAAAACTAAAAGGGTATGGGCTATGAGCGTTTGTGGTCTGTCCAAGTGATATGTCCTCCAAATCTATGATGCTATCTTCCACCATTGCAGACAAGTTCAAACTAAGTTAATAAACTGATTAAAGCAAAAGGTGTTGTTAGCAGCAAATGAAGATGAATAAATACATCCACTGTCAGCTTCTTTCCCTGATTTGCAGGTGGGCAAAAGTGTCTTGCAGCAGCAGCTCCCAAATTCTAGTATTACATGGCAAAATCCTCTGAAATTAGAGGAAACAACCATATGTTGGTTGTGTTGTATGAAGATAAGGTGGAAAATTTGGAGGAATAGGAATATGCCATCCTATTTTTGTGAGATCGCTCAAGACCCCTCACTTTGGCTTGATTTTTCAGGCAGAACACTGCATGCTTCTGCATTACAGAGTACTTCAGAGTAGCCTTCCCTTCTCCAAAGAGCTGCAGGGCCTTAGAGAGAAGCAGTAGTTTCTCTTTGAAATACTGCCAGTAGAGAAATGCTATTGGTAGCCCTTCAAAGAGAGACAAATTCCTATTCAAGCGTAGCTATGCTATTCCTTAGCAATGATAGAAGGGAATACTTTGAAAATAGCCAAGATCACCTCCAGAGGCATTGCTCACCAGATTATAAATCGCTTGTTAGTTGCGGAGTGGCAAAGCCTGCAATAGAAATGCCACCAAAGTTCAGAGTCATCTTGTGCTACTTGATGCTGAAACAGGCTCTGGTTCAGAGCTTTCTGCTAGTGATGTTTGTTTTTTTCCTGGTCCTGTGGAAATAGTTTGGGTATACTTGTTCCTGACCTTCAGTACCTAGCAACGTAAACAACGTTGCCTCTGTATGTTCTCTGGATGAATTCAGTTTCTTTTATTGAATGTTAGCATGCAGTTACAGTTTTTTATTAAAATTCAAAGTAGGCAATGAAGCATTTCTCATCCTTACATAATTTCTAAGATCCTGAACTATGAATGTGTCCCTATATCTTTGAAATGAATAATAAGAGATATTAATCTTGGTGGAAAAAATACTTTCACCTCAGATCCTATGAATATTCTAAGTAGGATCTTTAAAGCTATTTTGACATCTGAGGAGAATTCTGGTCATTGAATATCTGATTTTGCTGTCACACATACTGATGCACATCTATTAACTTTGATTTATATCTTTAAGCCTGAGGACATTCAGGGTATTGACATTTTTTTTCTTAGAGGAAAAAGCTACTAGAAGAACTTAAATGAAAATAATTTAAGAACATTTTTTTGCTTCTCTACCTATTTCTAGAAAGAGTATGAATCTGTCATATGCAATGATGAGCTACAATTAGCAGTGATTCAATGCTAGTTTGAGGACTACGGAGTCCCCGTCAGGGTCTCATTGTGATATGCCTCCTTCTATTTGTAACCAAGAGGAGCTACCCCAACACAACCTTACATCTAATCATAAGATCACATACAACAAAATGTTATGAAGGGGAGAGGCAATGTGGCATAAAAGGAGAGTTATAATATGATATTTTGGTGCTTCCTTCCAGTCTGGATGTGCTCAGACATATTTTCCATAGTTTGACATGTTTCTTCCAACACATTGTTACTACCAAGTTACAATTAACCAAATTCACTGTGGGGGTTGCAGCAAAGGGTTGTGCTTTTCCTTTATTGCTTTGCCTGGGGGAGGACTGCTTCTCAACTCTTCATGCCTGTTCTTCAAGTCACATCCAGGTGAATGCGTAGGGAAAGGTGAATCCACACTCTGCTGGAGCTCGCACCAGGAGGTTATCATCTTTTTGAAATTCCCTTCCTAATCTGGTTTGCGAGCGATGAGTGTGCATGGAAGATGGAGCTCAGTGATTGCATAATTTCTGTAGCTCAGCAGAATGATCACTTTGCCCCCTTGCTCTGGCAGTGGCTTTCTTCTGCCGCTTTCTACTCTTGGAGAGAAACCTTTTTGAATGAGCCATTAATCATTGTGGTGTTCTGCACAAAGCCCTCCTGGTTTTGGATGTCTTTTTTTCTTCTCACAATAAAAAAAAAAAAAAAAAAAAAAAAAAAAAAAGAGTTGGGGAAAGAATGCAAAAAGTATTAGCAAAACAGTTATGCATTGAAATTGAGGTCAATATTCTTGCTTTTTATACTTTTGGTTAAGAGCTTTCAGTGGTTGAGCATAAAAACAGCCACAGTGGAAATGAGTATTCTCTTTGTGTTCCCTTGTTTTCTACTGATTATGAAATTTTTCTCTTTTTCCTTTCCTACTTTTGTGAAACAAAGTATAAAATATGGTTTTCATTTATTTTTTTATTGAAACATGCAAAGAGATCACTTCTTACTTAGCATATCTTTATGGGGACATAACAGGTCATTAGAAAGTAGTAGGGTATTTTTGGAGATTGTTTTCCCTCTACAAACATCTACAAAACAAGCTTATAAATATTTTGGTCTATTTTTGAGAATTCATCTTTTAGAGTGTGTGTGTGTGGTTTGGGTTTTTTGTCAGTGTGTTGGCATTTTGTTGGTTTGTTTTGGGTTGGGTTGTTGTTTGTTTGAACACAGAACTCATCTTGAATCTAATAGTTTGGGAGTTCAATTTTCTTTATTTATTTATCTTTTTTTACACTTGAGGCAGATATCCAAAGAAGCATGACAGTGGGTCTGGGTTTTTTCCTATCTGTATAATTCTTTGCAAGCTGTATTGTGTAATGAGTTTTCAAGCAGAATTCTCCTCAGAATTAATGGGATAGTCTACTTAAAATCAGTGTCACAGGATAGTCCTATGTATTTGCATACCTTAATTACATAATTGAGTTGTGCATCTTAATTATTACATGATTACATGCCTTAAATGTGTAATTACATCTACTTATGCTAACTGCATGACCAAAAGCATGAAATTAGGGTGTGTAATTACAGTATATACAGTAGTTGAACAAGTGTGATTTAGCTTTTTGTGTACTAAATATAACTTTAAAACAAATAATAAATTCCACGCTTTGCATAATAGTGTCTCCAAAGATTATTACCAGGAAGCTGATAACAACAAAGCCAAAAAATGCTTCATTTTTGTTTATTTGGTACACACATGTGTCTTGACTTTTATACTGCATACCCTGCTAAGGCAAAAAGTGATACTTGCCATAAGACAAAGACCCCACATGGTGATCTTAAATAATCATGCAAAGTTAAAAATAAATCTTTTGTGATCTTCACATGTAGCATAATTTTTTAAATCTATTTCATGAAACTTTGTATCTATCTGGCATATGTTCTGATGCTGAAAGTCAAGGTTGCTGGGATCACATGGAAGGACAGTAATATCAAGCCAAAATAAGTCATCTGCTTTAAGCAGAGCTGAAATGCATTGTACTGATCAAATAAAGTCACTATTTCCTACCATATGTTTTAAGTAGTGGCTAAGTTAAAGAAACCCACTCAAACCTGTCTGTCTTTGCACAGTCACACCAAAGTAATGTGACTTATCTGCCCTGATGATTCAGAGGTGCTGGAGGTCGTGCCTGACAATTCCTTGAAGCAGCTAGTGACTGTACATGTTACCCCAAATTACCATGGTGAATTAACGGACAACCTGGGGGTGAAGAGGAGTGCATAAGGAATTCCACTTGAAAACCCTTTACCTTCTGGAAGCTGTTTGTCACCCTAGGTTTTGTTTCAGACAGGTTTTAATTTGTAAGAAACCCTTGTAACTTCTTACACCATCCTCTGTCTTCCCCACTTCACGTTGAGATACTGGTGCATTCACAGCTTGTGCCTGCAGAAAGTGCTCTACAGGCTGGGATTTTCCCACCATGGAGCAGGTTGAAATTGTAGAAGAGTTTTGTCCAGGGATTTTTGTAGAGGAAACTCAGTCTTAAAGTCCACCCTTGCTACCTGTCTGATCTATTGCAACATGGCTGGCTGATTCTTCAGCTTAACTTTACAGGTATTTTAAGATGAAGGCACAGATGATGTTCTCCTGTTATAGTGTCTGGAGAAAGAGAGGTGTAGGAACTGGTTTGGGTGGGGAGTTTTGCAGACTTATCGACTTTGCTGTTAGTAGCCATTTTCTGGGGAGTTTGTATAAACAGTAAGCTTTTTTTTAAGAAGTTTTCTCCAAATATGGAATGTCTTTTCTGGACTACAAACTTTTTGTTATCTTGAGCAACTTGACTTTTCTATGCCTCAATTTGTGATGTGCACAAAGATATTATATGCTTTTCTGTAGTGCAGAAGCGTTGTAAAGACACTGGAGATTGCACAGCCTCAGTAGGAGCTGTGTGAATACCTTTTATAGGTAGGGATGAAATAGGGGAGATTGCTAAGGGCGAAACAAGTGTTCCTTCTCTTTCTTCACACAATTGGAGGCGGCTGCTGTTCCTGTATGAAGCAGTAATAGGTTGTTGTATTCTCTCTTCAGGCAGCTGCCACCAGCCTTACCTCCTGCTGTTGACCAAGAGAGCCACTCACAGCAGGGACAGGCCTTCCCAGGGAGAAAGGGACAGGTCTGGAGCCCCCAAATGGCAAAAATCAGTTTAACAAAAAAAGACCAAGATTGGTCATTTATTCACCAGGGCCATCACTTTGCTGCAAAGAAAAGGTCAGCAGGAAAATGATGCCTGCTGTGCTTTAGATCTGAAATGTTCCTTCATTTCTCAGCCCTGTGTGAGTGGATCTATTTGTGTCTGCTGTCTTCTGATTGTAAGAATTGTATTTTTAAGAGTTATCTAACACACTTCCTGTTTTTATCCAAAACCAAGATGATAACTGAGTAGCAAGCAGTAGAGCTGCTCCAAATCCTACATCTTCAGAATGCATTGGTGATGTGATTTAGATAGCATGACAATAATGGTGAGGTTAGGTATCAAAATGATTATGGAACCGATTGTGCCATATTCAATAAGATGATTGCTTACCCTCAAATAGAGCTGCAGGTTTGAAGATCTTTGGATTGAAGATTCCAAATTTTTTTTCTCATTGTTGTCCTGAGAATAGTTGTTTGCAGAGATTTCTGTGCCCGAAGTTGGAGCTGTTTCTTAGAGCATCTATTGTAATTCATTGGTGACTTTGGGGAATGGTAAGCATAGGATCTCTGAAAGAACTCATAACCAGTTTCAGCCGGTATTTCTGTGTTTACTATGCCATTATTTTAGAGGCAGAAAAACAGAAGCACAGGCAGCAGGAATATCAAAAGTATCATAGGGAGTTAGGATTGCAAATTCATTGGACTTGTTGAATTTCCCATTTGGAAAATTTGCATTTTTCCATTTGAAAAAGTGATTTTCCTTGAGTATCATAGTGAGCCTCTGGGAAAACTAGGTGTAAAAGTTTTTTGAACTTTATAGGAAAAGCGTTGAGGGTGAAACATGTGGAGCTATGGCAAGCACCACTGGTCACCATGCAGGTACGTTTCAAGAGCTTTTTTTACAAGACCCATAGTCACGTTTTGTGTTCTGATAATGTCCACCAAGTTTCTCCTGGAACTCATAATTTGCATGAAATTAATGTGTCTTTGCATTTTGGGGGGAGTAGAAGCTTCTAAGAAAGATTTCCAGTTATTATTAAAATACCGTGGTTTGAGTTGGCAAATATAAGCACATACTGGTTTGTTTTTTTCTTCCCTGTTTAAAGAAACCCAGGTTGTCTAATCACCCTCAAGCTTTAAAAGAAAAATACTCTGTGTGGATTAATGGCCACATATGAGAGTCTTCTGATCTACTGGACGTTTTTGCAACAAAGCCAGGGGCTTGCAAAGGGACATCGGGATTAAAAAGGAAACTGTTCTCTAACTTACGGATTCTTCACAATTCCACAGGTTTGATAATACACTTTACGCTTTCAGGAGCTTGTTCTACTTTGTTCCTATTCTGTGTTCTAACAGCACTTGCACATGACACTGTCAGATTACAATTTAATGACAAGCACGCACAGAAGCTTTTTTTCCTCCTTCTGTGGTATTTGTATAAATATATTTATGGTAATATTTAAATCCCCTTTGTCTGTCATTCTTATGCCTGTCATTCTTATGTTTACAAATAACTGTTAAACACCTTGTGGGGAATATGCTGCAGTCTCCTGACACAAGATTCTCATTCTGCAGGTTCCCAAGATGGTTTTCATGCTTGATATATTAAAAAACCTCACTGAAACTTAGCTGTCTTAGGCTTGTAATAGAATTTCTGCTTCACTTACACTGTAGCTTTATAGGAGACCACGAGCTCCTTTCCCATCCTCAATGAAGCTGGTTTGTGACAAAGATTATAAAATGTGAAAAACTTCTTAATAGAAGTTAAGAAATAAATGAAAATGAGAGCACCAAAGCCAAAAAACAAGATTGGCAAAATGTTCTTTCCACATGCTAAGATTTGTAGGAGGTTTCTGAGTGGATTAAGACACTTCTAATTGCTTGACATTGGAAATCTCCATCTCAGGTTTAAAAAAAGAAAAGAAGATTTGGAAATTTTTATAACATTGAATTTCTCCATTAATTAGGATGTAAGCCATGTGGTCCAGTAGTTAAAGCCAAGGGCTTGGCAATAAGAAGATCATGGTGTTCTAATTATGCAGTTTGGATAATTTTCCATTGTCTCTATTTGTTTATTTTCTTCACATGTGCTTTAAAATGTGAAAATCAGGTTTACAACTTTGAGCTACCTATAATTCTACATGAAACCTCTGTATGGAGATGTCCTATGAATTTTCTTCTTTTGTATTTTTCATTCCTTCTTTTTTTCCCCCTCACTGTTCAGGTGTTTCAATAATAGTGCACATAGAGAGACTTCTGTTCCCATCCTGCTAAACGGAGCTGATCTCCATCTCTGCACCGGAAGAAATGCTCTTTGCTTTCATGGTTCTGAATTTCCCAATGGCATGTTGCTGGCAGGTTTCATTTGGAGAACTCTATTTTCCTTGTGCGTTTTAATCTGAGTATCTACACCACTATTATCAGGAAAGGAAGACTTTGGCATACTGTCTTGAATCTGAAGACTATGCAGTCTGTACCTAGTCCATATCTTGGGATGCTCCCTCAACCCTACATATCTGTTCTTTTCCACTATACTTGGGGATTGGGAGAATACAAGCTCCCCAGTCACGACTGGCCAGAAAGTGAAAGGGAAGCAACCATTTAGATGATTATTTTTGAGATCTTCTGCAGAGTCAGAAGTTCTAAGTCTTCTAGGGCTACTTAGTGGATTACAAGAAATGGAGCTAGGATCTCCGTGTATTGCAGATGGCCCTCCTGAGTTGTATTGAACTCTTAGAGCTGCACCCCCAGAATGTTGTGTTGTCTTCTTGTTAGGATAAGTGTGAAGTTTACTCTGTTGTCTTTCTGTTGAGAGATGAATTGATATTGGTGAGCACAGAATTACATTTATACTAATCTACTCCCTATGGTATTGAACCTTCATCACTTTTTACATGTGTGAACTTTTCATTCTTTTCTAATATGAGGCAGTATTGGGGAAGAGGACTTTTTTTTTTCCTGTTTTGAGAGAACCTCCTGTTTGTGAAGACTCTTCTTCATGGAGATTAAAATGGATAATAATTTCTGCTTTGGCTCACAGGGGAGAACTTTGCCTGCATTCAGTGACACTTCAGTTTCTTTGTTCAGGATGTGCTGATGAACACAGTGGGAGGTGCGAATCAAGGGCAGCCAGAAGAAGAGGTGGAACAGACCAAAGTAATTTAAAAGTGTAAGCACTATGCTTGAACATCAAGAATTGTGCAAGGACATTGATTATTATTCTCATCATCAAATAATACAGGTCAAATAATAGGCCAGAGAAGCGGTATGTCCACGGATACTCCGTAGAGTGCCATGGTTAGCTGGCTCCAAGAACACACAGTACTGTTCCAATTAATTGAGAGAGTAGCTTGATGCTTCACAGGTTGGAGCAGCCAGATCATTCTAAAGCAGTGATTATCCTCCCTGCTACAAAGTGTGTTTAATTTAAAACTTAATTGTATCCACATTTCCGTTTCTAATTAATCCAGATACAGAAATGCTATAGTAACCGAACAGCATGTTCTTTGAGGAAATAAAACATGGCACAATCCCGTGGCACCAGAGTAATGTGATTAAAGAGATGTTTATGTAACACAGGTCTTTAAAAGTTAACTAATTTCCCATATGCTTACTATTGTGATGCACTTTAGTTTTAAAGGAGAGATGAGAAATGTTCATCTTGCTCATTTTATGCTTTGGGATTTCCACTGTCTCTAGTTTGTCATGGAATTTATGGAGGTGATTGAAAAGGTAGTCAGCCGCTTGGTAGCATGCACTTTCGAACAGGGCAAGAATCCAGTTTTCAGTAGGAAATTTCCACCGCTGGTATCTGCACAAGGGATTAGATGCGCCGATCTTCTTACAGTTAACAAGGTGTACCTCTGTAATCTATAGCATGTGTTTCGGAGAGGGTTCCTGCAGGTGGCCAGTATTCACAAGAAGGTCAGAATGGCCTGTAAGAGACTAGGGACTATTTTTTTCAGCTATGATTTTGCATGTACTGAGGTAAAAGGCTGTGAGTGCGTGCTCCAAGGCAGTGCAAAGGTTTCTTGAACTGCACTGAAAAACACAGATTTTTCAGACTGTTGTCTGTGACTGACCTCTGTCACTAGCGGGTCAATGGTGCTGCTGCTGTGTGAATATATGACCTTAAAAAAATCCAAAACCTGGGAGAAATGCATGGTTGACAATAGCTCTGAATATTTCTTTTAATCTAAAAGAAAACCTTTTGAAACAAGCAGGTTGGATTGCCTTTTTTTCTTTTTTTTTTTTTTTTCTTTCTTCATCTGGAAGTGCTGCACTAGTTCTGATGGACAGTAGTATGATTGACATTTTGGGGGTTGATTTGGAAGTTCTTGCAATGAAGGCCTACCAGTGCTTTCCTAGGAGGCAAATGGAAAAACTGTAATGCTGACACTTATTGTGAGTAACACAAATATGAAACAAGCCATAGCTGGATCTTTAATTTGGTATCAGGCTTTGCATTAAATCTGATGTTTAGACTCCCATTAGTGGAAACTGAGTGTACTGAGGAGAAAACTTGTTCATAAACTCCGTATGAGGGATCCTCCATTACCACTTGGTACAAAGCTAAGAAATAGATTTATGAGAGTTTTAGCAGTCTCAGAGAAAAGAGCTTGTGTATCTCCCAGCTGAAAGCCTTAGTCCTGATGATAATCCTGCTGGTGGGCTGCATGAGAGATACCAGAAAGAGCGAGACTGGACGATGGAATGGAAGATCTGGAGGCAGAGCTATGACAGGAGAATTGATAAATGCAGCAAGGAGTTTCATTTCATTCAGTAAAACATCTTTGGTGGGGGAAAAAAAGTGCTTTAGTACTTTTTAAAAATTTTTGACATTGAAATTCTGGTTCTTCTGGGGAAAAAAAATAAAGCCTCTGAAAAGTGGTCAGAATTCCCAGAAGTTACTTTTTCCTTTCCGACTTAAAGCTGTTTACTAAGAAGAGAGCACCACCTTGTGTTAGTAAGTCACTACACCTTGCAGTGCCGTAGGTGAACTGGTACAATTGAATTGAACTCAAATAAATGTGTGCTTTTTTCTCACGTTGTGGTCCTGTGCTTGTGCTGTAGAAAGCCAAGAAAGAGAAAGTTTCAAGTGTAGCAATTAAGAGCTAGATACGTGGTCTGAGGGTCGGAGCTTACACATCTGCGCATGCACTGACAGAACTGCAGGTTTATTCTGAATTCAGATTCTTACATGAAATTTAGATTCTTATACAAAATTTGAGTTTGTGGGATCTGATGCTCTTCAGAAAAGCTTTTTAATTAAATAAAAATAAAGTATATGCAGTACCAATTTTGAGAGGTAGTAGAATGAATGCGCATTTCTAGTAAGCAGTAAGGCTTACTGTGAGACTGTTTGCTGCATACATGTGTGGAGTAATATCTCCCATGGTCCAAGTGTTTTGCCATGTCTTCACCAAATCGGATAGTTAAGAAGGTATCTCAAATCTATCCATAGCAATTAGGATGATTATCTCTTCAGATTCACAAATATTCATTTGAAATTATTTTACCATAAATTTCTACTGAAGCTTTTCTTAATACTTTGTTATTTATGGTTCAGGTAGCATATTCTTCATTCACAATTTACTACAGGCCCTTAATCCATAGCATTCTCATTTTGTACGGATAATCTTTGCTTTTTGTGAAGTCTTTTTACAAATTAGGAGCTTTTCTGACAGAACCTTAGTTCTTCCAGCATGGAAATGAGCCTGGAGGAAAAGATCACCATATGATGGAGCAACAAATACAAATGTCTGAATCTAAACTGAAATTGGATTCTAAGTGAGGAAACAGAAAAAGAAGGAAAAATAGGTCTCTGAAGAAAAAGAACTGAAAGGAACAAAAGAGGAGTTTAATGTATTTTCATTAAAAATAATCCCCTAAGAATGAGACAGATATATGTAATGTGAATGAAAAACACACAAACCTTCTACTTCCAAGAACTATGCTAGAGATGTAGATATTTAAGCTCTAACATACTTTTCAAATACTTTAAAAGGGTAGCTAAGATTCAGAATTAATTATTTGATCTCAGATGGAGACATGATATATAACATGGTGCCCAGCAGTGAATACTGCATGCATATAGAGTCTGGATCTGTACATAGTTATGCAACTCTTGCTTTGAGTATTTGCCCTGAACCATATAAACTAACCACAGTGGTTGTCAGTCTACATGTGTGTTCCCTGCTGTTCCCAGAATCCCGGCATGTGTTCCCAACATGTGTTCCCAGAATATCCCAGCTGTATACTATCAGTTCTGCTCTGAATCCTTTGTAATACATCAGATAAAGCCTGTTTTCCCACCATGGAGGCAGGGGAGATTGATGCTTTTGGCGAAAGGAGACAGGGATGCTGCAGGTTTGACTGAGAACTCAAAGTCAGTTGCGGTACCTGACTTAAAGTTGTCATGGCCATTTCTTTAGAAGTGCAGGAAACTCAAGTGTCTTGTACAAAACATCATCTTGGACAAGTGCATTTGAATGGCCTGTGCAAAGGTGTCATAGATGCCTGTTTTCAGAGAAGTAATTGAAGTAGGTAGACATTGACTTAGTAAGATTGGTTTAGGTCAAAAACTTGTGAAGAGCCAAAGTGTAAGAAAACATTTCCATTCCAATATTTTAGAATCATTTCAGTTCAAAAATAATTGGTTTCCATAAAAAAAAATTACAAAATCTCATTCTGCTTGTTTACTCTAGTACTAGAGTACCTCTAGTGCTCTAGGGTTTGCTGTTGTTGATAGGGAAAGATGAGAAAATGTAAGAATAATCTTGGTATAGAGGAGATCCTTTCTTATTTTCAGGAACTGTTTACAGCTATGCACTGTAAGGGTTCAAAGATGAGAAGCATAAAAATCCTACCACAATTATGTAATGTTCAGATGTTTGTTGGGATACTTGGGCAGAATCCTGTTAGTAGAAAAACTAGAAGAGATGGCTATACAAGCTGATTAACTTTGAATACTGTAAAAGGCTATGGTATGAGTGTCTATAATAAAAAAGGCTAAATAAAGGTCTACTGCCTTGGACTTAAATTAAAAGGAAATCCAAACCAGAAAACCATATCTATCTATCTATATGTTTGCATTGAAATCCAGATACTTTTTCTCCCAAGAAGTAAAATAAGTTACAATGCTGTCCTATGTGTCTTGAAGTCTGTAATTGGCAGTTTTTTCCAGTATGAGAAATATGAATAGTGTGTATGGAAGGCCAACTTTTCAAATTAAAGCTGTTTGGATGTTTATTGAGGGGGAAAAAAAGTTTTTCATTAGTGAAACCCATCTCAGGTTTCCTTTGTAAAATGTTTCTCAGGTCTAAGATGGTCAGAGTTCAAGTGAGAGTGTAGCAAGGTGGTTAATATTTCAGTGGGAGAGATGGATTCATTTCAGTGGGAGAGATGGATTCGTTTTCTGTTTGCAGCAGAAGGGAGCAGTGAGTGTGCTGACCTCCAGCTTCCCTGTGGAATGCCTCCTCTTACTTTATCCATTCTTGTCTCCCGTCCTGCTTCACTCTGGTGGTACATCTATTTCTTCAGGAAGAAGCACAATGAAGACACAGTATGGAGGCAGAAAACATTTCAAGAAAAATGTGAAACTTGGGGGGGGAACCCACTTTCCATGCAACTCTGTTTAGGATGTCTTCTGCTACTCAATTTTATGTCATAAGTAAACCAGGAATGTAAGCAATGGATAATACTGTCCTGGTATGGAATTCTGTATCTCCTGCTCCTTGCAGAGACATGCAAAACAGTATGGGAATCATGGAGCTTCTTCCCAGTGGTAACTGCCATCTTTCTGCAGTTGTCCCAGCATGTGTTCGTGATATAGCACAGCTAGGGAGATATCTGGAATTTCTGGGATTTATTTCTGATCAAAGCTGTGCACAGAGCTTAGTGAGCAAAGATGAGAAACATTACATTGTCTGGTGAACAATAGCGTACTCAGAAGAGTGTCCCCTGGGAAAGCTCATGCTGATGGAGCATGTCGCCTGGGCTGCCCCCCCGGCTTGGTGTGCTTGCCATGTGGAGCTGGGAGGCTGGGTCTCCCCGTTATGCTGCTCATGGAGGGATGAGCTGCTTATGGCATCCCTAGGCTGCGTTTACCCTGCGGAGCATGGGAGAACTCAGCTGTGTGCTCCCCAGGTCCCTTTGCCCACCTTCCTCAGCAAGTAGGGAGCTGTTGTGCTCCTCAGTGCCTAGGGCTGGGCAGGTTGGCTAAGGCTGCAGCACATTTGGTCTTCCCCTCTTTATCCTTTGCTTATTTTTACATTTTTGGGACAGAAAGGCAGTTAATTGGCAGGCTTCCTCTGCCCTCCACCGTAGTCACTGTTCTGGAACTCATCTCGCCTCTCCTGACTCTCAAAGCTTGCATTAAGGATGACATCCTGCAGCAGATTTTTGGTCCCGAAGGTCATCTTCTATTCCAGCAGTTTTATCCAACTGACTCTTTCCCAGAAAGACAACCTTCCCTGTTTTAGCAGCATGTGTTTTCTTACCTGTTGTTGCTTGCAATGCTAATGCTTCATTGTAACTGCAATTGGTATACCAAGGGTCACAGTAACACGCTACCAATTAGGGGAGAGCAATAAGTCCACAATTTTGAGTTTGTCAAACACTGTGTGTAGATATCTCAGTGTTAACTGGTTTAGTTTGTCCTGCTAAACAAGGATCTCTTTTGACTCTCCCAAATAATTAGAGCTTCCCACTTGCTTTCAACGTTGCCGCCTTCTTGCTCCTGTCTACTATTTTCCTTTGTTTTCTCTGCCTTTCCCTTCCAGCCTTGGACACATCTGGTCTTGAGTTGGTTCCCAGAGACCAGACCTGTGGTGGACCTTTCTTTCCACCAAGGCACAATGGATCCAGCTTTTATGACATAAAGCGCAGCCTGGCTTCTGTTTCTGAAAGTTGCTGGAATAAACAGTATCTGCTGTATTTCATGATGCAGGTGATGAAGATTTGTTTCTGGCTTGTTTACCATCATCTTTAGAGGAACAAAACCTGTTTGGATGTGGAAAAGGTGGGTGTTATTCTGCACTGCAACAGCTCAACACACAAGCAGTTTACCAGTGCTGTTTACAGTATTCATAGTCCCTCCTGCATGTTAGGCTCTTGTCCTGCTGTGCCCAAGACTACGAACAGTTTAACAACTCAGTGACCACCATGTTTATCACCTTTGTCAAAATTTGAGAAATGGCCTTTAAAAATGTATCTGTAGGTAACTATTTATTTGCCTGAAAGGTGTAGACTAATCCTTTAAATGTTTCCTATTGTTCCTGTTCAAAATTTTGTGATAAATATGCTTTCAGTCACTGCCTGCTGTCATGGGTTACACCCATTTTTATATGATTTCAAGAGACATGCAAGAAACAATAATTTGGAAATTCATTACAATGCCAGGGTTTATACGCTCTCATTAAGCATTAATTGGTAGTTGATGGCTATTGCTATTTTTAACACCATTAGTTCATAGCAATGTAATTAGTGATGCTAAGTACAGGATCCACATTAATAGCATTACTAATTGTAAATCTGGAGATAGAAACACAAGATGACTGGTTAATTTCTAGGCAATATCTCATGATAATTGGCTATAGGACATTTGTGCTGAAGTAGAAAGGTAAATAATTTAAAATCTTTTCTTGTAGTTTGTGCTGTACTTCGCAATACTAATATAGTCTGTTGCCCACATTTTAGTCTTGTGAAATACAGTGCCGTTACTATCTCACAGCTTCTGCAGTTATTAATTTCCATGCTTCTCAACTTTTTCATATATATTAGCAACTGTGAATTAAAAAAGAAGCAGAAGCAATAAACCAACAACTTTAAGGACATCTGCCTGAGAAACTTTGTTTTTTTTTACAAAGCAGCATCATATAGGCAGAAAAGAAAGGAGATTTAAAGTAGGGTTTTAATTATATAATGCTTAGATGACAGATGCTTACCAATGCTGCTGCTTTTTTTTAAATGAGATTTATATTAGCCTGCAAAAAATTAGCTCCTACCTTGGGTATTAGTAATATAGTGATTGCAATATTTAATTTCTATTGAGCTAGGTTTTAAGCTAGGTTTTTATCGCAGGTATGCGATAGGTCTTTAGATGTAGAAGTTCCTATGTACAGATGTCCAAAGTGCTTCTCAACATCACTGTACAGGCTTTCATAGCGCCTATGTCCCCAGTGTAACTGAGTACCTCCTAAATATTAAAAGAGAGGTAACAAATCAGCATGATCTTTTCAGCTCCCAGCAAGTAGGGGAGTACATGTCTTGATTAGATCCTGAGTTATATAAATAGTATAAGAACTGATATTAGAGAGGGAATGGATGTGCGTGAAAGCAACACTGAAAAAATTAATGATGCATCTTTACAGCCTTACTGAGACCTCATTGATTTCCATGGAAACCTTTTCATTGACTTCAGTGGGTCTCTTTAGTCTGACGCTAGAAAGGGTGGTTGACAGATAGTGAGGTGCATGCTCTGGTCTCAGTTCCATTGTGCTTGCCAACGTTGCCCGCTGCTCAGTGATGCTTTACTTCCAGCGGATTTTAACTGCCTCCTGATTGAGAGGCTTTAATTTGGAGCCATTTTCTGTGGTTAGGTAATACTGATATATGCTTCCCGAACCAGAGCATATAAGGTGGTGCTATTACTGTAAATACAGATCTGCTATAGGTAAGCCAAGAAATAAAAAATACAGGAAAAAGAGTAAGCTGTCAAGCTCTACCCCAGCAATTTTCCCCAGAGGTATCTTTGTCCCTTCTGACAACATAGCGAAAGCCTAGGAGAGAGAGATAAAGCCAACCTTCCCCCTCTAGGATTTCTTTTTCCCAAGATTCCTTCCTTCCAACTGAAAAATATTTGGTTTTGTGTGAATCGGAGAAACATTCTGTGTTTCTGGATTTGTTTCGTACCTCTCCCCTGCTGTCTTGTCTCACCTGATTTGATGACTTCCAAGATGAAGTTCTGAGTGGAGGGGAGATGCCTTATGATGGTGATTTAGCAGGAGAATTCCTGTCTCTGGTCATTAGAAAAATTGTTCGCTTTCTCTGAGCAACATTATTTTCTGGAGAAAAAAATTGACAGTAAGAATAGTGAAGTAAAGTACTCTTTAAGCACAGACCATGTAAAATGTTTCATTAGAGTTCCTGCTGCAGATGTGAGCACTATAGAAACTCCTTTTTTACTTTGTCAAGGCCCTTAACTGTTTGTGTTATTTTCCCTGTTGTTTGTTTCTAAAATCCTTGTGGCATAGCAAACTTATAGCAAGAAAGTTATTTTTCCTCAGTGAAACTGTTCCACGCTTGTATCATGAGAATCACCTATTTTCCTCTATCCGTAAACTTAAATATATTGCATTATAATTTCTTTCAGACTGCAAAGCCTACAGGTCCTGGAGGGAGAGCTGGTTTCCATTACTGGTAATACTAAGAATTGTTAACTACGCTTTCGTTATGGTGATGGCAATCCCAGCTAACTTTCAGACCTAGACTGAGTTAGCAGAAAATACTCTTTTCCTTGTAAATTGAAGGCTTGGAGCTGGCTACACAGACAGGAGCAAACTGTCAGTACCTTTGGCACAGCCCTTAACCAGTCTGAAGTGTCCATCCTCTGCCAGCCGGGTACCACTCGTGAGTTAGGAAAGCCCCGCTCCCTTGTCCCATTGTGGATGGTGGTGAGTCCTCTGCCTGGTGAGGTCTATACGCTGTACGTGACAGTTGAACTCTGCTGCATGGGACTGCAGACGGACTTCTCACGTTAGACTTGTCGTAGTTCTAACATCTGTAGACAACAACATATGTAACTGATTTAGCATTGTATAATAGATTTGTGCGTATGTTTGCTTCAGTAGAACTTTTCTGCAGTACTTAGTTATTTTCCTTTAATCTTCTTCTAGGTCTGCATTACAGGCAGGCATATTCAAAAATTTTGTTGAACAGCCATCGAAATATTTCTGTGCTAATTTCCTCTTTTTGAGTTACTGACTAATTGTGAAACTTTGTTTTATGGACTGCAATCTAAATGTCTTTGTCCTTTTTTATTTATTTTTTTCTCCTAATGTAGACCTCTTTTGTTCTTGGGTGGTGTAAGGGAAAGGACAAATTAGAAAGATATATTTTTCCAATGATTTAAAAAAAAGAAAAAAGTAGTTCGGGTGGTTTTTACTTGCAATTTCATCCATTGCTTCAGAGTAAAATTCTTATTAAACCAAACCTCACTTATGAGGAACTTCACTGGTCTGGCAAGCAGATACCTCTATTTCTTTTTTCTTACCCCCCCCCCCTGCCCCCCCCATACACTTTTAAGAGTGTTCATGTTTGGTTTTGCTGATTCTTTTAGAGGTGATGAGTTTTAATGGGTTCTTATAAATTACTCTTTGGAAAAACCAAGTCATAGCTTATGAGTTTAATGTTTTTCTGAAAGGGTAAGGTTAGATTGAACTCTCCTGCCTTCCCTGCCACCTCAAATGGGAAGGTGTGTGCTGGTGCTCAGGTTTGCAGGTGAGAGAGTGTTTGTTTGTGCAGCAGATAGGAGATAGGAGAGTTTCTGCAGAAAACGAGTGGCAGTGGAGATGTCTCCGTTGAAGGTTCTGAGCTGAGGAAGTTCATCAGGCTTTTCTGAGCTGCTGGGTTTTCTAAATACTGAGGAAGCTAGCTATAAACATTAATGTGTGATAGCTGTAGGTGGCTAGAAAGCACACGTGCTTATACTTGAACTGACCATTTTTCGGTAGAAGTGTCACACACACGTTTAATCACTGTCTGTGATTAAAAGACAGTTTTCCTTAATCGTAACTTGAATGGTTATACTAGCTTTTACTTCATAGGGAATAGCTGGAAACTCTTTAAACCAAAGACTAGTTGGTTCTTGAGATTTTATAAACAGAGGGATGGGAAATAAAAGTTGATACACATTGCTCTTGTTTTTAGTTACCTTCTTCCAGTTAAACAGATGGATTCAAACATGTTCTGTGTTGTTGAGGCAGGCAAGGAAACTAGCTGTTTTGAGGTAGATCAATGTATAAATTAGAATATTTTTATTTTCACAGGAAATTCTGCACGTTTCAAATCTTATTTTTATGAAAAAATTGTTTTTTAGAAAAATGATTTTTGGGTCATTTGACACAATCTACTCAAAGAAATTGAAACGTCTTACACTGATTTTGGTTCCCAAGAATGGGGGTATGTTACATCACAGAGTTTGTAGAAGAGTATCAATGCTGGGGGAAAGAAAGGTCATTTGGAAAAAATACTCATTAATACAGGGTCAACATGAAATACTTTCACTGTTAATGGAACAGCTTGCTGTGTAACAGCGGAGCAGAGATTGCTGGTTAGACTTAGCTTACAGCCCCTGGAGCGCCGAGGCCCGGGCGGTGTGAAGCAACGAAGCCTCGGTGGGTGCGTTAATACGCAAATGTCCAGCACGACGTTAATTACCCCCTGGCTGACGGCGAGCCCCCTCCCCAGAGCGCTCCCGCGGCGGGGGGCCGTGAGCCCGGGGGCCGTGAGCCCGGCCGGCCTGCGCACCGCTTCGCGGCCCTGGGCTGCGGGGCCGGGGGGGCCGGGTCGGGTCCGTCACCCGGTGTGCGGGGCTGTGGGGGGGATTGCCGGGGGGATTGCCGGGGGGATTGCCGCGGCCCCTGCCCCGAGCAGGGGGACTCCGGCTGCTCCACTTCGCCGCCGCCAGTAGATGTCTCTGCAAGGCAAGAGTTTCGAGCTCGGGAAACGCCGATCTTTGAATTTACACGCGGCATTTAAATACCGAAACTGCGATTTCTAGAGACAGGCGACAGCACGTGCACTTAAGGCTTGTCTATAGTATCAGAAATATCTTTGCTACTTCGTTTTTTGTTTCTTTGGATTTCCTGTTCTTTCCTGCTTACGGAGACGATTGTAACAATGACAAAGCGTCTTGGGCTGTGCTGTGGCTTGTGACTGGTGAGAACCAGCTTCAGTGCCTTGCACTGTCCCATCCAGCCCTGTCTTCCTCTAAAACGGGCACTGTGGTCCTGGAGGATATTCCAAGCAAAACGAGGGTGAGATGCAGCTTGAAGGGTGCAGTCTTTCCTCCGTGGGGAAAACAGCTAAGTCCAACTTGACTCTTCCAGGTAACCCAGACATTGGGTTAAATAACTCTCTGGAAATGCCTTAGTTCGGAAGGAGCTTGAACAGCTTGGACTGGACAAGTGAACAGCTGAAATTACTGATGTTAAATAGGCAAAGTCAAATGAGATAAATGCTGTCCATAGTGACTAGATTGTAAGGTCTTTTGGGCAGAGGCTTTCTGCTTTGGCAGCTGGACAGAGTTTGCTGCAGGACCCTCATCCATGGCCAGGCTTCCTAAATGCTATGAGGGTACGAATAGCAATTAACTGACTTGAGGTTACAGTTCTCACTACGCTGATGTGAGTTTCTGCATTTTAATGTTTCTACATATCAAACCAGTCTAGAAAGCTTTCTGTTTTTTTCATGGCACTTGTAGTCTGATCCTTGTTCTTCAAGTAATTTACTATGGGATTTTGAATTATTCAAACTTTTTGTATAGATTCCCAAGTGATCTTCATTACCTGATACTTAGGAAATCTTTGGGATTTCCTGATGATGAATAACAAAATTGTAAAGATTTGTTTGTGGAGGGTTGTGTGTTGGTGGTGTTTGTGTTTGTTTGTTTTTTTTTTT
>VXBL01000845.1:321513-429641 GCA_013400195.1 Aramus guarauna | reverse complement strand
TTTTTTTTTTTTTAATTAATGCCTTTACAGGGTATTATCTTGAAAAATATGTGTCATTATTTTGTGGTGTTTGTGTATCCTATGCATTTGCTTTATGTGCCAAAAGCTAAAATAAATATTTAATTAGGAATGAGAACACTTTAGCAATGTTTCACAATTTCTACCCTTTTTCCTTTTCCTCATACAGTAACTTCTATGTCTTATAACAAAGACACCAATTTAATCCATACCGAAGCAGAGTTTACTGTAAAATACTGTGGGAATCTGAACTAAAAAATAATCCTTTGAGGAAGTCTGGCTTGATTTAAAAACAACAACAACAAAAACCCTCAGAAAAAGCCCTGACCCACAGCTGGCTGGATTTTGGTTGGGGTTTTGGGTTTGGTTTTTTGGTGTGGGTTTGGTTTTGTTTTTTTTTTTTTTTTGGGGGGGGTGGGGGGTGGTGTTTTGGGTTCTTCATGTTTGGTTGTTTTGATTGTTTTGGGTTTTTTGTTGTTTTAAGTAATCGAATATGGTGCCTTCTAAATAATATTGCCTTAGAAGCTGCATGATAGAAAATATTGGAACAGAAGTGAAGGTAAATTTGGATTTAAAGGTACGTGTGTAGTAGTTATTGCCATCTAGTGTTCCCATAGTTTTATGGCACCAAACACACTCAGAGAATGGGAACTGTCTTGCAGCTTCCATCCACCCTTCTTTTGCCCAACCAACATTGGTAAATTGCTTAAGTTTATTTGGAACAGAGAAGTTCACTTAAACTCAACCTTGCTAACTTTCTCCAATGAGTGAAAGTCATGGTGAAACAGTAAATTTTAGACAAAAAGTTATAAGCAGCATGTATATACCTATTCTAGTTCAAGGTAATGTGCCTAAGAACGTGAATGAACGACAGATTGAATAGGTTCTGTGTTTGAGAATTTTATCTGAAAATATCTTATGGAGAATATAAGTATGAAGTATTGGTACTTATCAAAGTAAATATTCCATGAGTTATTTAGTTAATACTCCTAAGAGTTCCCAAGAGGGTTCTGCTGTTAAATCAATTTTGAAAACTCCAGTGGGACCAACTGGTGAATTTTTTGGTATATAAGAAAGAACTGTAAATGAGTTAATGAAGCGGACTTTTTCAGTTTCAAGTAGTATACTTGTCAACAAACATATGTGTTTTAATTATAGTGTTATTTTAAGAAGTGCTATTTATACCTCAGTAGCACTTAGTCCCAGTGAAGACTTGAGCTCTGTAGTGCAGGGTGTGAGGCAGGAGTGCAGGAGGCTGAGTGTCTCGCTAATGAATCTTGGGGCACGTTTGAGCTGTCACCAGTTGCTATTAGTCCGGAAGGGGGAAGGAATGAACATAATTCCCTATTACTGATGAAGACTGGGGTAGAAATTGATGCAGTGGCTTTTCTTAGAACAAAAGAAGCTTGTGTTTAAACTAGGAAGCCAAACTAATCTCCTGGATCCAAGCCTTAAGCCAAGTCCAAAAGTCTATGCAAGTCCATCTCACTTTTAATTGTTGTGTCAGATCCAAAGCTTTGACTACGATACAAATCTTAATACTGCCTGAGAGATGTTTTAGTGAATCATGTATACACTGAAAAATTGAATTCAGGGAGTTTGGTGTATAGTATTATGTCTTAAAATTATCCACAGTTCTTGAAGTCTATGTCTTTAAACCCTACCCTCTGGTATACTATCCGTATGGCTCGATTCACAGCTCTACCTGAACAGCTGTTAATGAGACCTGTGATACTACAAGAAGTATATATAGTTATATTTAATTGTTTGCTAAAAATATCTATAGGGGATATAGCTTCTGTGGCTACGTTAAAGATCTCATGTACCTCCTTTTTTTCTTATAAATCTCTTTATGGTTTATGTCTAGGGGTTTATTTTATTTTATTATGGGACTGAATTTTCAGAAGAGCTTAGCTGGTATATAGATAATAAAACAAAAATTATTTTGTCTGAAGTCCTAAGGTTTTTGATGGAATATTGTTTTCTACCACACAGAGCATTTTCTGTGATGTCCTTTCCTTATACCTTGGCACTTTCTCTTCTCCTTTGTCTCCCTCACTTTTTATTTTCCTTTTTCTCTGATAGAATCAGTTTCTCCTGGTAGCCTGGTATCCATCTTTGCAGGATACCACTGGGAGTTAGCTCTGTTATTGTGAGCGCTTTGGTCATAGTTTTTTGATGGTTTCGGAGTCCTGGAAATTCCTGTAGATAAGAAAGTCTTATATCATAGTTTGAAGAAGCAGCTTTTCCAACTCACAAACTTGGTGTAGTCTGTGTACAGCTGCTTGTTTCAATTGTGTGTGTGCGTATATAACTCCCATCAATGAATTTCAGATCACAGATCCATTGGGGTGCCAGACAGAAAAGTGAGACTTCAATAGCTGTAAATATTCAACAGTGCGAACGGGATGGATGCCCACCACGAGTACTGTCTACCCTTGCAAGATGAGCTCAAAGGTACAAATACAAGGGCAGCTGGGGTTTGCAACCTGCAAGTGGGCTGTGCTTATACAGTAGGGATGTCAGCAGCTAGAGGCCTAATTTCCCTGAAACAGTCAATGAATATGTGATGCTGGGAGACACATCAGCTTTTGCCTGTTTCCTGGCCTGGGCAGCTTAGGGCCGGTGTTGTTATAACCCATACTTCTTTCATGGCCCTTTACTATGACCGTAGGTTGGTTTCAGTTGTATTCATTCTGTCCCATAAATCTTATGCCAGCCCTCTCCAAGAGCTATCGTGCGATGATGATAGTATGAGAGAACATAATGCAGTCTTAGTTTCTGACAGTGTTATGACCTGCCAAAGGTGGCTAATTATGTGATCCTTAAAAAAAAAAAATATATATATATATAGGGCCTGTACTGAAAGTCATCCTGGGAGAGTCTAAAATCCTTGTGCTGTAGGTTAAGCTCTAACTTTTTTGTAGCTGATAATCACCCCTTAGGAGCACTAAGAGGTTTTCACCTGGAGCAGGATTACATGCATTGTTCAGGGCTGAGAAAGGCACTCAGCTTATTTTGATGCATTGCAGCTACTTCTTCAGATTTTTTTTTTTTTCTATAAGCCTAAATGCAGGAATGTAGCAAAAATAGGTTGCCCCTTTTTGCCACGCCTAATGAAATAAGTACATTTCTTGTGCTTTGTGGTATGGGTTGATGAAATTATAGCCTTAAAAATTACAAGGTCTTGACACATCTCCATTAATGGAAGGCTTGATTTTACACGCCTCCTGTGTAAAGAAAAATCAATTACTTCCTTACAAATGATGAGTCTGGATTCCTAATACTGCTTTTGAGGTAGGTAATATTAGCTAAACTGAGATGGAAACAAAGTGGTTTATGTCTTTCTTTTCCAAATTCCTACGCAAGTACCCTAAGCCTAGGGTCTCTCCTTATCATTCTCTCTGCAATACTCCCTGATATCCTAAATTATTAAGTTCTGTAGCCATGATATTTTGAAATATTTCTAAGTGTATGGTAGGTAGACTATCTTAATGTTCTCAGACTCTCACAGAGATACACTTGCAAAAGTTGCAGACAGAGGTACACTTGCAAATGTTTTGGACTGAATAGCTTCTTTAGAGGAAATGAAGAACACTGTAAATCTTCAATAAAGAGTACCTAGCAACTGCAAATACAAGTTAATCATTCCTACTCTTAGACAATTTATAGCTAGTCATATTGCCCCAAACCTCCCCTTTGTTCATATTGCAATCAAAAAAACACCACTAAGTAAAACCACAATGTGAAATATACCGCTGTCATAATGGACTGTATTTTTGTCAGCAATAAGAAGCGTGAGGTTTTGGTTTAGGTTTTTTGTTTCCCCTTGAGCTAATTCTGCAGTGCTCAGCAGTTTCTCTGGCTCTTGCTTTCAGAAAGAGTTAAGGGTACTCACGGTGCTCTGAAGTTAATAGAACAGTTAAGAGAACAAATTACTTTAGAGGCGAACTTGTGCTTCTCCACTAAACATCATATATGCGTTTATACTGGATGAAACACTGATTTGAGTCTCTCATTTTTATAAAATCAGGTGTACAGGCATGCGAGTATTTCTTTCAGAAACTGGCGTTTTCTTTTTTTTAATAAAAATAGATAACTCTAGATTTTTGACCTATCATTCCTAGACAGTCGCAACTGGTCAAGTGAATAAACTGTCAATTCCATGTACATTTTTGCCTGCACACATTTTGTTAATATGTGAATAAATTCCTTCGTGTATACAGCAGTCTCTTCTGTTTTCCTGCAGCAAGTACTTTCTTTGATTGATGTACTTGGAAGCGATCCTTATCCTCATTCATTTTAATTGAGAGTAATGAATTTAGAGCTTTTATATGCACAGATTGGCTCCGTTCCATTTCTAACTTTCCTCACCTTTGCTAGGAGCACAGCCTGCTCAGGGCTGCATTGGAAGAGGTTCAGGACTTGGTGCAGCATTCCTGGAGAGGACAGTATCCCATGAGGAGTAGCCATCTGTTTATAGACAGGCTGATATTTCCAAACAGCTAAGATTTTCGTAGGCAGGTTCTCCCTCCCCACCATTACCACTGAGGAATCGCTAATCAGGAATAAGCTTCTTCCCTTCCCTGATTTGCACGAGACAGAGAGCAGCGTCCACAACTGTGCTTGAAGTTGTTTTGAATTCAGTGAGTGGGTTTGAAAGCACTGCTGCGTTGATAGCATTTGGGGAAAGCTTTACAGAAGAAAAACTTGCCTTTCTGGTGGTTACGTCCTTTAAAGTGAATGCTATTGGCATAAAATAGAACTGCTATACTGTGGTCTCTTATGGATGCAGAAACACTGAAACTGTCTAAGGTTAAAATGTATTTTAATTTCACATTCCCTTATGTTCACTCAAATTTCTTACTTGCTAGAGCCTTAGAAAGAAGCGATGTAATTTTTCTGTTCCTTTTCAATTTCAAAGGGAACTCCAGAATGAACACCAAAACTTAGGTGCTTACATTTCTCAGTTTTGTAGCAACTTTTCATTTTAATGTACACCTGCTATGGTAGAAGTCCCACTGATCTTTACATATTTGACATATCATGTGGCTATGTGCACACTGGTGATGTAATGGCTTTTTACCTATGGAGAACATGAGAAAGCATAGGGATAAGCTGGCAAGCGCTGGCAAGAGCATGCTTGCGAGGAGTTGCCCAGCAGTACTCGCCTTGCTTTGTGATCAGCAGCAAGGGAATTACTCCTTTTTGGAACAGTTTAGCAAGTGCAAAGCAATCAGTAAGGTTACTGACATCAGTCAAAGCAACCTGTGTAGCTGTGAGGAGCTGAAAGTGACTTTGTTTCTGAAATGTGCAAAGGTAAGGTCATGACTAGTCCCCTCTGCTTTAGAAACTGGGTTTGTCTTAATGGATGATCTGGGAAGAGTGGCATGGGGACAAGGTTAGTTGCAGTGACTGCTTGTCTTCTGCAGTGCTTGTCTTCTGCAGCGCCATGGACTTACAGAAGATACACTGTGGCGTGGAAGTTGCCTTGAGGGCAAATGCCTCTGCTTGTTCCCACTTCAACAAGGGGGTTGGTTGGCTTTGGAAGGCTAATGTGTTTGTCCCTCAGAGAAAGGTAGTGACTGTGCCTAATGCAAGTATTTGGGAATGGTGGTTCTGCTGTGCCCTCGCATTGCATCGCTAGGGAGATCTGGGCTACGTGCCGCAGTCAGACCTGCATCATGGTGAGACAAACTAGGATCCAGCCTCCCCTCTTAGAGGTGGATTAGCGCTGCCATGCTATCATTAGTAACAACTTGTTTTGTCAGTAATGGTATCAGAGATGACTCAGAAAATACAGAAGCAGCAGCTCTCTTGAGTAAGAAGGTATTATTTTTACAGAGTCACTTTTCTGACCATAACAGCACTTAAATACTGGGTGTTGAAGTCCAACAGCTGTGATAAGGCTGAATTGTTTATTCAGTCCCAGAAACAGCATTGTCAAACCGTTTATCATTATCCTACAATAATAACATAGACAGTTCTTCCTGAGTCTTCATTAAATACTCCTACTATTATTATTACTGTTATTAAGTTCACATGTGGTTTCTTCATACATGGGACCGCTAACACAGAAAGGTTGCTGGCACTACCTCTTTAAATTCCTAGATTGTGCAAAAGGCAGAAGAGAGTTTGCTTCCATCCTGCAGCATGTTTTGCCACTGCTGGTTTTTATACTTAAATTCACAGTTAACAGTAGGGTTGATTGTCTCCTTTGCCTCCATGGGGGAAGGGAGCGATGTTTTGTCGCTGAAGCACAATGCCTCCCACGCTTACTCTTGGGTTCCTGCCGCTTAAGCACACACCCCATGTTCCTGGCTCTGCCTTAAGGTACAATCTATCTCCAAATTAGTAGGAAAAAAACCACTGAAGTTGAGCGAAGTACAATCAAGCCTCTTGGAAATTAGTTAAACACTTAGAAGGGTGTATTTAAAAGAAAACTTTCTGCAATCAACAAAGTACAGCTTTCATCATGTGTTCCTGGTCAGAGACTTCTTTTCCTCTTGATGGCCATTTAGCTTTTACTGAGCAAGCTGTCTCGTGTGAATTTCCCTCCTGTAAGTCGGTGCTTATTAACTCTTCAGCTATGCTTTTCTTTGATTTTGTTTACCCTGTCAAAGCTTACTGCCTTTTGTACATAGCTGCCATTCAGCTAGTTCAGGTTTTGCAAATGCATATATGCAATGTTACATGCAATGTACAAATACATTCTTCAAAGAAGATGTCAAAACAAGTTTCAGCTCATTTTCAGCAGTATCTAATTATAGATACATAATTAATGAGTCTGACACTTATCTTTCTTAACACAAAAGACCATACTTACAAATAAAGCGTTTCCTACAGTATGTGTAATAGCTTGAGTGTTAGTCTAAGAGAAATGAGAATATAGTTTAGAACATGCTATATTCTGAGGAAGTAGAAATATTTCTTGTCAAATAAAATATAGGCTGTTACTGTGGTTGCTTACAACTGAGAAGTGTTACACCTTAATATCTAAAATGAATTACTGGTATCCAGTTACTGAACGTAAATGGTAAATCTGTAGAAGGGATAGAAATGTCATTAATGTAAAGCCATCTTTCTTAGAAAGCATCTGCATACTTTGTTTGCAACTGTTCTAGATGAAAGAGGTGGTGTTTTCTTTTCCTTATTTACTTGGTGCATTTGACGTTAGGTATAGACAGTGGCAGTCTTTTTGTTGCTGTTGAATAGTATGTATTTATATGTTCCTTTATTTTATGTACTCAAAGCAATGTATTAATCACCTAGTGGCCTAGGGCAAACTCCTCCAAAAGTCTTTATCTGCCGCTTGCCTAAAAGAGTGGCCATATTGCGTACCAATATGCTTCACCTGCTTCAAGAAGTGAGCAGTACTTATCTTCCCTTATTTCTTACAGTGTAAAGCCATTTCATTTGGGACACTGGGTGTCTCCTAAGTCTTTAAAGTATATTTCTTCCTTGGGAAATTAGTTGTAAGTGAACCACAGTCAACCTTTTCCCTTACACCAGTACCTGATCTTTAATGAGATGGATAAAGATAGATATCTTGTGATTTATAAAATGGATGACTTAGTATATCTATGGAACTTTATCTTTTATATCATGTTTCTTTGTTAATTATAAACTGGTATCATAAAGTGGAAATAACACAATATCTGCATTTTTTATTTTATGAAGAAGTAAGGGAAAGCTTGGATTTAATAATATTTCAATTGGTTTTGCTTAGGCTTTGAAACTGATACTTCAGTGAAGTGGATGGGGGTGGGGAGAGAAGGGAGTTCATATTTTTTGACTGCTATTGTCTAGGCAGGGACACTTTCCCTGATTGAAAAGGTCTCAGTTTAAGAGACAATGAACATACTTTGACACTTATCTTTACAGAAATCTTATTGTTTGCTCTTATTCCCTAGTAGTATTCAAGTGAGTCATAGGAAAAGCAGCGGGTGAATATTATTTGTTTGACACACCTTTTGCAGCAGTAGTGTGAAAGATCAAGGCTCACTATTTCATACTTGCTTAATTTGGATTATTTTGTTAATTGCTTTTCATATCCAAGCATAGTAACTAATAAGCATGTTATCTTCTTGCATGTTGGAATGATAATATACTTTTGGTAAGGTTTAGAAACTTCATTTATATAAATTTGGTACTTGCATTTTCAAGTAATCTGTAGCTTGGAGTAATGGATGTTTAAATCCAGCTATATAAAAAAATGATACTGGGAGGAGGATCTTGAGGATGGTTTCTTCTGTGTAAGTGGAGGGAAGAACAAGTCAGCATCCAGAAGATAATGCCTCTGTTCTGTGCAGCACAGCATGTATAATGACAGTATGTTTGCATGAAGTACTCCTTGCTGAAGTGAGGCAGAAACTTTTCCAGCCAGTGTTTCTCCTGTGCGTATAACAGGTTATTTGGGCCTGAAGCTGTTTAAACAACATGCAAATTGGTCTATTCTATTGCAATGACATGAAAAGTCCTGAGCGTCCTTGAGGGCCCATTCACAAACATGTTGGTAAGTCCTTGCCCTGAAGAGGTTGCCATCTGAGCAATTGTAACGGGCAACAGGAAGAAAAAGGCAAAATGCAGAGTTGAAATAACTTGCCTGATTCTAACTGTGACTTGGCACAATAGTCCACCTCTCCTGAACTCTTGTCTAGGGAGAAGGGTCTAGATTTTCTCTCTTCACCCTGACTTTCCCTCTGTAGCTCAGGTTTTAGTGTCCTATTTCTTCAGCTGCTCTGACAAATGGAGCCCAAAACGAGAGCTGCAGCATGAAGGAATGTACATATGGCAGTCTGTAAGGGGCTCTGCAAAAAGAAAACCAACAAAAATATTCACCTTGGACAGTCTCTCAGGCTGACTCTAGGAGTCATCAGGAAAATTATGGGCACAAATGCTGTTCCCCTCCTCATCCCCTCTTTGCAAGTTGCTTTGGGTGTAGTTTTAAGCTTTTTGGTGTTTTCCCTTTGTCATCTTTCCATAGTGCAACACCTGATAGAAAACCACCCCTTAGTTTTCTTTAAGAGTTACTATAGAGAAACAAATTTTGTCTGTTTACTTCTACCTGTAGACATTATGGTATAGTTTGGTTTGTTTGCATGTGCAAATTTCCAGCTCTTCCAACAAACTGGCATTTTAGGTTTTGCTTAGTCCTTATCTATCCTTCTTTCAATTGTAGGTGGCTCTCTCTTTCTGATTCTGGGTGAAGGCTTAGTTAAATGCCTATTTAAGAACTGATGAGTAATTTAAAGGATTTAGGGGAACATTCTGTGCTATTATATGCAAATACATGGCATGCATGGCTCCCTGTGTCATTAACCTGGCAGTCATTTCATGCATGACTCCCCATCTTATTAAGCTAGCAGTATGGAATATTTGATTTACTAAACTGCTATGAACTACTTAGTGTGCTAATATAGGAATATAACTTTTAAGTTTCTCTGAAATAACTATCTTTGAAACAGATTCAGGAAAACAATAACATTATTTTGACAGCTGTGCTCAGTTTCTAAGGTCTATTTTAGTAAGCTTCACAGAACTGGTGGAGAAGTACCTGTGATTTGAATAAGCTGTACAATGACTGAAAATGAAAGCCACCAGATTAATTAGAGCCCTTCAGAATTCTGCAGGCATTGGAAGCCCAGCTCTGTGGTGTACACAGAAGTGTTCGGTGTGCAGAGCTTGTGGGAGCTACCTACAGGCATGTGCAGTTCTGAATCTAAAACTCTTCTCTAACATTTTGAAAACTCTGCTTACATCCAAGCTCTTCCCCCTTCCCAGGCTTTCGTTACCATAGCAGCATTCGCTGGCCATGGGATTTACTGGAGGTGGTGGGAGAAGGAATGTATATTTGTTGACTTGGTTCAATGCCAAATGGAGTAGAAATTATATATGCAGGATGTTGGATTCTTCCTTTAGTGTCCATTTCAGCTGGCATCTAATTTCATCCAGATAATTGCAAGCCACTCTGTCATCATTCAGCCAGCTGCATAGAACAAAACAAAGAGAAATTTAGGATCAAAAGGAAGGAATAGCAATTTAAAAGGCTTTTAAATGTTGTTTTCTCTCTTTCTCAATCAGTAATACTTAAAAGCCTTTAATTTACTCCACCCCTTATCCCCCTTCAGAGACATACACATACACTCACATCTGTATGACTTTGAGTGCTGCTGGCTTGAATGATAATATGTGTGCACTGAGCTGCCCAAGAAAATGTCACAGGCAAGAAATGAGGTCAGATAATGACATCCAAAACCAGAGCAGAGGGAATCATTCAGCATCCTCTGGTAGTTTGATTGCAGCTAAGAGTGTGAATCAGCTCCACTTTTGTACCTCCTTTATGCTGAAAGTTCTCTAGTAAACTATGTGTGCTTTAGATTTGGAGAAGGCATCTGACTCACAAATGCAGCATAATGCCATACATATAGTACGAGTCGTCAGAGACTTATTTACCTAGACGGATGGTGCTTTCAGAGGGCTGTGTAAATCTCCTCTGAAATGTGCCTGTGCTCTGCGGTACTTTTAGCATTGGCACAAGAGGTGAATATGCACTCAAGTGGGAGCTGTGCGGAAAGCGAGCGCGTTACGTGTGGAGGAAGGAGGGTATGAAAGCACTGCGAGGACTGACTGGGGAAGCATGTGTACGCAGCTGTATCGGGCAGAACTAGCTGCAGAGAGTGTGCGTGCATGTCAGGGGGATGCATGGATGACTTTGTGTGGCAGACTGTAGTTACCAAAAATAAAGGCTGGTAATGTGACCTATTCAGCATGTTCAGTACCCCGATAATGATCAGTGAGGGGCTGTGAAATCAGCTGCTGGACAGGCTGAGACGTGGAAGCATTGGCAAAACTTTGTGGTGTGGCCAAGAGCAGATTGAGGAGTGGTTCAGGTCCCTCACATTTGAACTTTGGAGGGAAAAAAAAAAGTCAAATTTTGGCAGAAAATTGTCTACATGCCTTGTGTGACACATGTCTGTCGAAGGAGAGTCAGTAGTCCTAACTGTAATAAATCTGTGCACAGTTTAGAACAAGATTGTTTAATCTTATTGCCTTCTGGGCATGATCCATCTGTTTAGCTCCTGTCCCTCACTGTCCTCATCAGTTTTTTCTTTCTATATAACAGTTTCTTCTTGTGCCCGTGTACTTTTTTTTTGTTTTTCCCCATTGTTTTTTTTTTCCTTCCTTCTCTTTTCAGAGCAAAACAGATTTCTGGTTTGCTTTAAAGTATCAATATCTTTTTTCCTTTTGTTTGCTGTGGTGACAGGTTATCTCTTGCTGAAAGTATTCTTTTCATCAAAGCTGGATTCTAGTTATCTTGCTGATCTCTTCTGGTCTGTTTTATTTTCATTTGGGTGATTAGGTCTCTGGTTTGTAAATGCTTTTCATTTTTCTCTTTGTGCAGTAGAGGGTCCCTCATTTTTTGCCTGTTGTCAGCCAACCCTAGCTAATGAATTGGAAATGTGAGATGAGATGATGTCTGCCAGTTAGTTCTGTGGGCAATGGGGATAAGGGAAAGGGAGGCTTCTTGTTGTGTTTTGGCAGAGTTTTTATACTAGAGAGGTGGGCAGCTGTACTATGTGAGATTTTTAGTCAGACATTCATGATCAAGCTGATCCTATTAATTCCCCAGAAGAAAGATTAGCTAAGTGTCTCTGAATCATCTGAGCTCACAGAGAAGCAAATTAATGTCCCTGAGTACCACAGGATTGCTACTTATGCCTTTGTCGAAGTCAAGATCTACACTCAGATGTTGATTATTCAAGGAACCTCACACTGACTGTAAACTAGAAAAAATTATCAATCTTATCTCTATACACAGGTAAGTCAAGTCATGCCAAATGTCAGTAGGCAAGGTCAATCACAATAAATGTTCTCTGCTCATTTATCTGAGCAAATAAAATGATACAAAACTACCGCTGCAGGCAGAATTCCTGTGTAAAGACTACAGTCAAGTGTCTCTGTTGATAGCCTGCTACTTTTTTGCTGTGGGTAGACTAATGTTTAAAGAGCCAAGTGGCCAAAGGTGATAGCATCCCTGACCAGAGGAGGCTACTCAGGGTAGAGAAATAGGAGTCAGTGATGCAGTATATGATGGAGAGATTGTGGGTGAGCAGAACATGAAAGAGGCAATGTGAACTTGAGTGTTGAAAGATTGAATGGCCAGCTTTATAAATGCTTCTAACCTGGAATGTATCCCTGACAATTGTAGTTTTGCAGTCAGATTTTGTTGTTGTTTAAAAAAAAAATAAATAAATTTCTTCCTGTTCCTGTGTGACTGGCTCACCCGAACATTGAGCACTTACTGGCTATTTGTGTTAACTAAGCATGAAACAGAGCAGATTCAGTCAGAAAACTTCCAGTGGCAGGGCTTCTAATTCATCCAAGTAGTCCATGCAAATAGTTCAATTTGACAAACTTATTTCTGGAAACATGTAAAGTTTCAGCCTGGTTTCCTGCTGGTTCACTCATGCAGCTCACTGGAAGCATGCCAGCTACCAAGCGAGATGCAAAGGATGTGGAGGTTGTTTGGCTGTTCTGCCAGGTGGGCTACCCTGGGTCTGGGGCTCCCGGACTTCCAGGCTACTGCCTGCAAGCCAGGGCGGGTGGGCTGCCAAAGGTGTGAGACAGCCCACCAGGCAGCCTGGGCTGGAGCTGCAGTCATCTCCTCTTTTGGAGAGTATTTTGGAATTGATGAGCAGAATAAATTGAACTCGGAAACAGAAAAGTTCTCTTTGAATGTGATCTCCTCTCCTGCTTTAACAGTGGATGAGACAAGGGCAGGAAAACAAACTGAAAGATGGAGAAGGAAACATTATGTCTTTCAATTGATAGACATTTCCTGTACATATTACTAAAATTAAAGCAGGAGAAACATTTTTGAACAAAGCTGTGATACTTACTGTCCTTGTACAGAATTTTAGGCCCAGAAGCCAGAGGAAGGTAAGACGAAGCTAAAGGCTTTTCAGACATGACAAAATCGTACAGGTTTAGTTAAATGCGTGCTTTTAAATCGGGTTAGTTACTCCAGAGGAGGAGTTACGATGAACATACTTTTATAGGTTTAAACCCTAATTTTACTAGCTCAAATCAGAAGGACTGGGATGGCAAACCATACAGTTTGAAGCATGGAAATGGCTTCCCAGGAAGCCTCCCACTGGTTCAACGATTAGCCGGTATGCAGTGGCCAGCCATCGCTATCAGCAAGCAGCTGTCACACCCTTTGGCTGAACTGGTGCTGTTCCTGGCTGTACAGTGCAGTACACAGCTTGCTGTTTTATTCACTGCTTGCATTTGCTAGGTTTTGTGGATTGAATTATTCATACGGTAGCAATTGTCAAATGATCTAGGCCAGAGAAATTCATTTTCTTGCAGGACCCAACCTGATGTGGCAGCGTGCTGTTATGTACCACACCAGAATTAGCAGCTGCTGCTTTTTAGAGAGGCAATGCTTCACCGAGGTACCGCTAGAAAGGCTGCTGCCAAGAGACGGCTCTGAATGTTTCAGAGGCAGCTGTTTGCCTGGAGAAGGTGGTGACATTGGTTTGCAGATATGAAGAGAAGTTGATAACAAAAACAGAGCCACATCAAGTGAATGAAGAAATGGGGACTGTCTTAATTCTGACTTCTGTAGCAGATTCTCCCTGTACTGGTACTTTCCCATTTTCCTCTTTTCTGTCCACTACTGGACAAAGGTTTTCTGGCCAGCACTACTGGACTAAGGTTGCAGCTATGTGAGGATGGATTCCTCTAGTCGAGTCACAGATGTGACTGCGCACAACTGCAGCTTCCTCCTAACAGCAAAATGCACGATTGTGTGGCGCCTGCCCTTCAGCTCAGTTTAGTGGGTGCCCTGCAAGTAATCAGAGAAGCTGCGAACGTGGGACCGCAGATTGTGCTGCAGAGGAAGCCCTGCCTACTGTGCAAAGCAAAATATGTGTGGTTACCAACACTCTCCACTTATCACTGGAGACATGAAAACATTAATTCAAAACATCATATCCCTTTAACTTCTCCAGAGCTGCTGCTGGCCTTTCTCCTCCTCCCCTCCCTACCACCACATACTTTCTCAGAAAAAAAACTTCTAAAACTAAGGCAAGTGAAAAGTAGATTTTGCTCTGAAACCAGCAGACTGTATTTTAAGCATCAAAAGGATGTGTTCAGACTTTGGGACTTGGTCATACTCAAAATCAAAGTCAAGCTCCCATTCATTCAGAGTCAGCCCCTCGGCTGTCGAGGTTTTACAGGCTGCAGAAATGCTTTAGGGCCCGTGGGCTCTTACTGGTCTGATCCACCCAGGAGGAAGCCTGTGGGAGAATGCCAGAGCAGGGCTGGAATTTGCACTTGGAATCAAACGTAAGAGGAATTGTTCATCTAAACTGTGATATATGTAACCTGTCATTGTTCCTGTAGAAGAAAGCTCTCTGATACTAGATGGACTCTTTAGCAGAAAAAGGCATAATGAAACTATGTTGCTAGAAACTGAAGGCAGATACGACTGGTCTATGCCGTGAGAGTAATTAATCACTGGAACTGAAGGAGGTTAAGATTCTCTATTGCTTGTAATCAGGGTGGAACATCTTTCTATGCCTCAGCCACAAGTAAGGGGCTTGAGAGAGAAATTATTGTGTTACATCTTTAGTCTATGCTGTGCTGGAAGCCCTAAACAACACGGTCCTTACTGAACTAGGGATCTTAATAACTGCTAGTAATTTTTGCCCTTTTTCTGCACTAGTGGTTATTTTGAAAGCAAAACAGTAGGGAAATCCTACAGTTCATTTTGACATCACAGATGAGATTTTTAGTCTGTTACAACTTTTAGGATTTCTTTTTTAGAAAAAAAAAGTTAATTTCAGTGTAGTTAAAAAATGAATTTTTTTTTTCCTCCATCATGGAATAAGCAGAAACAAAGCAGATCACAAAAATGCCCTTCACAACATTTCCCCTCTCTTTCATGAGGCACAATTTGCAGTCAAAGTAATCTAAAAACAAGTAATGGTTTAGGTGCTGTTGCGATGCATTCCTTATGATCAGAAGAAACTATAATCAGCAGTTCTGATTTGTCTCCCCATTTTAATAATAAATAGTAAAAACCAGCAATTCCATTTTAAAATAGCTCTAAGTGGCACTACAGATCAGACCAGTGAAGCATTGTTTGCCTTTCAGATTATGAACTTGTGGAGGGTTTCTTGATTATGCCTTTTCTTGGTAATATCATATAATTAACTTAGCAACATTCTGAGTTTTAATAAAGATTTGTGTATTACTGAATTATACAAACAAGTTTCATTTTTCCAGGTCCGCATGTAGCAGAAGTGTTAGCAAAAATAAATATTCTAATCACTTTTGTCAAAACAAATTGCTAACAATGTCTTTACTATTCTGCATGTGAGAGCTACTTGTAGCATTCATTAATCTAACAGTTTATGATTTTGATTTCCAGATGGAATGATTAGCATTTCTAAGCTTTTTATGTTCATACTGCAAAAATAAGCCTTTTTCAGGGGTCACTGGAGGCAAATAATTTAAGTCTAATACTTTGCTCAGTTAAACACGGTGGTTCCTAAGTAATTCATTTAACATATTCTTTCTGATGCCTTTGTTTTGAATATTATTTAAAAACTTTGTCATAGGAAACACTGGAGTCAATTGCTGTTATCCCAAATACCTACAAAGGTCACTTCTACAGTTTTAATCTTTTCTTTTGTCTTCTTACTTTCCTTGCTGATCAAGAGTTCACATCTCACAATTCTGAAAAAGTGTGAAAGAAACTTGTGAAAGGACTATATTGCATTTTTTTTAAAAGGTGTAAAAAAAAAAAAAAAAAAGCTTTGAAAAGTGACAGTGAAATCTCTTTGAATAGCACTGGAGATTTATAATAATGATTGAATTTCTTCAAGTAAATTCTAAAGTGATATCATTGGGAAAAAAAATTATTTTTCTAGGTTTTGTGTGTGAATGGAACACCAACATATTGTGACTGATCCCAAAGTGGCATCACTTTGTTTTTATCAATTGCAAGAGGAGAGAGGAAAGGGGTGAAGCTGACTATGCTTTTCTATTTAAATGGCAGGTATTAAGTAGATCTATTGGGTATCTCCCAGCATACCTTGTAGAAACTTAGGCTTAGCTTCATTCTTTTTAGCCTAATTTTTGTATGTATTTTCCTTTGGATCATCTGCCAGAGGGAATGGTGACACCTCTGTGAGGTATCTTGCTCTGTAAAACTCTAGTGGCTTCCCTTTCTCTTACAAATAATGTCAAGTCTTTCCTTCAGTTGAGATCTTTTAGCCTTCTATTTGCAATAACACTTGATTACTTTGTTGTTGTTATTTCCTAGTTTTAAATTCCCGTCCTTACTCTGCTTAATTAAAAAACTGGGCAGTGATGCTGGTGACCACACACCTATTGCTATGTCAATTGTCTGACAAAAGAAATTTCTTCCTCACACCAAACTGTTCCTTTGAAACAGTTGGTATCCCTTGAGATACCAGACAGTTGCTGTTCCACCATGAGAGATTTGTTTCTCTGTGATTTGCAGCAGGCTGCTGTAGTTTAAACTGAAACAAAATGCTTCAAAGTGACGTGTTACTACATCAAATCTGAGTCTGATGCATACTCAGCTCTTGTGTGCTAACCAGCACTGCAAACATTGCTGAATAAGCCTGTTAAAATCCAGAGACTTGATATTTTGGCGACCTGAACAGCACTTTTTGATCTTGGTTGTGGCCAGCAGCCTGAGGATTGATGGCAAACCCGCCTATGCAAAATGCTGAGCCATGTTGCTGAGGCAGTGGGAATGCAAACCTTTCCCCTTTCGGGAGTCAGCAATAAAGTTAGTAGCAAAGTTGCAAGTGGCCAAGTTCACAACTGGATTGCTACAGCAATACATTGTTGAAAGGAATATAGATTTTTATTTTCCCTGTACAAAAGAGTTAGCTGTGAAATTTCTGCAACCCTGGCGATGCCCTGTAGTTTCCAAAGGAAGGATGCTGACTTGATGGCTCAGGAGAAGGACTGATAGGAAGGAGAGCCTGCTGCTGCTCCAGGTTTTATATAAAACGTCAAGCAGCTGTGTGACTTTCTTTTCCTACTTCTTTTTAAATGCATCTAATTCCCACTTTTACAGAAAGCTTCTCAAAATTTAATAAGTCCATGCCAGCTTTCAGGCTTTGCTAGGAGGTTGATAAATATCTGATAATACCTGAAAGCTTTTGAATGTGAACTGAGTAATGCTCCCAAGCAGATAATGTTAAAAATAATAATAATAATAAAAAAAAGTTAAGAACCTTATTAACCTTATTATTCTGCATTATGTATCAGTATATATTCACTGCCTGTCAGTGGACTTATAGGCAGTTTTATCAGCATTAAATTTCTATAGCAAAAAGGAGAATTGGGTCCCAGATCTTCCTAATTTCTGAATTCCATGTAAAAGGAATCGTCAAGTAGGCTGCCAAAATAGTGAAATGGATCTGGGGAAGATTAATTTTTTTTCTTTTAAGTCTTCAGAAGGGCATGGCAGCAATCATTGCTTTGTTTGAAGGGGCAAAATTCTGTATCAGTTTTAGCACCATAAATCTAGCACAACTTTATTGATTTAAGCGAGGTCTGTACATGGTAACCACACAAAGCTCAGAATCCATCCCAGCATGCTGTAGGCTGAAGGGCTTACAGTTGCAAAAGTATCCCACAGGCACTGATAACTGATCAGTTCATATTTTGCTTTGCACAAATTTTATTACTTAATTTTTCTGTGTTTTCCCTTCCTCTTTATTGACTTTAATTAAGTTTTCCTTAGGGTTGCATGCCTGGCAAACTTTGACTGCTTAAACGAGTAATCCTGTTTACTCATCACATTATCCCAGCTCCCCTTTTGGGCTGAAGTGTATATTTTCTTAAATTCTGTTCGAACTATTGCTATTCAGCATTATGATGATACTAAGAATCATTCAAAAAAAAAAAAAAAAAGAAAAGAAAAAAAGGCAGTTTCTGTGGCCAGTTTGAAGAATTACATTCAAGATTTTACAGCCATTTTAAAGCAGTGTCTTTTGAGTGGAAACCTTGTAAATGGCCTAAAAGCCAACACTGTCTTCCCTCATGTTTCATTTGAAGATTTTTAAGTTTTTAAAGCATGAAGGTTTTGATAACTGTGGGTCACTTGCATTGGAAGTTGCATAAGAAAATACAAAAGGTGTGTACTTCTACACATGAACAGTAGAACAGCTAATGGAACTACTCATGCTAAATGTAATTAATTTATATATTTCCATGCATTATGTTTTAAGCATCATTTCATATTTTTCTGGCGAAATGATATTGAAATTATAATGAATATTTAGAAATTCTGGTGGAAGCATTTAGTAGCTCTGATATTTTCAGTTTAATGAGGGAAACTTTAGCAACCTCATTTTAAACGTTTGTAATTTTAGGGATTTTTTTCCTTTCTTGTGGGACCTTAAAAAGAAACAGTGAAAAGTAAAATGAAATAAAGAGAAAAACTGTTAATGTTATTAACTTTTCAGAGAGAACTCTAATGGGAATAGGGGCTGTGAAGAACTATCTCTGAATTCTCACATTCTGTAAAATTAGCATTCTAAATTAAAAATGATAAAGAGCACACCCTTCTGGCACAACAGATGAGCTTTAAAGACAAAACATTTGTTTGTGTTTATCTGTGTGTATCTTCAAAATTATTCTTAAAAGTCTTAAGGAAGTGAATGAATTTTTTCCTGAGGAAAAATGTTGATAACTGAAATTCAAAATTAAAGCAAAAATTTATTCACTGTTAAGACCAAAGGGAAAATGCCTTCCCCTCAGCCCAGTTCATGGATGTATATGCTCCCATATCTGATTTGGTTGTCTGGTTCTAACACAAGCAAACTCATTAAGTTAGGAGACAGGAAAGTAAAAATACATCTTTAATAAATGCAGTTATTAATTTTGTAGATTCAAATGAGTATGAGAATTAAATACAAAGGTTGATACCTCTGTGCATACAGTTGCAGCTAATTTGCAGAATAAAGTTCTGAAAATTAGTTTTCTGATGAATGAGGAATAATTTCATGATATAATGGCAGTTCCTTTGAGTTCTTGGCCATTATTTGTATAAGAAAAATAAGTTTGCTTTTTTAATGCTTTATTAAAAAACCCCTATATTAATAACATTAGCATTGTGGAGTTCAGCTCTTGAGTTCTAGAAAATATTTTTATTTTTCCAGTCTTTAAATTTCTTTATATTTTCTTGTGGCTCTAAAAGTCTAGGTCCATCCTGCCATAAATTTAAATGCATTAATGAACTACAACTGGTCAGCAATCACTTGGTAATCACCAGGAGTAGTCCTAATAAGTGCAGAAAGAGGTGATTGACGTGAGGATGAAAACTGTATTCCAGTATTTTGTACATGTGCACGAAAGTTTCTTACAGGAGTGAGTGACTGAGACAGAGATGTCATTTTCTAAGAGATCCAGGCAAGTAACCAAATTTCTATGTAATTTTAGTTTCTATAGTAAGGTTTAGTTGTTATTGAAAGTTACAGACGTGGGAACAACCATACTGTAATATTATTCAGAATTTGGGAGCTGTCAGATTAGAATGAGATTTTTTTTTTAATTATGAATGGTGTTTTCTGAACTGAGGTGACAGCAATGAATTGAATGGAAAACCTCTCTGCATATGAACGACATTCTTCTGTAGACACTGTGGAACACAGACATTTGTACAAAATTTCACAGAAAAATATTCCTCACCATAGTTCCTTTCTCATGTAATATCAAATAACTGCATTGCATTTGACGGAGGTTCTACTCATTCTTCTTTTGGCAAATGGATTCATCTGGTAAATGTTTCCTTGGGCTTGAATCTAGTTGGTATGTTTGAATATCTGTTGTTAAATACATGTGCGTGAAAGCATGCCATATCAGATTTAAAAAAATCCAACATCAGAATTGCCTTCTTCCAAATTGGATAAATCCTATTGAAACCACTCACCATTTTGAGACTGTCACTGTCAGACTTGCAGAAAGAAACAGGAATAAAATAGCAGCTTGTTTAATGCTGGCCTACATCGTTTGCAGGGCTTTCATGAGATCTCCTGTCAGCTCCCGTTAACCAGAAGTCATTGTTTCCATTGGAAACATTGACAACTAGAAGTGTTTGGTTGCACTGGGCCTCGTTACTTATGTTTTGTTACCTTGTGATAATACTGTAATAGGTCATTACTGTTCTTGTTATAGAGAAAAGGATTTAGTTAGGTGATGCATAGTGGCTGTTTTTGTTGAAAATGTTTGCACATTGAAGCTGCAATGCCTTGCCACATCATTAAAGTACAGCTCTAGGAAGAGGAAAAGCATATTTACTGGAAACGATGAGGATGCGATGACATCTGTGTGTTTGTGAGTCAGCCTGTAATATCGGGCTGTTGCTGGCTCCATTGATGGTGGTGAGGGGGACCCCGTCCAGCATGGGCCCCACTGTTTTCACTACTGTTGCTGCATTATTTGCAAAAACATGGGAAGAGGCTGAGGTGACAACAGTGACTTGAGTTTTGTTTGTTTTCCATCTCGGCATTTAACAGTTCTTAAACACACGGTTAATCTCACTCTGGTTTCAAAATGATAGTTTAAAGAAATCTCTCATAAAAGTGTCTGAATGAAACTACACACCATAAAAGCTCTTTAGAGAAGAGATTTTTAATGGAAACACTGCTGCAAGATTTATTATAGTGGTTCTGAAATTGCACCGTTATAATAAGGGTTAAGGCTCAATTGTTCACTCTCCAGCAGCAATAACTTTCTCATTGGAATCTGAAAATAAACCCCTATGAATAAAATGACACCAAAGACTTAAGTTGTTTTCTTGAGACAGCTAGCCTCTTTGTACAGAAGCTATTCTGAGGTCTTGTACTGTAGTTCTGCTGAAAAATTACACTGGCTTGCCAAATATCTTAATGACTTTTCTCTCAGCAGTTGGTAATGGTGAAATGTTATTCTAGTAACCATAATGTCTCTCATAAAACAACTGCATACAATATGTACTGTACTTCTATTTTAGTGAGCACTTCCATCGGGCTTGTACTGCCAGTAGCCATTTAACATCTCATAGCAAACTGCTTACCAGTCCTTCAAGTGTAATATTGCAGAAACAGTGAAGAAATGCGTGATTAAAAGCATTCACCGAGAGTGGACCATTTAGTACTACCCTATCTTGCAAGATAAACCAGCCTTCACATATGTAGGCGCTCATCATATAAATGACAGTTCTATGTGGTCATTTAATTTTACGATCTCAATTCTCGCATATATTGCTAACATAAATATAGCGTTCTCCTGCAGGGAGGTCTGCTGGGTGTTATAAAATCAGTAAGACCTCAATGGGTTCAAATGGACATCTTTTATAATTATTGCTATAAAATTTCTTGACAATGCATTTTGTTGTCCAATGGGTAAAGAAAATTATTTTCTGAAAGAATGGTTTTTGACAAAGAGAACAACAGAGCTTAGGCACTTGTTCCTGTGTTCAAGCATATTTAAATTACCTCCGTTCCTCTTACCTTTTGGACAGAAGCCAATATCCTGGAATAACTTTTTACAATGAGACTCCAGTCAGTGCGTGGCTATATTTTCAGTTGTTTTCTGGTGTGGCGAGACAATGTAGGATATCTAGGGGGAAAAGATTAATTTGCTATTTAATGCAATTAAATTCTATTTGCCAAGCAATTCTTTTTACGTGCCCTTGAAGAGATTGGGGAATCTGAAAGAGGATGAGGGCAATAAATGTATTCCCAGAAGTGGCTTTGAGGGAAGGAACAGGCTCGTCCATGCTGGAATTCAGGACAGTGCTATTGGCTGCAAATCATTCGGAGGGACCCTGTTACATCTTTCTTACATTTCTCACAAGTGTTTCTCTTTGACCTGTGCCTGGAAAGGAATTTCTATCCCATTTATTCACATTGCAGTACTAAAGAGGATATTAAGTTTCTTTTAGAAGGCTGAATAGCAAAGTTTCTCTTTCTGTGCTTGGACTGCCTCTGGAACATTGGCTCTGCCTGCGGAGCGGCTGCGTTGTACGGCAGCACGGCCGTGCAGCTCTGCGTGCTGGCCCTGGGGACCACCAGCAGACCGCAGAGAATGTCGGTCAGGAGCTGAAGTTAGGGGACTTGGTGCTGGTGCCTCTTTGGAGGTCAAGACACTCAGAAGTGATTCAACTGTTTAACGCCTCAATTTACTTTAGCTACCGAGTCAATTTGATGTAAAACATCCATAGTGGTTGTTTGGGACTAATAGTCAATTTTGCATCCAAAACTGAATGGCATCTGTACCCGTATGAACAGACTGTATCACTGTCTCCCTCCTATTACTTTCCATATCGAGGTTCTAGTATTTTTTTTAATTTATTTTTTTTTAATGTACATTATATGTCATGGAAAGAGAGGCAGTTTTCTTGTGGGTTGGTGATACTTCATGGATTTATTTGAAATTACAGTGATTGATGATAGCTTATGATCTAGTTCCTCTTGTCCATCTCAGAATGGGCAGGGAAAGCCTATAGCACACAGATGTTCTCTATCTTGTTCTCTTTTATTTTGTTTTATGATAAAATGAATCTTTTACGTAGCAACAACTTCTTAAAGCTACATGTGCATTCTTGTTATTTGATTGCCCAGTGTCAGTAACAGTGGGATTCTGATCTCTAAAGGGTCTTGCAAGTGCTGCAGTGTCCCATACATAGTAACAGCAAAAATTTAAAGCTAAACGTGTATTGGAGCAGGAAATGCAAGAGCAATATGTATTTACCCCAGGAGTTAATTGGATGGTTACTACATAATTATAGTAATGAAGTTGTAGGTTTGCAATTGATAAATAACTGCACAGTAACCTTTGATAAGATTTAGGTAACAAATAAGTTAACTTGTTGCCACTACTGTGTTCATTAGAAAAAGGTCTAGGCAAAGGCAAAGCAAACAGTATATTTATTAATATATCTATTTTTGGGGTGTTGACAGCTCATATTTTTGACATTTTTTCCTATGCAGTTCTATAAGCATTATATTAATTGGTTTTCTTACCTGAAATGAAAGCCAAATGCCTTCAAATACATTTACCTTTGAAGTAATTAAAATAAAGTGTCTACTGACCATAGCAAATAAGCAAACATGCTCTGCATGAAAATGAGCAATGATAAGGAAAAAATTGTTATGCAAAAAAACAGTAAGGGAAGGGAAAAAGAGATTGTAGTTGCAGTTTCTTAACTGGAACCTTAGCAAACCTAATCAATTATTCTAAGCCATCTTACATATAAATGTGTTAGCTGCTATAGCTTGGAGATATTTGTTAAGAAGATTGTCAGACTTTTGTGTAAAGGGTCAAAGCCATCTTCTTCTATCCATGTTCCAGCAAGAAATAATTTACAGGAATTCCAAGCATTTTGGGAAGTTTCTCATTGTACAAAAAGGTTTTCATGCCTCTCACAAGTATTACCAGTTTTTTCATATTCTTGCTGGGGTGGGTGGGCAAAGATGAAGGTGAGTAAATGTGTAATTCCTAGAGAGATATGAAATAGAAAGAATTAGGTAAAGAACAGGGAACTCACCTAGAGCTAGCTGAGAAGATGTAAATAATTTGACTGAGTTCTAAACGGATTTATTTATTTCAGATGAGAAATGTTCTTCTGCTCTTTAAAAGTGTACACTACAGGTATGCAGATAAAAGCTTTCCAAATATTTAACGCTGAGATTAGAACACCTAGGCTCAGTCTTCAAACTACATAAATTGGTTTTGTTGTAAGGCAGCAGCTCAGCTTGTGCTTCTTGAGTTAAGGGTAGCTGTTCACTGCACGCAGCACCCAGGACAGGCGTTCTCAAGCCCAGTTTGCGCGTGTAACCTCAGGTGTGCAAGCAGCAGCTTCTGGCAGTCAGCGTATCGACAGGAGGGGTTCAGCTCTTTCAGACTCTGTTCGTGTACTTTTGCTGCTGTGCCCAAGGGAGGTGTATGTCCTCTTGGTACCTGTCCCCCAGTGTGAGATTCCCTGGTTTCAGCTGAGAAAGTTGTTTGGTCGCTCTAACTATAGCTTGGCAAGCCACTTGTGTCCAGTTGTAATGTTCGTGAATATTTGCAAAAAGTGTTCACAATGCATCCTACCTTTAGAAGACCTCATGAACAAAATTTTGTATGCTGAATGTTTATAGAAATCAGTAATATAGTTAATCCATTTATATTTTTTATTATTGTTGTACAGAGTTCCTCCAGCATTTGTCTGCATCCAAAATTGTATATAAGTACAAAATAAGTCAGTTTTCAGACCACGTGGTACTTCTACTCAGTGTTTTCTGTTTTAAAAGAGGAGATTTTTATGGCAATGCTTGTATGAACAAGCGTAACTTAAATTATGTAAAAACATACAACTGATTTTCCCTATACAGAACAAATATGCATTGGATGCTACAACAGTTTCCCTAACAAGCCATTCATGCTTTTCTGATGGTGCTTGGTAGGAAAGTGGGTTTTACAGCTTTGCTCTGAAGATGGAGAGATCCAAACTCCAGTGAAACAAAATACATTCTCTATGAGTTTTGGAATTTATTTTAGCATTTTTTTTAATTATTTTTTTCAGTGAAGGTAATTCTGTAATGGTGACTTCTACAGATCTTAACTGTGGCAATATGATTTCAGGCACTGGGTCCCAGACCTGGTTACACAGACTGTTAGTGTTCTGAAACTTTTTGATATTCATTGAAAATTCCCAAAGTATTGCTGGACTGCATTCCCAGTGTCAAACTCCACTTAATATACATTAAATACTTCTGTCTGTTGGCTTAATCCTGGCTCCGGTGCTATTTCACAGTAAAGAATCTCCTTCTGATGTAGTGGCTGTTCTCAGATCTTTGACTTGTCAGCACTCAACACTTCTCCGTCCCTGCAGTAAATTCCAGTTGCTGCAGTGCATATGTATGGCAGCTCTCATGGTCAGCAGTGTGGAAAGAAAATAGGATCGGACAGTCCATGGAGCGGTACAACATCAACCTTTAGTTGCATTTTGTTCTGGGAGTTTCTTAAGTCTGTTAAAGTGCAGGCGGTAACAGGGGGGTTTAGAAGGCCTAATGATTCTTTAGATTTAGAAAATGCACATTGAGGACAATCACTGAAACTCTCTGAAGTCAGTAGACAGACTCCAGTGGATTTTGATGGGCTCAGATTGGTCCCACAGGGCATTATGATGATTTCCTGCATACATGCTGCTTCTCAAATGACTTGCCTTTTGGGGCTCTGGGGATATAAAATATTCCCAAAATATTGAAACATCCCAGCAGAGGACAATTAACCATTTCTGTTTATATTTCAGTGACCTTATTTGGATTTTAATGCAATTTCTTAAGGAATTTTGACAATAGTAGAGGCAGGCGTTCTTCTGAAACATCATAAATATAAAAAAGGTATAAAGTAATCTGTAATGCAGTGACAGCAATTTTCACGTAAACATTTATATGAAAGGAAAATTAACTACCTTTATATTGAATCTATCTTTGAGTCTAAATTAAACCCAGAGAAGCAAAAGCCAAAAGAGGAGAGGTCCATACAGGTTCCACAGATCTCCTGTATATGCTTTTGCTCAGGTCAATGTCTCTTATTTGTATAATGTGTCTTAAGCATGCCTAAGCCTACATGAAAGACTCAGGACTTGATTCTCAGACTCCTGCAGTACAACTTGGAGTAATTGTACTGAAGTCAATGGCCCATGCCTTGCCACCAGTTCTGAAATAGAACTTCCAGTGGATTTCCATAAAGACTTTTGCTTAAAAGTCAACAACACAGCATGATTCAGGGAAATTACAAGGCTGCAAGCAAAAATGTTAGTTTATTTTTCCTTTTCTTTTTAGAATACCTTGTGTTTGGTTCTATAAAATAAAATTACAAGTGATTCAAATCAGTATGGCATCAGAATTGGATCTTAGAGCTTTCGGTAACGTGCCTAAGCTTCACTGACAGTAAAACTAAATAACTTTTAATTAACACAGATTGAGAGTATGTGAGGGATATATCCCTGTGTTTCTTTCCAAAACTCTTCCTTACTTTTTGTCAGCATGGAGATAAGCTCTATTGCTGCCAGGACAATCTTTATGTTCATTATGAATTACAACCGCCTTTTTTCCTATCCCAACAGAAGAAGCAGCTACTTTACGGTACAGCTTGCCAAATCATAATTGACTCCGTTCACCAGCCCTGCTACCTGTGTGCACAAATAGAAAGCAGGAGTGTTTTCTGAGGAGAAGGTCAATGTTTCAAAGGAGATGGTCAGTACCTGGGCTGCGAGATAGCGCTGGGGACAGACTTTGTCTAATGTGCTGGGGAAGTTGAACTAGTTATAAAGCAGCAAGTGAAACTAATGACTGGCATATCTTACCAGAATTAAAGAAAACTTAGGGGGTAAAAAATTCTACTTCTTCTTCCTTTAATTTTAAGGTTGTATATGAAATGAGTGCCAGAAGCTTGCTATAAACCCTGAGGTATGAGTCACCCTTTGTGATGGGAGATGGAGGCAGGACTGCATGATGTGATCCAGTGATGTTGTGCATTTATGCACAACGTGTCATTGTGCATAAATGTGATTGTGTTCTGCTGCTGGCATATACTATTGTAACCATGCAGAAAACAACAGAGTCGCTTCAGTAGAAAGCTGGTGCAAGTGGCATCGTAAGCAAAGACAGGAGTTTGGGCATTTCTCTCTCATTTTCCTTGGTACCTATCTCTCAGCTGCATGCCCTATTTGTGACTGGTAGCAACTAGTACAGAATGGCAGCTCTTCTCAGAGCTCACGTTTCTCCAGGTAACGTCATCTTGTAATGTGGACCAAAATGTGATTTCCTTAGTACAGGTGAGATGAAACAGAGAGAGCAGAGCTCCTTTCCCTTGCTAGGAAAATGCTGCAAAGGCAACCACAGTGCTGGAAAAGGGCATTGTGCGCATGCAAGGACGCCGGCTGATGAGGTGGGATGCAGCATGTGTGGTAAGGAGCAGGTGGTCAAGGGCCAGTTCTAGCTGCATAAATATAGTACTCATTTGTAATGTGTAGGAAATGCTGTTCTCACATTCCTTTTGGACATTAGACCTGTTTTTGCTAATTTAAAAGACCATATTCTTGGGGGACCCAGTAAGCATTTTCCTGTGCTCAGACTACGAAGAAGAGATGTAATCTAGCTGCAAATGCTCACTTGAGGAGTCCTGTGGTAGGAGAACTCACTGCTGGCTATTATCAAGCCAAGTGTGGGTCTACACTTCTGGTACCCTGTGCTGATTTTTGCTGGGACAGGGTTAATTTTCTTCCTAGTAGCTAGTACGGGGCTGTGTTTTGGATTTGTGCTGAACAGCGTTGATAATATAGAGATGCTTACACAGAGTCAAGGCCTTTTCTGCTTCTCGCACTGCCTCACCAGGGAGGTGGGAGGGGACACAGCTGGGACAGCTGACCCCAACTGACCAAAGGGATATTCCATAACATATGATGTCATGCTCAGCATATAAAGCTGGGGGAAGAGGAAGGGGGACGACGACTTTTGAGGTGATAGCATTTGTCTTCCCAAGCGCCCACTATGCATAATGGAGCGATGCTTTCCTGGAGATGGCTGAACACCTACCTGCCGATGGGAAGTGGGGAATGAATTCCTGGGTTTGCTTTGTGTGTGTGGCTTTTGCTTTACCTATTGAACTTTCTTTATTGCAACCCACAAGTTTTCTCACTTTTGCCCTTCCAATTCTATCCCCCATCCCACCGGGGGGAAGTGAGTGAGCCACTGCACGGTGCTTAGTTGTGGGTTGGGCTTAAACCACGACATATGCTCTTACAGCTCTGCAGAGACAATGGTGATGGGAGAAGAAACACACATATCCTCAGTCAAAATAGGGCCAACCGAGCATGTTCTATTCCAGGAGCAATGAACATGGGCACGTGAGAGTAAGTTACGCTGTAATTTCAGTGTCCCAGCTGCCCTACTGCAGCTGCCAGTGATATACCGTTCTGCTGTGGTAAAAGTGAGGTAGCCTGAAGCTGTAAGCTGCCTTAGATGTACCATTTTTTCCATAGCTGTCATGTGAGAGATGAATTAGTTATGTCTAATATATATATAGATGGAAATGGTTTTTATTATTTTTGCTTCATTTTTTTCTGAAGTTTGGAGTGCCAGTACGAATTCACCTGTGCAAAGATGCTTCACTGCTCATGCTTATAGCAGACCAGGAGTTGTAAGTTCAAATCCAGTCTAGAAGCTGAGCATTTCGGTTAGCCCTGAAAGGCAGGGTTTATTAGTTTAGGCACTGCCCCTTAGGTGTGTGACTGATGAAATGAAACTGTGTTGGAACCCACCACTTGGAATGCAGGTGGAGCAAGCACGCGCCTTTCAAAAGAAATAATTTCAAAACATCCTGCAAAACCCTCCAGTGCCTTTATAGACTGTTGAAAATGATTGGTATGTAGTCCTCCACTGTCACATAGGCTGCCCTAACTCAGTGAAGCATCTCTGCTCCCATGTGGAGGCACTCTTACTCCTCCAAACTGTAATCGCATTTTTGTCCTGAATATTATTTACGTTCTCTCTACATCAGTATGAGTCAGTAATGCGAACAGAGAGAGAGAGCCATCTTGTGGAAGATTGCTTTAATATCTTCCAGTTTTAGATGCCAGGCACTTCAGAAGCTCTTAATTCTGTAGACTGTATTTTTGTGATGAGAGACCTCAATTACAAGTGAGTGTCCTATAATATTTATACAGATGTGTCAGCTTCTGCATAAAGGCACGTTAAGTGAGCAGGGAATGATACTGCTCCAGCATTTGGCTGCCGGCACTTGATACGTGTGAGCAGCATGTTCTTTCGCCCCGTCTTGAACTACATAATCAGCAGTTTCTTCTTCTTTCCATATTGCTGCTGAGCACAATTTAGATATTTAATATATGTCTTGATTTGCTTTGTAACAGACTGCAAATGAAGCTTCACTGCCTCATCTTGGAAATGTGCAGTGGAAGTAGAGTTGAAAATAATATTTTTCCCTTCATCACTACTGCTTTCAGTTGAATAAATGCACAATTTTTCCCAGACTACAGCAAACATTAAAAAGCTGTTCTCATCTACAGGTTCCAGCCTGAGATGTGCAAAATGTTTCTAATGAAGCTGCAAACCATGTGAAAACAGAGTGACAAATCTTCTGTGTAGCAGAGAGGGGCTCCCGCTTCAAGCAGCAGAAAAAGAGCAGAGGGCATGTTTCTGGTAAGAGCAGGTGATGCGGGTCTAGGAAGGCCTGAGCTCTTGATGAAGGGAAATCTAAAATTATGCCTAATGTTCTAGCTTCCTTCCTGAGTTAAGGGGATGAGCTACACTTTTCAGCCCCTGTATGAGGCTAGGAAGAGAGGTGCCAGGTCGCTGAAATGCCCCGTGAAAGCAGAGGGGAGAGGCTGAACATATGCAAGCTGGCCTATTGCATGTTCTGGTCAGCTAGCTATCTAAACATTTATGCAGCAATTAGTACAAGACTATCTAGTACCTTAAATGCTGTAGTCAACAGGTGCTCTGAAGGTATTGAAATTCCTGTTAATCAAAGATGTCAACCCCTTTCAAATTGATTTCATTACTGATGGGAAACAGCCTTGATTTAGCTGAGTTCTTTAAAGATGTCAGATTTTTTTTCTGCATTATTTTGCAAAGGATTCATGAACTGTGAAATAGGCAGAAATCAAATTTAAATTCACTCTAATGTGATCTTTTGATAGATCAATAATAAATACACATTTAGAGAACTCTTTTACATCCAGAATCACAGTGTACCTTTAATTTCAATGCAGAAATGAACGTAGTGCTTGGGGGTTTGATCTGTTTTGTTTTTCCCCATCAGCAGTCTATTTGTTGTATTTTAGTATTTGCAATACTCGATTCAAAGCCAATTTTATATGGAAGGGTGTGGAACTATGATGTGCCACATTTTCGATTTGGGAAACTAGACTGAATTGCGTGAAATGTTTATAAGTATTAGCAAGAATATATGTTTGTGAAGTGCGGGATCTGAAATAATCAACTGAATAATTGTTGCATAAAGCTGGCAAATCTGTCACGATGTGATAATGTTGATTTAAAAATGAAATCATCCATAACATTGGCAGACTATTACTCTTCTATCTCAAAACACAGATTAGCCATTCAGTTGAAATAAATAAAACTTCTCTACCAAATGATAGAACATCTTCCTTTCTTAGAAAAGCCAAACTGAAAAAAGCCCATATCAAATGGAAAGGATGGTTAAATATTTTCCAGTATATAGGAATTGATGAGTCTTACCCCCCAAGCGGACCTGCTCCATCAGTAGCACTGTTCTAGGAAACAGCATTCCCTCCCACTTGATGGGCTACTGCTCTGTAAGAGTTGCTCAGCAATGGTAAAGAACCCCCTGTCTTTTGGCCACTGGTCTTCTGCCAATGACTGCTATACCTGGAAATACCCCAACTCTACTGGCTGTTTTCCTATGTAGAATGACGCTTTCAGAATAGTCAGGGGAAAAAAAAGCAAAAAAAATAGCTAATGCTGTATTGCACTCTAGCTTTTTCCAATCTTTCATTAGAAGCCCAAAGTGTGCATGTGTTAAGCTGTAAATGCCATTACCTATTTCTCATGAATATTTCAGATTCAGAAATTTACAGACTATTGTTCTCATAAGCAAAACATGTTGTTTCTGGATACCTCAGTGATGAGTGATACAGAAAGCCTCAGTAAGATGAAATAAATCTATTCTGAGTGTTAAGTACTGTGTAGCCTGCTTTTGCTTTATTTTGTTTTTTACTTGAATAGTCAGAGATGAAAAACGATGTAACATTTGATTTAAGTTTGGTTATTTGCCTGTGCGACATACAGATGCCATAATATTTCTTTAGTTTTTGTCAGATGTCAAGGTACCTGAACTGCTGGTAAATGTTAATGTCTTAAAGATAACGTTTTGCTGTGGCATATATTTTCAGTTGACACACCAGTAGGTGATCCAAGCAGAACTATAGCAAAGATGGGGAGGAAGAGGAGTGTCTGCCTCACTTGCACACACCGATAATACAGCAATTCAGAGCAAATAGGGTCCCTCTCCCTTTCTTTGGCCGTCTTACAGGGGCTGCAAGTCCGTGATGCTGTGGTGAGCCAGCGGTTGTGGCTAAGGGGGCCCACGGAGGATGAAAGGAGTGCTTGGCAGGGTGTCTGCTGCCTGGAGGCTGAGGATGGGGGACTGGTGCTTGGTGGGCCTGGGGAAAGGAACTGGCTGATACTGCTCTGCTCTGAATAGAAGTCCAACTGGCAGTGGTAAGTTTTTGTCACCCACAGAAGGCACTCGGGTACTGTTCAGTGGTATCATTGCAGTTCACAAATGTAAAACTGCTTTCAGTGAACACGGTGAAAGTAAGAATGAGTCATGATGAGCTCTCTGCATTATTCTGATGTGTATTGTGGGTTTCTTCAAACTTGTGTATTGCTGCCTGAGTGAATGCAGCTTTATGTCAAGGAAGGCTGTAAAATGGCCTTTAAAGTTAGAAGAGGGAAAAGGAAAGTGCTGGCGCAGGTAAGATAACTTGAGATGCACAGCTTTAAATTGTCACAGTGACAGTCCAGAGTAGGATGGTTTATTTTTTCCAGGGCTCACTTGATGGCCAGAGAGAGTTGCTATTCTGTCCTGGGGAAAGAAGGGAGTTTGAGAGATGTAGTAGGGAGAAGAGAGAAAGTGCAGTGCAGACTGAGGGAAGAACCAGGGCACCAAGAAATTGCAGGCTGAGGACTTGCTGTTTATCCCAAGCTGGATAAGTAGGCCAGGTTGTCTTGAGCACTGAAGGAAGAGATTGTACTTAGGTAGGAGAATATATGTATAGAACTTTGCTTTGGCTTTCTACCGTGACACTGATGCTTTCCATCACTGGGTGAAAGAATAGCAAATGCTTTCTTTTCTCTGCAAATTGCTTTACATGGTTGCTGTCATGGTGCAGCGTAGGATAAATCCTGTGGGAAGCCCATCCTTGCTTGCTTGGCTGGGGAGTAGCTAACCATGGCTGGTATGCAGGGATGTGCAATCTAGGTGCTGGTATGGGAGCTGGTGAGTTGTTGGATTTCATTTTCTGAGAGGTAAAACCCCAAGGCCTTGCCAATGCCACACAATAAATGTCAGATCCCAAGAACGGGCTGCAGAGCAGAGTCTTCTGGTCCAGTAATGGTGCATGAGCTGTATCCGGAGAATGGGGAGGGCAAGTCCTCAGTTCTCAACAATGCAGAATACACTGCTGGAGGGACTGCCTTTCAGTAATGTAAAATAAATTATAATCCAATGTTTTCTTTTCTGTAGCACTTCAGTTGTATATTAAAAACAGTAAATTACACTGATAGAGTGAGTGTAATATTCAAAGATCTAAGCAGTCTTTTTGAATCTCTATTTCTAAGTGATACTTGGGAATGATACATATCCTGTGCAGTGGGTATTGTTATATTGTAAGATTGTCTGAGTAGTTTATATCCTGAAAAAGTATTGAGGATTCAGCTTCTTTTTACTTCCATTCCAATGTGTCTCTGCTTTGATTTTTATGACCAGTGTGTCATTTGGTAATTAGTATTCTTCAGCTTTCTGTAACATTTGTAATAATGGTGGTGCCTTCACCTACCGATGACATTAGTAAATAAGTCAACTTAATTTTTATGTACCTGTCAAACTGGCACATTGTAACCAGAGAATTTGACAACCATAGAACAAACTATTATTTTTATAATGCTCTTATTTTATAAAGGGTGCTGTAATTTCTCCAGGATAATTAGGGAAACAGATCACAAAAGGAGATGTTTGTGTCACATTGCCAAGTTCCTCATATGCTATTGGTTCACTGTCACCGTGTGATATCCTGACTGTGGCAGGAGTGAATGGAAAAATCCCACTGTCGTCTTAAGACCAAGATTTCCAAACAGAAGCCTAGCCCAGAAATAATTGCGGGCAAATCCAGGAGTCTTCCTGTGGCTGTTAGCATTACAGGATCATGTGTATCATCCAGAATGCCTTGGTCTCCTGCTTTGAGTTATAAACTGCTACCTCAGAGCTCCCTGTGCAGCTTTCCAAGGTTGTTTCTAGTTCCTCTTATGGACTTGTCCAAGACAGATTGCTCAGCCATGGCAGAGGTGGTATCACTGCTGCAGACACGTTCAGGGCTTTTCCAGCACCCTCAGGACCCTCTGCCATCAAACTGAAGGGAAGCTGGAAACTTCCCCCCCCGATACTCCCAAGTCACTCCTAAAGAGCAGCTATGTAAGAAGAAATTTCCCCAAATGGCAAGGGTTTTCCAAACATTTTCAGAGGGGTGGGTTAGAAGAAGAAATGCTCCCATCTCACTGTGTCTCTTCTCCCTGTGCCTCGCAAAAGTTCTGCTCACTATCACGTTGCCAATGTAACAAACAGGGCTGCTAGAGACAGGGTAGACCTGCTCAGTACAAACATTTCAACCCAGTAGTTCACTGAGCCATGCTGCCTCTCTCTTGCATATGATTGAGGGAATTGTTTGACAATAAAGTAAAACAATTGATTTAATTCCCTTGTTTTTCACTATGCCTCTCTGCAGAAATCCAATGATACTGATGATACCAACTAATGACGTGCTAAGAGGAAACAGTATGTAGGAATGATCTGTGCAAATGCTGCTGTGCATTTTTGCAGGCCACCACATCTTGTGAGTGAGGAAAAGCTATGGCCTAGCATAGGCAATTATTGCATCTCAAGCGTAACAGGATAGAGGTTTCTTTGGGCCAAAATGAGTGTGCACTGCAGTTTTCTGATGCTCTTACAACATCCTTCACCCCAGCAGTAATGTCCTCTATAAAGAGCTTGTATACAAGCCAAGATGAGATCAGCACTATCTTGCACTAATGACGGAGGTTTTACAGTTTTAGGGAAGCTCTGTCAGCATGCAAACTGCGGAATATCGTAAAATAAGTTACCAATATTTAAGATGTATTGTAGGTACATGGACATGCTACTCTGTGTTTGTACACAATTATCAATTAGCCACATGATTCTCAAAGCTGTCTAGCCAGAAACAAGTGTATGTATTTGAAACTGGGGCAAGTTCATTACATTGGTGATACTGGACGAGTAAATCTGTTATTTGTGTAGTTGAATAAATAGAATTAATAGATCTCCAGCTTCTTAGCTCTTCTGCTTTCATAATTTAAACTCTTGAGCCTGGACTAGAAATGTTACTTCCATAGTAACTAACCTTGTTGTCACCATTGAAAGAAAAGTATACAGACAGATATCTGAAATGAATCATATATAGTGCTGTAACTGTTAAGTGTTTGCAGAATAGCTGCCTACCACAGGAAACATGCAAGTTAGACAACCTTCAGACCTTTGGTATACACTAATTACGATATGAATTGTGTGAATTTCATTTGTACTCACGTATTTATATATATCTCATTAATTTGTTACAAAGAGGGAAAAAATCATTACTGTAGAGTCAAATTGCCTGTAAATGACTTAAGGAATATGTTAATGATCCTGCTCCAAATGAATAATTATAAAGCAGGTGCACTTGAGATGTGATCATTTAACTGACAGCAAGCAGCTTCTAATGTCTTGAATATCCATGATAATGGTGATGTCATAGCAGCCAGTTAAAATCATCGCTCACATCCTCCATTTAATACACAGGAGAACTGTGGGTATAATTCCCATATAGAGCTATTGCCCTGCTTATTTAAGGAATGGTTAATTTATAAGCAAATCAAGAAGTCACTCTGCATTGATTTTAATGCAATATGTTTTCAGTAAAATGTCATGCTATTGTCTCAAGTAGAAAATAAACATTGATAGCAGAAGGCATTACTGCATCAAATTGACATTACAGTGTAAATGAACTTAGCTCAAAGTGTCCCAGTTTAATAGAGATGTGAATTGTGTTTCACCTGCTTTCCTACTAACATCCAACTAAACTTTTTGCATTTATTGTTTTAAAGGCGCCTGTAGTTTAGTTCCCTCTGAAGTTGATGCCTCTGAGAGTCAAGGAAGTGTGCTCTGCAGTGCACAAAATAGCCCCTTCCTACAGATGAGTTGTCTCATTGAGAAAAGATTTGAACTCTTTTAAGGCCGGTCTTTTGGGCTTATGCCCCACTTCACTTTACATGGCTGTGCAAGTTGTTCAGGTTTTCAGTTTTCTTTGTGGTCAAGATCAGATTTTAAGTGTCTGCCATTCCAAAATTTAAATACTGTGCCTTGAATGCGCATGAGTTCACAGAAGGCAGCAGTGTGCTGCCTAGGCATTATCTCCATGATAATAGCAATGAAACTAGAGCAGTGGCTAAATATAGAACAGTTTTTCTGCATCTATTTCATGTGTTGTCATGTAATTACAAATAGATGAAGAATTAAATCTCTAAGCTGCCACGAGGTTTATGGAGGAAAAACTACAGAATTCCTAATGTAAAAGGGTTGCTTCCAGTTAAGGTTAGCACTGTATGCCTTGAGAAGAACACTACCACCTTATTTAGAATAATAGTACTTTATTGATGCAGGTTATTTTAGCAGCAAGAGTCTGTACTAGGAGGGGAGAACTCTTTTGAAGATATCTGTTCCAAAGCATAATAAAACAGGTGCATCCTAATAGGTCTACCAGGAATGTTTTAGCTGTTAGCATCTTTTAAATGCTTCTGCTGAGAAACCCTGTTTTCATAACAAGGTTGGTGAGTATTAAACCTGTGATAGTTCTTTCTGGGATTACTATAATTTACAAAAACAATAAAAACCTGCTAAAAACATTTATGTATTTTATAAATGTTGTAATCCAGGGGTCCCACTGATATTTGTGGTGAAAGATATGCCTAAGGGTACATAACCCTGCTTGTACATTGCCAGGACTGCAATCTGGTTTATGACAAAACAGATTCATTTATCTCCAAATAAATAAATTACTTTTGTGAACATTTAGAAACATTTGCATAATTAGGCTGTAAGATCTTAGCAGTCTTTTTCATAATAATTAAACTAATCTAATCTTGGACAGGGTAAACAGACTTACTAGGCTGAGAGCAGCCTTCAGGCAAGGAACTTACTACATTCTACAGGAACTGTAAGGCTGATGATGTTTGTTAATTATGCAGAGCTTTTACTCCCCAGTAATAGCAGCGTTTGTATTGCCTGAAGCTTAGATAGCTACTCCCAGGCACATAAAATTAGGCTCTGGGTTTTTTTGTCATTCTTCTTTAAAAAAAAAAAAAAAAAAAAATTAACAAAACACAAAAAATCAACAAAACCACAAAACAAAACAAAGAAGATACTTCAAAATGATTATGCACTTTCAACAAGGAGGCATTAACCTTACAGTGTTGGATCCTAAATCTGCATACAATTGGCTCTGCTCTTTAGTCATGTGGTCTTGATTATCTTTAGATCTGGATTCCTTCATGCCGTGCAGATATACGGAGTTGTAAGGCTTGGAAATGAACAGCAAAAGGCACCGCTTCATTTTCTGGGGTCTTCAGGAAGAAAAGATTGACAATATCAAGTAAGTCTTACTCAGGACAGTTCTCAGTCAAGCAGTCAATCAAAATTTAATATCGTAAATCAAAAAATGAAGATGAGAAACAGTACCTGGCAAATTCTGAAAAGACTTGCTTTCTTTAAATAATCTGTCATCTTCATCTCGTTCTATATGAGTCATCTGCCCATGAAGACTTCAACTGACAAGTAAACTCAAGAAGAAGGATTTTTCTGCTTATAAACAGGGTATGCTATTAACAAGGATGATATTCAAGCTCTACAATTTTTTTTAAAAGTCTCTTAATAAAACTGCTTTGTAGACATGAATTTAGTTTCTGAATATTATTTTCCTAGAAATAGGGTATGAAAGGGAATCTTCCTGATGTTTTCTTCTGCTTTGTTTCATTTAGAATATTTTTATAAAATCAAATTCATGTGATTAGCCCTTAAAAATCTGATTCATAGTTTATAATTTTTCTTCCTCAGAATTTGCGTACAAACTCACAGTGCATTTCCTCTTTTCAGTAAGGATTTCATTACATCTGGATGGGAATAGTGATGTCTTACTCCTGCAAATTAGAAGGTTAAACCATATGAAAGCGGTATAGCATGAAGGATTACCACTAATAATCAAGAGCTGGATTTTATTCACACCAAGAAGTAGCTTGCTTTATGAATTTCTCCTGTCATGTCCAGGAGATTGTTCCCTGAGTAAATGCTACTAGACAAAGTTCTCAGAATCTAGCTCTTAAAATAAGTTGCATCAGGATTTGGTGATGAAGATGTGACTCGTGGATCTAAATAACACTCAACCTTTTAAGGCCTTGAGAGCCAGAAGATCTGAAACAGGTGATGTATCTATGGATGTTTTTTACCAGAATAAATGAGTGGGTAGAATCAAGAAATTGGCAGGAATTCGTTTTCAGCTTTTGCCTCTTCTGGCCTGTAGAGCTGAACTGTGAGAGTGTGGTGTATAATAAGCAAACATCCCTTTACCAACTATCTTCTGCACAAGGAAGAAGAAACATATCCACTGTTCCACCGCAGTTTGAACTACCCTGCTTCAGCCATTATTCTTTCTTACTGTACTCTTTGTTCCTGGGCACATTAGTTCACCAAATTTAGTAAGTCCAGTGTGTCTGCCAGTTGCTGCTATAAGCTACTGGGTTGTTGCTGTTTCAATTAACATTTTGTGGTATTGCCAGTGGCATGAATTCACGTACCATGTGTTGCTCTTTATTAACTTTTATGGGGAAATAATATGCTTGTCAATAAAAATAATCAGAAAGAAAAATCCTGTTTTAAAGTGATGAATTGTGTAAATAAATAATGGCTTTCTCTAGATGGCCTTCCAAAAAGTTTCCATCGGCAGCCCAGGCTGTAAAACTCTGACCTAGAACAGTTTCTCCCATTGCTGCACATAGCATGGAAATAGGGCTAGAAGGGACTGGTCTGGGTTGCCTGGTCATCAAAGCAGTTACTGGTTTCTGTGTGGAGCACATCCCCACCAAAGCCCTCTTCCTCCTCTCTTTGCAGTGGAGTGCATAGCTATGTGCCAGTTATTTGCCAGGAACACAGAAGAGCACATTTAGGATAGTTACCAAGGTTAGTTCAATATCTGTACTGGACTACCAGACTTACAATGTGAAAATGTGGCACTGTTGTTGTAACTCCCGCTCTTAGTGCCATTTCCTACAGGGTCGTTGTGGGGCCCTTGGACCAGTGGTGGCCAGAAGAGGCCAGAGGAGTGAGCAGGGAGCAACTCCAAGCCTCTTGTCCTGGTGACAGCAGAAAATCTAGGAAAAGTCACATTGCCTATGGTCTTAGCAAAGAACACAGATTTTTAGATTATAATATGGAAAAGCTGCATCATGTATAATATCTGGTGTCTCTGGTTATTAATCGCCTTTGATAGTTTACGGCTTGAACACAAAGCATGCTTTCATCAGATTATTTTTACCAGGCACATCACGGTTAAAATTTTGACACGACTGCTTTGCACGTTACTGTGTAGTGTATTTGACTACACATTGTGCAATGTAATATCACATGGCAATGGAGGTAAATGAGCACCCTCTTCTTTTCCTTCTCTTCTGAAATTGTGAGTCAAATTATAAGGAGAATATATATGGGATTGCTTCTGTTTTTCTCTGTCGGATGAAATAAGACAAAGTAGAAATAAAGCTGGTGCTATTCCTTCTGCTCACCAGACTTTCTTGGTGTTAAAGTAAAATTTTCCCTCCTCCTTGATTCTTCAGAAGAATGAGAAAATGATACATAAACTGGTACTTTGAGTCACAGTTGATTCTTGGGTGTCATCTGAGTAGGTGTAGTTATGTCCTGCTGGTCTTTCAGGACAGAATGTAAGCTTTGGGACAAATTGGCCCTTCAAACACATGTACCTCCTTCTATTTGCAGAACGGCACAGCGTATTGAGGACATTTGCTGGATCCCAGGACAAGGTTAAGCTGAATACATGTATATGATTATAGATAATTAAAAGAATAGGGTTTTTAATAATTATAGGTTTGTGAGAAATACAGCTATTTGCATTGTTGTTAGGTCGTCTGCAAATTATGGACCAGGCAATAGCTTGTTTTATGAAGATAATCCATATTTTTCAATCCCTAAGCAGTAGTTTAAAGTTACTGCACTCTCATCTGTAGCTTTTTTTCTAGTTCTGCCTTGATGTTAGAATGTCAATTGGGTGAAATCATTTCAAGTCTTGAACCCTGAATAGTTGAAGTACTGAATGTTTTTGTAAGTATAAAGCTTATTTTCAGCAATCACTTGTGATCAAGGTGTTCTAAATTATGTTTACCCTGTGAAATCTTTGAAAATGGTATTTTAGGAAAACTTAGTATATACAGGTATTGTTCTCTTAAGAGTTGGGGGAGGGGGCGGAATTAAAATTGCCAGCTTTCTCATTTCCGACACTTCAAAGCATATTTACTAAAAATATGTTGACTGGCTTTCAGTATAATTTTGTTTGAATGATTTATCTTGTCTGGTCCAGAATGTAAAATTGCTAAATATTGTAAATTAATCATTTTTTATGGAAGGAAAAAAATGCTTACTAATTTGCATTATAAACAGCCCCCCAATACCAGGCAAGCTATGCTTTTATTTCAGTAATGTTAGAGACAGGGAGCACTAATAGTTTGGTAGGACAGAGCAGGGATTTTCAAAGGTGGCTAAATAACAAGAGCTCTTAAATTACTTAGATTGTTTTGAAAAGTTGAGATGGTTTAATTCTCTACCTATTCCTTCACTATAACCTTTATAGAGTGTAAGGATTAATCCTTGGTCCCTCTTGCTCTTAAAATCGCTATTATTGGATAGTTTGGGATTTTTTTTTCTTAGATTGTATTATGCACTGAAAATTCTCACACTTTCATGTTTGGTCTAAAAGAAATTGCACTTGCTTCAAGTTAAGAGCTTGGGATCACTTCAAAGTGAAGGGAATCTAAACCTTGGTAACTCCATCAAAAGCAGTTGAATAAAACTGTCACAAGCAATAACAACCCCCCCAAAATCCAGAACTCAATGGATGCAGATCTAAGACATTGACTTATGCTCCGGTTTTGTAGTACATCACGTTTCTTGCTCTTTGTGCTGTTATTTGTGTAGCAATGCCAAAAGATGCTACAGGTGCATAGAAATCTTGGGAACAGTGTATTACCAATGCTTACGATATTGACCAGAATGACTTCAAGGAAAAAGATTGAATTGGTTGGAGGCAAGGATACTCAAGAAAAGCAGGACTGGAATCATTAGACTAGCATTTCAAGAAAAATAAGGTGCATACCTTTCACCTGTAAGTATCTGCATGTTATTTTTATTGGAGGTCATGACTAGTGACTATTTGAATCCTTCAGTTCTTAATGAATTCCATACCAATCAGTTTAAAATTTTTGGAAGAAAATCTGCTGTTTAGAAGATGTGGAAGAGTGTAGATGAATTCAGCCACTCCTGGGTGAAGAGAAAAATCTGTTTATCCAACAGTTCAGCAACTGTCTGAAATAAAAAATAATAGTAGCACAAACCTGATTTTTGTGATCCCTGATATCCTTATTGAAAATAATATTAGTCTAAATGTTTACTGTATGCACAGTAGTGATAGGGTGGTTAGGAGGCTGGTCTACATGAGAAGGTAAGGAGGGACCTGGCAGTTCCTTAAGGAAACGCTACTAAGAGCACTGTGCAAATTATCCCATTGAGGAATTCCCAAGATAGGAATTACATTAAGAGCCTGAGTTGGCTAAATCAAGAGCTCTTCACATACTTCAAACATAAGAAGGAAGATTGCACAAAGTGGAACTAGGTCAGCTCGCTAAGGCCAACTGCAAGCATACAAATCAGAGAAGCTATTTGAGAGGGAAGGCTATTTGAGGGTGACAGTGGAAGGGCTCAAGTGTCGTGCCTTTTGTGTCAGATTTCAATATAAAGGTCAGCTACAATAAGGTGGCCTAATACCAGCACCAACAGGAAGTAATAAGGAAGAAACAGTATGTATTTTATGTAGTACATGTAAAATTTAGATGTTTTCGTGCCAGCTGGGCACGTGACCTTTGTCCTTGGTACTTAATGGGCTGGTTGATGAACTCTCAGAGCCTCTAACAGTTGTCTCTAGGAACTTCTGAAGGACAGAGAAGTTACCTAGATGGTAGAAAATGCAAATGTACTGATTATGTATAAAGAGTGGCAAAAGTGAGGAATTTATAGAACTTTTTATAGGCACTAAAGCCTAAAGCAAGTAGTTCATGATGGTTCACTACCAAAATATATGCTGGCTGACCATCCAAAGGTTTCTGTTCTGGATCTGATCTTATTCTTGCTTTCATTAATGGCCTAACTGATGGGCTAGAGAGTAGCTTATTAAATTTGCAGGTGCCACAAAACTAAGAGGACTTCCCAATGGGTAGTGAGACACTGGGTTTACAAATATATGTAATCTACGCAGAAAGCACTGGTGAAATAAGAGTTTTGTAGAAAATTATGTGGGGGTTATGGTGGGACACAGGTCAGAAGTATGTAAAAACTGGTCAGCTCTTGCAAAAATTTCAAATGATACACTAGGATATAAACATCAGGAATAATGCTGTATTAAGCACCAGGAAGGTCTGAGTGGGACTATTGTTTCCAGTTTTGGACACTCCACAAATAAATTGTGGTCCAAACAGAGTTAGGCCAGAAGAGATCAGGGAGAGTTTTTAGAGGCTGTGGCTTGCAAGGAATGGTTGGAAGAGGAGTAATTGAACTTAAATCAAATGATGCTGAAGTATATTTGTGTCTGTGTGTAAGCATTGATGATCTTAAAGGTCTTTTGCAACCCAGATGATTCTATATGATAATAGGCAGCACATAAAGAAATAGCTGCTGTAAAAAGAAAAGAAATTATTTTTTCTCCATGTCTGTGAAGACTAGGTGGAGTGGGCTTAAACATGATGCAGGTTACATATTTTAAAAACTTCCTATTAATGAGTGATGTTAATGTTGTAGTGTGAAAATCACTGGCATAAGCTATTAGTGGAGGATATGGAATAACTAGTGTTAAAGATCTTTAGGAACAAACAAGTGTCTGATATGAGTGTGTTGAGAACAATTGTTCCCTTGGGAGGACACAGGGTAGATGACATTTTTTATCTATTCCAGCTGTTTGATTCTACTTTATCTCCTATGTGAGTGTAAAATGAGTGACAAATTCTAATCTGAGCAATCACATGCAAACCTGAGCACGAGGGAGCTGCTAGTAGTTCCCTTTTTTTCCCTGATGAGCTCTTACTCTGAGATTACTTCATGAAAGTATGAATGATGCAAGTATTTTCTTGTGCACTGTGCTGATGAATAAATGTCTCTTCCCTTGCTCTCCATGTTCAGGGATCTCACTCTTGTTGTGCTTATGTCCCCCAAGTATGAGATCTGAATAATTTGGCAATGTGCATGGTCTCTAGGTTATACCGTACTCCTTCGGGAGGGCACAGAGTAGGGCCAGACACCATGCAGTCCTCCTTGCCACCCACAGTGACCACCCAGAACTGTTGGTTTCCCTTTTGGCTCTCAAGGGCCTCTTGTGAGTTGTCAGAATAGTCAGTGCAAAAGGTTTCATTGTATGACGTTTTCTTGCTTATACAATCCAGTGGCCAAAACAAGCAAATACAAAATGAATTATGAGTTTGCTGCTCCAAAATCAAGGCACAAACTTGTTCTCCAATAGGGTGTACCCTTGATGGATGTATGACGTTTGTTTCCTTTTGTGAGAACTGTAGCCTGTAAAGCATTCAGTTTATAAATTATTCATGAAATACACCTTTAACTCTGATACGGCTCTAAGGACTGTGAGTGAGCCATAAGCTTTACTTTTGATAAATAAAAAGACCTTAATTATCTATTAGCCAGCACAGAGTTAATCAAAGAGATTCTGATAGAAACAAAGGGGATGAGAAAAAAGGCAGAGATAAGAATCCATCCTAGATAATACTAATGCTCTGGAATACACAATAGGGAAGACATTAATTAGTGAATACCTGTGGCACATATCCAGCTGACCTAAAAAAAATCTTTACCTCTACTAGGGTTATTTTTCCTCAGTCCTAAACTTTACATTAAAGGGAATAAGACACTGTCAGCAGGTTGAACAGGCAGAGAAGGGAGAATACTATAAGCAAGACAGCTTTATCTTCCAGGAGAGGCAGGAATGAGCTGGATCCTTCTTCATTTGGAATAAAGTGGTTATGCTGAGGTAATGAAATATTTAGGTAACACTCTTCTGTGCTTTGGATCCATTTTCCTAAATTGTGTAGTCTTTGGCAAAGAGCTAAAACTTTTGTTTTGCAAGAGCTGTTTATTGTCTCCATAGATTTACTGACAGGCTCTGAGGGACTCAAAGCATTTGGAGTGCTCAGCTTCTTTTGGTCTCCTGACCAGAACCAGGATTGTTCCAGAGAGCAGCTCTGAGAAGCGGTCATGAGAGGATAATCCATTTGATCCCACTCAAGGGAAGGAGACAAACAGGGCTGCAACTTGACAGTGCTATGTGTAGGAAAATAGGAAGGCTTCTGAGAAGGACAGCTGACCACAGACTGACAAGCACATTTAAAATGGCTTGGATAGTGGAGTAAATGAAACCGACATTTGATTCAGAACTTCTTCCAGTGAAGAAATCTGCAGTTTCTTTCACACAACCATAGTCTACTATGAGCGTGTCATCTGTTAAAATGGTTATCCCAGACTCTCCAGGAATAAAGAGGTCTCTTACAGCTTCTAAAGTCTCCAAGAGTGAGCTGTAGGTGATCTTGTATTAGTCAGATGCCCCTGCTGTCCACAGAAGAAAGAAGTGCTGCTCAAAGTCTAACGTTCTGCACTGATCTATGCCTTTGGAGCACTCTAAAAGCCTGTGAGTTGTCCTTATCTGTACTTGGCTAAAGCAGGTTGTTTTTTTTTTTCTCCACTTGATACCACATGCTGTTTCTGCCTCAGCACCTCTTTACATCCATCAAAGTATTCTTGAGCTCTACTTCCTTCTGCAGTATCTGCACCTTCTCCTTCTGTACTAAGCAGACAGAAGAATCCTTTGTGGCCTCTGCTCCCATTTCACTGGGGCAGAATTTTGCCTGCCTTTTGCAGTGGTCCAGTTTGTCACTATAACCACCAGATAGCAGGGAGCTTCAGGCCAAGTGGTGGCATTGCACCAGTCCCATCCCAGGCTTGATATTGTTGGTGAGCAGGTGTGGACAGTCCTCCCTCTGGTTAAGGCTGGAGTTCGTGTGCAGTAACAACTGCTTAAGTAATTCAGAGTTTAGCAGATGCAATGGAAATTTTAGGAGATAAAACTCTGCTGTGCACCATGGCAAAGAAATAGTAGGATGCGACAACTGCCCTCTGGATGCTGAGAGGCCTTTAAGATAGGGTATATTACCCTTTGTATATCCACTCATCATTTGTCACTGGCTACAGAGAAAGCCAGTTTACACTAGATGCCTAGGTTTTAGGTAGCTAAAGTTAGGAGAAACGAATCCTATCCTCAGAGAATAGTTTAATTCAGTAACCACTGGATGAAGGTTATGCCTTTAGAAATCCACTATCTGTACCCCATAGATCACTTGATAGTTCAAGGGAAACTGAGAATTTTTTCAGAGCCTGGATATGTTGTCTTTTTTACTGTTCTCACCTCACCTGCTGTTTGCTATTTTATTGCAGTAACCTGGCAGGAAGCTTTCCTTATACTGTCCAAAGAATGAATGTGAATGTTCCTTAGGTATATTAATTCTTCAGTAGAAAGAATGTCCTTTACAGGAGAATTTAATCCTCTCGCTTCCTAGTAATTTGTTAGAATCATACATCCTTTCTGAAAATCTTCTATTTTATGATCTGAATTTTTAATGAACTGTACATTTTAGGAAAAAAACATCATCCTTCTTATCTCAGCTGCAAACTGCAGAGGTAGTTTGGACATCTTGTCTACCATCTCCACAGCAGTGTGTGCTCTAGAATCATTGACAGTTCAGTTTCTCTCTCCGGCTTAACATAAAATTAGTATCCCAGATACTTAACCTCCTCTTTTAATCGTTATGCTTTCATACCACATGGCATTTAAGCAGAAAAGCAACTGTCAATGTGAAAATCATGGTATCCGTGAGCTGGGAGATGTTTAGACCCTTCAGCTTTGATACAGAGCATCCAGTCACTTATTTGTGGTGAACACTAGTTCATCCTGTTTTCTGCAAAAACACAGCAAAGTTTGCCCATCTTTACTATACTGTCCTGTCTATTTTACATAACCTGAGAGGTCTTAATCTCAGACCATTTCTATAAAGGGTGAATATTCAAAGTATGGTCTTTCATTGTCTCTTAGACTGTTGATGAAAATAATGTTCTTAGTATTGATCATCCCTTGAGCTGTCCCTTGAACAGTGAGCAAGATTTGTGCTTGGGGCACTTGGACTGGGTAGCCTGAAGTGAACAGGCTTCAGATGCAGTGACCACTGCCAGTTTAGAAAATCATATTTCATTAAGAAATCAAAGAATCAAGCAGAAGGAGAGGGCTCATTTGTAAAAGAGACACAGTTTAAAAGGTAACTGCTCTAATAGTTTGCAGGATGTCTAATTATCTAAGTTATGCAAATAAAATCTTTTGATTTCTCCTTGTAGTCCTACCACGTTGGTCCTTTGGGATCTGCCTTGAGTTAATGTACGGAGAGTAAACAAAACAAAACTAACAAACAGTAATATCACATTACAAAGTAATTCAGTTTATGGATGGTGTGCTGGTGGTTGGGTTGTGGGTTGTTTGAGATTTTGGGGTTTTTTGGTTTGGTTTTTGTTTGGGGTTTTGTGGTGTGGTGTTTTTGGGGTTGGGGGGGTGGGGGAGGTATGTTGGTGGGGTTTTTTTTAAGCCTTTGTCCCAGTGGGTAAGACAGATAAATGTTTCCTTTCACTTAGCATTATGGGATCTTGGAAGAGTTCAGCCCCAGTCTCTTATACTGTTCTTATGGGAAAAGCAAAACTATATTCTTGGCTTGACGACAGTGCAGTTTCCAAACGTTACCATGGTGATCACCTATGTAACATCACTACCACTTTTCACAACAGCTCAATTTAAGATTCAAGTTGAATATTTCCATGATTATGGGAGGGTAATTATTTCATTACTCAAGGGAAGAAGATTTAGGAGGTAAATAGCTCTTCATTAGTTCTTAAATGATTTCCCTAGTCTTTTTAGGCCACAGAAATGCCAAATATTAAAGTGACAAAAAACAGGGGGTTGAATTCTGATCCTCTTATTTATCCTGTCTACCTCTAAGCCCCTTCTGAGCAGCCAAGAAAGTCAGAATATCTCTAGCCATTAAATGCTCTCAAAACTTGGAGACATTTGGTGTAGGGCTCAGTCTTCAAAGGTGCCCTATTTTCAAAGGTGCTCAGTTTTTCAAAGGTGCAATCAGGTTGAAGTCAAGAAAAGCTGCAGGCTGGATCACCAACAACCTCATGCAGCTTTGAAAAATCACACAAACAAGGGGCGGGGAAGTGAAACACTCAAAGTTCTAGCTGGTGACTCTAGAACTTTTTCCTTGTGGCTACACATGTCAATATCTTTTAAGGCTAGGGCAAGTTGGACCCCATTATCTGCATTCCTTTTAAATTTTTTTTTTTTTTTTTTTTTTTTCCGGAATTTGAGGAACCAGGAACTTTGAGTACAGAGTGCTTGTGTGGGAACTATTGATATCTTGCATCATTGGTGGCAATCTGTTACACATTTTGTCGAGTTTATGTGCACGTTTTAATTGAACCAAAGCCATTTATAATTAGAAGTGCATATAAAAAACAAATGAAATTATAAATTCAACTGGGAATTTAAAAAAAAAAAGTTAAACTTTTTTGTTTACTGCAAAGGGACTGTCTTCTAATTAAATCAGAGGTGGAACATCAAATAGGCTTTGCAAATAACTTAATGGATTATAAACAAATAATTGCCACAGCAAAATAAGCACACATAACAGAAAGAAAATAATTATATTGTAACACTGTTATTAATTTGTCCCTTCATGTTATAGAATATGCTATTCTTAGGAGTCTTTCATTAGAGAAAAAAGCTCACAGATACCTCCCTTTGAATCATACTGTTAGTTAGGAACCAAGGGTGAAATGATTCATGATTCCTTTGCCTGCATTTTTATGTTTTCCAGTGAAAATAAATGAGTAGATTTACATAATCACAATAAAACATTGCAGGAATAGTGGTGCAAATTTTTTTAGATTATGTCACCAGGCTGCCAAGGTTTCAGGACACTACTAATATGTCTAGACAAGCAGCTGTTTGTGTTGTTTTGGCTGACTGTCATTGTGTTCCCTCGTTTTTTATGGGCCAGGGTTCAGCAATGATGCAACTCAGTAATCAAGTGATTGGGGATATAAAAGATACCGAAAAATACTGCAGTGTTATGCTAAATCGGACTGAGGTAGAACATGGCAAATCAACATTTTTCTGGTTTGTATGCCATTTCGCAGGGATATCTGCCAGAGAGAAAGTAAGACTAGGTCACAGTGGAAAGAACTGGAAAATGCTTAATTTGTTTTTCTAGAAAAATCAGATTTATGAAAAGACTTTTTTTCAACGACATACCAGTTTTGTTGATGCTTTCTCAGATGAAGAGTGAAACTGCACATCATGAGACACCCACTTTGGGATGCTTGCCTGGAAACCTCAAATTCCTCCCTACCTTGGTCAAACTAGGGACTTTCAGGTGAGTGGATGTCTCACAGAGATTTCTCAATATAAAATTCCATTCTGTATAGTTATGACTTACACATTGGCTCAGGGGGACAGGCACATAGCCAGTATCTGCCTCTTGGACAGTCTAAATATTTTCCTGGGCTACAGCTTTATTATATGCTCTTTTGCGGAGTTGTGCTGGCCTCAGGGATTTGTAAAAAGAATGAGCTTGAAGGGTCCCTAAAGGTCAACAGTCAACATGGCCAGCCCTGGCCAGTTCTCCACAGAACGATGGATCCTCACAGGGTGCTGTTGTCACATCCTGTTTGAGAACCACCTATGAAGTTCCCAATCCCTTCAGCTCTTGATGGTGTCAGGGATTATTTAGGGCTCTTGACCACATGGTGTGTATTCAGAGTGAAAAAGAGTATCTCTAATTGAAACTTTTATAGGCAAGTGTAGGCATAGAAGAGTGACATATCAGTGTAATCAGATACTGATGTCATTGACTAGTTTTCCCCCAAAAAAATCTCTCAAATATTTTGTTACTACCTGTTAGAAGAAAAGAAAAAAAATCACATTTTACAAACTTATATTGGTGTGGCAACATCGCAACACGGTTATACTTGGGAGCAGATACCTTCTTGAATAGCATCATCTTATGATGCATTTTAAATACTCACATACATGTTTACTGATTAGCATTCACTTTAAGATGACAATACAAAGTTTAAATATAGCAACAAGATACAACATACATTACTGTGCAAAAATTCTATTTGAGATGTGGTAAATTAGGAAAGCTCGTGAAACATATATGCATATACATATGCGCATAGGTTAGTGAAACACATTACAACAGTACACATTACAACAATATACCTACGTGTATAAAATAGCATAAAACAGTGACCTTATACATCCAATCTAAACCACCCTAATGCAACTTGAGACTATTTCCTCTTGTCCTGTCTTTTTCATGGACAAATAATGGAGACATCTTCAGAGCTACCAGCTGTGATTCACTGTTGGCCAGTGTGCTAATTTCATTGTACGTTTTCCTAGCAAGGCAACACGGTTCTGCTAGAGAACTATACAAGAAGACAGAAAAATACAGCTGGACCAGAGAGGTAATGCCTGGTAGGAGGGGAAATATTTCATCTGGAGTTCCTGCTAAACTCTGAATACTTTCTGTTCTTCTGTGTAAAGTGGAATTCAGGCTGTTTATGCTATTTTTATTCTGAAGAAGAATGATTTAGTAGACTGCCAGGGGTGTAAACTTGAACAAGGTGTGATGCCTGAAATTTAAGAAAAGAAAATGAGAAAATAGCTGTTCTTGAGTTTGAGGTGGGCACACCTACTTCATCTGACTTGGTTCAGGCAGGTGACCAATGTGGACACAATTCAACAAATGATTGCTCACATGCTTAGAACTCAGTATTTTAATACATCCACTGAAGTAAAGCATGTAGGAGAGAAATTAGTCTTCATTTAGCACAACATTTATTTTTCAAATTATTCTTGCTTTCATTTCCTATGTTCAAAAATTCGGTTTTGAGGTAACAGTGAAATCCTGTCTTATCTCCTCATAAGAACAAAACTTGCATTAATTTCCTAGGACCCAAATTCCTATGAAAAGTCTTCCTACTTCTCTGTAGGTTGAGGTTTCTTCCTGAATAATCATGCAGACTGGCTGGTACCCTCACCACATTTTATAATGGCTTCCCCCCCGCCCCCCGCCCAGCCTCTACCCCTTCTTGTTTTATAATGTCTTGTTCTTTTCAAGATGCTGTAAGCTAGTTGTACCATTTTGTGTTCCAGGAGTAATTACATCTTACTGTTTTTACTACTTTATACAGAAAAGAAATCATGACATCCACTCAGCCTGGTTTTATCATCCATAAGAATTCACAATATTTAATTATCTAGCAATTTCATCCATTATTTTCAATAGCATTTTCCCCTTTTTATTAAATATAAAAAATTTAGCATTCAGTTGCAAAGACATTGAAGCATTCTATCCCTTTTCCAAAAATTTCCTGACTCTTGTGAGATTCATTCATTTAGTTCTAGATTAAATATTCATTGTATGCCCTTATTGCAAAATCACTGAAATTTTATTATCTTACTCAAAATTTTTCTGACTTTGCCACTTTCTGTCTAATCTGAGTCTACATGTAACAATTCTACTTGATTTCAAGATTTAAAAAGCCACCTGTTATTGAGGTTTTACACTATCTGAAGGAAAAAAAAAATTCTGTCTCAAAATCTCACAGATATTTTGCAGGTCAAATTTTGCTTTTTTTCTGTTTCACTAGCCTTCTTCAGATGTGTGATACTTAACAGAACAGTATGGTGCAATAGCCATAATGGGGTAGGAGAAACCTTTCCTTATTGTTGGTCTGTGACATATTTTATTTTATTCTGTCCAAATTTCAATGACTTAGTAGGAAGTGATCAATATAGTTGAAAAAGCTGTTATGAAGAAGGTGGATAAGACTTGAACAATTGCTTCTCGTGTTTTTTTGAGTAGAAAAGCTCACTAAAAGCCAGTGAGTGTGAAGACGCAAATGCATAGTCTGGCGTCTGCCTCCAGGATGAGGGCAGCTTTAGGAGTATTTTAGTGTCTTCTGTATGGTGAAAGAAAGACAATGTATGTGTGCTGCCTGAGAATCACTGCTAAAGCAGTGCTTTGCTGCCAGTTTACTTTTTTGGTTGGCTTTTATCATTTTCAGAACTAATAGGATAAAAGTGCTATTTAAAATATTTAAATGTGCTTCAATTTTAAAGCACATGCTGATATCCTGGCAATTAGATGCAAATTCTCTTCAATGTTACAACAGAAGGAAACCCACTCAGAACTACAGTTTTAATAATTAAAAAACCATAAAAACCTTTAAGTAGTGTAATAAAATGGTTTAAAATCATATTTGTAAGATCCGTGGAAAAACTTCAGGAGAGGAATGGTGATTTTTATCTTTTCTGTCACTTTAGTATTTTTAAAAAGTTTTCATATAATTTTCTAATCTCATAAAAAATGTAAGCTTTAATTGTGCACATAATATAGTAGAACTAGAAAATATTTCTGCGCTCTCAGAGATGTTTAGAATAGAATATTTCAATTGGAAGGGACCTACAATGATCATCTAGTCCAACTGTTTAAAATTTGAATATATTATGAGTGTAACAATTTGTAGCATGTTATGTGTAGAATAGAAAGTTTACAGATTTCTATGGACTCTGAATTTAGCAGAACGATAAGTGCTCTAAGGTTTAAAACATACTCCCCAGGTATCACAAGACGACATAAACTTGTTGACAAAAGCACAGAACCGACAAGTAAAACCTAACAACTAACTTGTGTCTTTCCTCCCACCACTTTGTACTTTCAGGATTATTACATCTTGAGTGGTACATAGACCTGTCCTTTTTTTTTTTTTTTTTTAGGAAGCTACTCCTCAGATTTGGGTTCTGTTTGTTCAGGCAGCTCATCTTTATTCTCAATTAGGCTACTGCTGCTGTGTGGTCTGCTTTGAGGCTGCAGGTGCACCTCAGGAGTTCTGGTCAGATAGTGGGAAATACGGGCACGTCACTGAGAAAACAAACCCCTCTTTCTTCAGCAGTACATACTTCCTTGTCATCCATGACCGGTTTGCCTATAGGGAACTCAACTTTTTGAATGTCTAAGGCAGGACAATCCATGCCCCCTGCCCCCTTCATTTTTCAGGAAAAAATATTCTCGGATTTTTTCAGTTCAATTTCTACTTTTTCCTGGTAAATAAATACTTAACCCAAGACCATTTCATTTAGTTGAAAGCCCAATTTCCCATTAAAAGAGTTTGAGATAAATTTGTGACCAGCCCTCATGTTGCCACCATGTTGATGACCTGAGTATTTTTCTCTAACAAGACTCTTGAGTAATTGCAGTTACTAAACCAACGGGCATCCTTTTTCCCCTTCAAGAAGGAACACTGCAATGCGAGTGGAAGGGTAACTGTCTTTACAGCATTAGCCTCTTTTCAGCTGATGGTCAGTACTGTCACCGGTTCTGTAACTGATGCTCTTGTATTCTTGCCTGATATTTTCTGCAGAAAAATATATGCCTCTGTGCCATGCAACTACCCATAGTGTTGAATTTATGGCATGGCACAGTGCTCAAAACTCTGTTCATTTTCAGAGCAGCATACCCCTGTGTAACTTTTAGTTTATACTTTACCATTAGCATATTTTTGAAGACAGGTTCTTAAATTCAAAACTTTATCCAAAATGTTTGTGAATAGGACTGAAAAACATTTGCTCTAGGAAAATAAGCTCCCCAAAAGTAGCATTTTTTTTAAGAGATTAGAAGCATTTGAATATTTAGATTAATCGCAGTGGATAATTTTGGCGAAAAAAAAAAAAAAGAAAATATGAGAATACTGATAATATTACTATTATTATTTTTAGAATATGCCAAAATGTTTCATTTGAACATTTTTTAACGAAAGGAACTTTTCAGAGACTCATTTCCTGTTTAAAAATCAACCTCCATTTGGGGAAAAAGGTTTTAAAGTAAGTTATTTGAAAATGAAATGAAGCCATTCACTCTAGGTTGTGCAGAGTAATTGCTATTTTGATTTCTGTAATGTTTGTTTCTTGAAATATTTTTATAGCTCTATTTGGCCCAAGTTACTCATCAAAACAAAAAGAACTATTATTTGTCCAATTCTGTTTGCAAATTTCATTTAATTACTTGCAGTAGATGCTTTTTCGATTGCAGGTAGATCTGATTAGAAGGTATTTTTCAATGCTCTGCTTATTTTATAGAGAGTTTAGAAGGCATCATTTAAAAAAAAAATAAAAAAAGAAAACAAAAAAAGCACAGCTTTTCTAGGTTAGTGTAGCTAACTGGGTGTAGGAACTCCAAGGATTGCCTCTCCTAACTCTTGTTTTGTGTGGCTGTCTTCCAGATGCCCATTGGTAAGACATAATGAATATGGATTATTTTATGAAACTTAAAGAATTTTGGCTGTTTCCTATAACCTCTAGGTCACTGAAGCTATAATCAGATGACTTATTTCTAATAAATATGACTTCTGTTGAGATTAGTATGTTCGTTATTCTGTAGTTAGAAAATAAATAATTAAGATATAGGTTGAAAAGACTGGGGAATTTGTTCTGTATGCGATTAATTAGCTTGTTTGCTCCAGTTTATTTCTGATCAAATAGAAGATGCTGAAAGAGTATAAAATAAGGGCCTTAATATACTCAAAGGGCTGTTTCTGCCCCAGTTGACATTAAAAGCAAGTTCCCACTGATGTGACTGATGCCCTAATTGCCTGCCTTGACATTGATGGTTTCTCATTTCTCAATTCCAATATCTCTGCTCTAGAAAGGATGTTGGGATAGTGTTAGTTTTGTATGCAGCAATCACATGGAAAGTAAATATTTTAAAAGGAAGATTTAAAAAGCTAGAAGACAACAATTTTGCAGCAAGGGGTTGGTGACTATCAAGCCACTTTGTTACAAGTGAGAGCGTACAGGAAGGCTGGTTGCTCTGTGCCCACTTTTGCTGTGGGGAATGCATTTGCATTTCCTGGGTTTGTGGCTTTAACTTTTCTTGCTGGGAGTCACAGAATTTCCAGAACCATACTGCCTGGAGACGACTTGTTCTCTTTTTCATCCAGAGCCCACCAGTAACAGGCTTTTTAACCTGGTCATTTAATACCTTGTTTCATTTCCCACCTCTTTTTGTCATTCATTTTATTAGGCTCGAACGCAGCCTTGCTGCGCTGTGATTCTCCCTTTCTTTTTTTTCCACATGGCTGCTTGGTTTGCAGAGGATGCCTCCTTACAGATGTGTTCCTTCCCCTGACAAACAATTACCCCTGTTCCCCTCTGCAGGAGGCCATTAGGACATCATCACGGGTTCTGCTAAGTCATCTCACAATCACAGTTTTGTGCAATCACCTCTCATCTGAGTCTATCTAGGCATATGCCATGCGGGGAAACTAGCAGTCACAAAACGCAGCACCTCCAGGCATATTATTTGTTATTTTGGTCCAGGAGTGTGACAGATAATGGCTACTGTCTGAAGGTCTCATTGGCTGCAGTGACTGGCATCATATGCAGAAAATGCGGAAAAGCCAGAATGGGTGATCACGTCCCTACTTAATAACAACAAAAGGAACAATTTTGTATTTTCACTGCAGTTAAAAGCACTAAAAAGGGAGACTAAAAAGGTAATGTTTGGAGAATTATTCCACTGAATAGGCTCACAAAGCTAAATTTATGTCGCATCTGTTCTTTATTACTTATTGTTTATGAGCTGTGTGTACAAAGAGCAAATGTGTCAATAATTCGCTTCATATTTAGTCTAGTTATCATAATGGAGCTAAGCATTTAACACAATTTTGCTAACAAAATACCATAAAACTAGGCATTTGTAAGCTTGAAGTGTGCCGATTATTAGGAGATACTTACTCCTTAAAATCCAGATGTGCCAGGTGGGTCCTCCCATGCTAAACTAAGAACAGAGAGCTCCATTACTGATACACTATTTGAGAAACTGTTCACACTTCTAACTCATGCTAAAAAAATCCTTAATTAAATGGTATGATTTCAAGGATTGTGTTAGACCTTGAAATAAATGCACTGAAAACTGTGGGTTTTCTTGATAGAATGAAGCCAGCTGTTTGTGGAAGACTTTCAGTCTGTGTAAATGTTACAAACTGCTAAATTACTAAAAGGCCCCTTGATATATGATCTCATGTTGCTTAATAGGCCTCCGATTACTTTGGGGAAAAATGGGTTTTATTGTGTTAATCATATGAAAACGAAGTTACTAATCCCTATCTAATTATGAGGAGGTTTTTTAACTTGTAATAATATCCTAATTATTTCCTCTTATTGAAACAAGTCCTGTTCCAAAAGTAATCCTCAAGAAAGCATATGAAAAGCTATCCAATGAAATATCTTGGCTTTAATTTTAATTTATGTGGGTTTTGAACCAGTTGTTGTTGTTGTTTCAAATGTTATCAACAAACATTGTTTGGCATTGCACCTCTAACAAATTCCCCTTCTCCTCCTCCTTCGATAGCTCTGTGAGCAGAACCTTAATTCAGGTTCCATACAACATGTTTAGTTTATAGTGATATTAAATCAAGTGAGTATAGACTCACCATGATCAATCCTGAAATAAATTACAGAACAATGCAATCCAAGATTATTTGACTGCTGACAGGCAGATGATTAGATAGCATAATCATTTCCTGTGCTCTGTCCGCCTCTGAAAGTACTCTGGGTTTGGGTATTTTGTACCATGAGCTAGAAGAGATTAGAAAGCAGAGAGGGGAAAAAAAGGATAAGACTATTGAAAACAGGAAAGGAAAAAGAAATGATAAGTCATTGGATAGATAACCACTGAGCAACATCTTAACCTCATGCCCAAGTTGAAATGCCTTTGCGGCAAATGAGACTGAGAACTGCAAAGTGAATCTTGTAGTCAATGGAAGGGGAAAAAAAACCCAGGGTTTTCCTGCAATGAACTCATCAGGGAGCTCCTCCCTAAATTAGGCTCTAGCTTGCAAAAAAGAAGTCTTTTTTTTTTTTTTGTCTTTTTTTTTTTCTCTGACACTATTAGATCAAAACAGTACCCAGGCATTAGACAGTATTTATTAGCTTGTAAGGCCAGAGATAATGATCCCATTCAATCAGAACTCATGAATAATTCAGCAGTACCAACTCCACATAATTTCTGGCTTTACTTTTAAAACCAGTAAAGCACCATTTGCATTGCCTTTTTGAGGGGAGGGGGAATGACAGTAAGCAGAAGAATAAAGCAGATTTTTCTATGCTTTTGGTTCTGCTTCTCAAACATACTCAGCTTCCTTCGAATGTTATCTCCCTTCCCTTTTGTCCCCTCCCATCTCCCAGAACAAAAACAACATCAGAATAAATATTAATCATGATACTATTGAGAAGATCCTGTACACTAATTATTGTCAAGAATAGTGCTACCCATATTTATAGAGGATTTTGTAATCACTGCAATTTGATCAGTATTGTTACTTACACTAACTGCTATGAAGTAATTACACGTTTTTCACTTTTTTTGTTTTAAAAGAACACCCACACTTTTTCTCAGCTTTCAGACAACCTTGCAAATAATCTTTTCCCAACATGCAGTTTCTGTGAAATGAGACATTCTCTTCTGTAAAATTCCTTTCCCACTGCTGAGCTGAACAAGCCCAGGCTGATGTACCTATGAAGCCTATGGAAAAGTGCCATGTTGTACATCCCACTGAATGGGAGCCTCAGGATGAATCCGAGATGTTCAGTGTCTTGGAGCCTTTCTGTACCTCACCTGCCCAGCTTAGTTGATATCTTACTTATTGTAGCAGTATTTTGCTTATATTTTATGGCAGATAACACACTGCTTTAGATATTCTTACTTTACTGATTACCCCTTTTCTTCTCCGGGTCATGCTGAATCGCTGATAAAGATTTCTTCTGTGGGGTCTTGCTGCTACTTTATATAGCCACTTCTGTATTTTATGTCTGCTAAATTGTGACAGCAGTGACATCACTATTACGTGGCTTGGTCCCTTTCTGTCTGCAGAGCAGTTCTAGGGTGATCCTACCAGAGAAAGAAGGTTGTCATTTGCAGTGATGCTCCCATTGTGCTCATGAGCTTGATCTTTGTAAATAAGTAGCATGCTCTGAACACCAACTATAGCAAACTTCCAGTAGCCCATTAAAATATTCATTACCCTGCTTACTGATGTGAGCCTCTGTAAAGAAAGGGGGATTAGAGATCTCCTATAAACACATTACATTTTTGTTATAAACAGAAACAGGCTGGCTGAACCGTGGGAAGGAGGAAGTGGTATTAGAAAGAGCAACAGCATTCTGATCCTGTCAATAGCACTCTAAAAGAGTACATTTCTCTGACATCTCTGTTAACGCAACTAATGCAGATGTCAAGGAAGTCATCATGTGCATGTGTAATGGTGCGGCAGAGTGGCTGTACACAGTGAATTAATGTCTGTGATGCAGTGAGAAATATACAAATTATCTTTCCATTTTTATATGAGGCATTGGCCTGTCTTTCCATATCTGTCATGATACATCCTTAGAAAAGGGAAGAATTTTGCAGAAAAGAGGGCTTTCCTCAAGAGCTGAAGCTTGAGATCTAAACATAGTGGAGAGAACATATCCTTACTGCAGGCGTACTTGGCATGTTTCTTTACCAAGTAGAACAGAAAAAAGTGAACTAAAACATAATCATTTTCCTTCGTGAAGTTATAGCAATGTTTGAAGAAGAATGTGGCATTCTGGCCGCTTGTGAACAAGGATGTTTAGAGGGCAAATAATCAACAGCTCTGCAAGCCATAGTTTAAGACTGTCAATAAATCCTGCGGGACTGCAGATACAATTGTTAACTTCCAGTGTCAGTCTGAGTGAGAATGTTTGTGTATTCATGCCAGCCATTAATTAAAGGCCACTTGGGAGATTTTAAGATCTTCATCTTAGATCAGTAAAACTGAGCAAAAGAACAAATTGGGCTTTGCAAATTGCCAAAGAGATTGGGAGTAGTGAGTGAAAAGGATGTTCTGATTCAGATATCGTTGATTTCCTCACAGGTATCCTGGTATGAGAACTGCTGATTTAAGGGAAATCATCAACCAAATATTTACAGCACTAGCAGAAAGGCTGAAACAGTACTTGCATTAACAGTTGGTGCTAAACATTCACTAACAAAACCCAGAAGATAAGTTCAGGGTGAAGTTATGTTCAGTTTAGCAGAAACTAACATAGCACTCGTGAACTTTTCCACCAGCATTTAGTCATGTCTTTGCAGCAGAGTTAGAAATTGAAGTATGAAAGAAATAATACCTATGTAACTGAATGTTTAGGCTTGTCCTTGTACAGAAGAGGACTCTCTGATCAGGCTGTATTTCTCTATATTTAGAGGAAACATCAATATGTTTACAAAAGTCCTGGTATAGAGGAATATAAATAGCGTGACTGTAATAGGAAACCAAATATGAATGGCAGAGTGTTCTGGTGAGCTCTGAAAATACAATTTGATCTGTAGAGTGATAGAGTCAGAGCTGAGGACTCAACAACGTTCATCAAGAGTGCTGAAGATTTCACTTCAACTGGCTCTCTTCTGGTGTCCCATGGACCGAATGCCCATTAGCAGCTGATGCACAGTGGATGCACTGGGCGTGCATCTTCTAGTCTAGTTTATTCCAAGAGCATTCCAGTCTGTGCAACTGAGACTGCCCTCCAGTGTGAGGCAAAATGTGGTGAATGGGAATGACGAGGAAGCAAAATGAATTCCAAATTCGAAATACAATGCTGAGGTAGACATACCCTCTGACATTCTGTAATGCTGGTAGCTATCTCTAAGTGGTATAAGGTTTAGGTAGTTGCTGCTGAAGTCAACAGGGTTTTACTTGTATTGATGTTTCTCAGAAAGGGGATCAGATGTTAGATTTTGTCAAAAAAGCAGATTCGGGCTTAAGTCTGTGTAAATTTACATGTCAACACATGTGTCTCTGATTGCCAAATTGGAGACTAAATGTGCAGCCACCAGATGTAATTCAAACCATATGAAATAGATCTGTAAAGTAAATAGAGGCACACATGTTTTGCCCAGAGATGAATTTAAGCAGTTGCATCACTTGGTGTGGGAAGTGCTTATAGTTTAAAAAAAATCACAACAATAATAATATGTGAACAGAATCCAAGTGCTCTGTTTTGCTTATTGTGAACTGTATAATTCGGCACACAATTATCACAGCATTGTATGCTACTACGGCCTCTGCTTAGTAACGGATAATGATGTAGACATAGCCTGGCCCAGGGAGCTTACAGCTGAAGTGATAATCCTAAACATAATTATACATATACCTAACTTCACATATGAAGCCAGTACAGTTGAAGTCAGTGGGGCACAGAGGTGCACGCAGGTGATCAAGCATGTGAGTAATGATTTCCCAGAATGGGACTTAAATCTTCATGCTGCAAAGGTCAGTTATAATATGCCCTAAATATCAGTATATGAGGCTTTTTCCTCTTTATTTGATGGGGGGGAATAAGGCCATTGTTATTGTAGTGGTTTGCTTATGGTGGTTTCTGCAGAACAAGCAAAAGTTTAAGAAGAGATTTAGAGTCTTGCTCCTGACCCACATAATGCCAAAAATATTTACCCCACCACCTCATTTCCTTCCGCATTCTTAGATTACTCAGGTTGTCCTACTGTGTTTATGAGAAAATCTGCCCAGGACCAGACCGTGCACCAGGAGTTACCTGCAGCAGTTTATTTCTGGCACTCGCTGCAGCAGCTGCAATCACTGACATATCACAGAATGCAGAGGTAAAATAACCTCCAGCCTTCTCCCAGTGTTCAGTTTCTCAGCATCAGAGTTCAGCATTTGAATGTGCTGATCCCTTACAGGATGCCTGAATTAAGCAAAATCATATTGTGAAGTCCATTCAAACTCTACTAATGATGTATTTAAGCCTTTGGAAGTTAAAACGTGATCCTACTTCCTCTGAAGGTGTTGGGAGTCCTGCAATTGAGTTCAGTGGGAACAGGATCAGGCCCTAAGTCACTAAATAACATTTTCCATGGTAATAATTAATAACAGCAGTTTTGAAGCTAAAGAAATTCATAATTTTATTTGTAATGCAAGTTTCCAAAATTGCTGGTGGATTTAGGAAGAGAATCAAACAATTATCTGAGGTACGTTCGGCGATGACAAGCTCTAAAATCAGGACACATCCAGAGCTGCAGGCTGAGTGAGATACTGTAGGATGGATTAAGAACTATCAAATGCTGTAACAGAAAGGTAAGTATTATTGATTGGGGGTGGTCTAGGAAAATAATATGCTAATAAGGTGTATTGCAGAGATCTTAAAACCTGGCAGATGCATTTTTCTAGTGGAATGTTTGTAGTTGTGAGGGGTTGCAGAAGATACGTCTGAAAGGAGACCCAAGGGGAAGTTTAGTCAATCTTGGATGCTTTCTAAAAATGTTGTCTTGCCTTGTGGTTAAATAATGAATGCAAATCTCTTTTCATGGATTTAAAGCTCTGATTGCTGACATGGGAAAACCAGAAAGGTTTTTTTTTTTCTTCTTCTTTTGTAAAATAACACCAAATGACATGCATATCTCTTTGTTCTCGCATATGAATTTATCTTTGTTTTAGGATAAAAGGAGCACCAGATGTGACCAGGACTGTATTAGCAGAAAAGAGCTGTGCAGAGCGCTGTGGTTTTCATTTGTTAGGGTTGTTGCAAACATTTCCCTAAGTGTCTTTCACTGGACAGCAGTATAGCTTTGAGCTTGGGGATCAAGAAAATTGAAAAAATATAATCAAGCCTCTCAGATTTAGGAACTGAACTGTGCTGTGACATGCACAAAAGTGCACCCTGGCTATCATTCAGTTGAGTTTCATTAACTCTAGTAGTCCTTCCATGTGCAAATTTATAACATCACACGAAGTCAATCATCTATTAAATAGTTTCATCATGTTCTGTTGCAAACATTTCACACAGTTCTGAAGTAGAACTTCTTGTTTTGATCATATGTGGTATTTTTTCCCATTCCCAGGATGGTGGTTTTGCCTTTCCTGAGGCAAAAAGACAGGGAATGCATCTTTATGAGATTCTGGCCAATTTTTCCCCTGTATTGTTCCCATTTGAAATACAGGGGGGAGACTCACAGTATGGCCATGTAAACAAGAAGTGGGGAATCAGCTCTTCTGTGGTTACTGTCCATATGGATAGAGCATATCTGAGACAACTTACCCCTCTGCTTTTTAGGATATAAATTATCTCACATATTCTATTTACTGTGGGGTTAGACGCAGTGATTGTGTAGGGAGCGAGGCTGGAAGTTATCACCCATCAGCTGGCTGTTAGTAATTGCTTGGTATGTTCCCAAACCTGTAGAAATCATGAGATAATTTAGGTGACATTCTCAGTTGATGAAGATGACCTGTTATTCCCAAGTAACCTTGCTTTCCATCAAAAGAGACGCTATCTCCCCAAGGAACTTGAAAATGTAATACAATAATGCTTTACCTGATTAAACTAAGTAACAGTCTGGAGTAACTTATATTACATGAGTTAAGAGTCTGTCTATTAGCTGCTCTATTATATTTGAGCTCTCATTAGCAAGATAATTCATCATACCAGAAAATGTGAATTGTGCTTTATGAATTGGTATGAATATTCTGCACCTGATAGATATTAATTCTAGTTCAGTCTGATTTATCATAACATTAAACTATTCAATGTTTGAAGAGACAAATAGAAGTTTGTTTTCATGTTGTTCTGAGATACAGTATGAAGAATGTTTCAGGACAATAATTAGATGTTGGACACTACTATATTTTCTGAGGCAGAGCTAGTGATTGCTTGAAAATGATATTTAAATGACCCTGCTCTGCTTAGAAACCATATAGCCTAAATTGTGCCATCCATTGCTGTTGGATGGAGCTCTACAAGAACATTTCTTTCAATGAGAAATGACACTATTTTTGCGCTGACAGTTTCTGTGTAATAATAGTGTTAGGTTTTGCCAGCGAGCCACAATTGTTGCTAATATGACAGTTTGTTGAATTGTTGAATTTTGAATGGAGAGTAATTGAAAATGTACATTACTGTGGACTTCACTGGGTGAGGCGGGGAGGGTGGAATTAGAGTTAGCTTCTGGCTTTACTCTTGTTTAAAATGCACATGATGCAGTTTTGATTGTGCAAACAATTTTTTAAACCAGTCTTAGAAAGCAGCCATTTACCAGCAGTTAGCAGGAAGATTATGCTGGGGAGATGATACAAAAACGTTTATATTGACTTAAATTGAGATAGATTGCTTTAGCTTATTCCACATGCTATTTCTAATAATATTGAATGTTGGTAACGATTTCCCTCTGAGAAACCCAGAATTCTTTATAAGCATTTAATGAATTTTCTTTTTGTAAAACAAAACATGATGTATCAGTGTTGCAAATACAGGAACACATAGTAAAGTCAGTGAGGAGAAGAGAGGTTTGCTGATTCCCCTCTTTAGTTTCTCTCTTGGGATGCTTTTTTCTTTGAGCTGTGACAGTGTCAAGGCAAACTTTGAGCTGTAGATATTGCAGTATCTCTTAAAGCATCCTGGCATGCTTACCAAGGAGATGGCAAAATTAAGTATGAATGTATCAGGTGGTAGCTGAGAACTTCGTTAATGTGAGAGAGAGAAGAGGTTGGTTCTTGCTGTCAGGGGCTGACAGCAAATTCTCTACTTGGTCACACCAGGTTTCATACAGCTCTACAGCTACTGATTTCAGTAGCATTGCTCATGATGCATACCCGGAGGCTTAAGAAGGGAAGGAAATGCTGTGGTTTCCACTGTGTGTGTATTACACAGAAGATACACTTGTCACACTTTCTCTGCTGAGCACAGAGGTTCTTGAGGTACTATCCCTCTTCCTCCCAGGATACCTCCTGTCCATACTTTTCTTCTCACGCCATTTCTGTACAGTCTAAAGCTCCTTTCTGCGGCCAGAGGTGTCTCGTGCTCAGCTTTATGCTCAGGACTGTAAGGAACAACAGTTTAGGAACTTACGCTTGCCCTGTGTTTTGGAGAGGCTGGTGTTCAGGTAAGCAGATACGGAAAGTCATGGCCAGGTTTAATTCCCTTACTTTCCTCTGTGAAGCCTTTAAATGAAATTAAGTGTGCTACTCTGCTAATGTTGCCAATTAGAGAAGATAGTCCTTAACTGAATTATTATATGCTATGGCGTGAGTAATACGTTCAAACAGGGGTCATTTATAACTAATACTGTGTCAATTTTGCGCTTTATATTTTGTAAAATATTCTTCAGGAATTATTTTGCCTGCATTGCAGGTATCTCATATCTACCTACGCAGAAGTATCTCATATTAAGTTTATTCATGGTTCATATCATAGAATATTTCATTCATTTAAGAACTTATGTTCCTAAACATAAATACAGATGTTTTTATTCTCAGTGGAATTTGGAGTAGGGTTTTCTGTTTATGAATATTGCATTCTTTAAAGGGTAATCATTTGTACACACTGGAAATACATAGTTTTTGATTGTATTTTAGATGCTTCTGAGATTAGAGTGAATATCAGAGTCGCCATAAATGGTCTGAGCTACAGAGCTGTGAGAAGAATGGATTTTCAATTTTCTGAACAAAATGAACTACCCCAAATTATTTTAGGTCAAGTGAAACATTTTTCCAACCCAAAATGGATTTTTAACATCTTTTCGGTTATTAATTTTTGTCAGTTTAAAATACTTTGTATGAAAAACTCTAATAATGCTTCCAAAAACATTGAAACAAAATGTTTCAGAATTGCGTGTGTTCTGGATTTGATTTTTTTGACCAGTGCTGCCTGGTGAATAGGTCCAAGCTTGCAGATAGCTACATCAGACCTCTAACTGCATTTCTGGGTGAATAAATTATTTGTCTGAAAAGTTTTAGCTTGCTATCCTCCCGGCAGAAATTCATCTTGGTGACCGCCACCTTTTCCTTCTTGCAGTTAGGATCTAGGAGTGAAAGGTTGTTTTTCCTGGGTTTACTGACTGCACACAGGCACCTCTTTAGCTGGTCTAAATCAGCACAGCTCTGGTGGATTTATACCTGCTGAGGAGCTGTCCCTTTTTGTTCATTACTAATTCCTTAAACTCATTCTGGCTTGATTTTCAGTTAGTTCACCTTGACTTATTGTCCTTCATTATTTTAATATTCATTTATGTTTTTGATCACCTGCTGACTCAATCATTTTTGAGCCCTTGTATTTCATTGCAATAACTAATTTCTAACACTAACAATCTTGACTTTTCTAATCATTGTTTACTTTCTTTTTTCTCCTTTTTCCTTTTGTGTCCTCATTAATCTTCTCTCACCAAAATTTTTTCTATCATTTCAACTTTTTTCATGATGACAATGATTATTAATTTACATTTTACTTATTTAAACTCATTCCATTTCTTCCCCTTTCACAGTGAAAATTACTGTAGAGTCCATTGAAGTCCCTCAGCTAATTCCTGGTGGGTTCTGGCAGTCTGTGCGAGTTCTTGTCACTAGAGTAGCATTTCTTGAGGATAAGTAATCCTGAACACCTTTGTTTTGGAACTAGCAGCATACATGAACCAGTAGAAAACAGTTAAAAATTTTGAACTGAATTTCAGATGGAAAAATAGTTCTATTCCCACACTTTTAGTCAGTTAATGATGTTTTTTAGTCTGTTAATGGTGTTTTCTCTACTGCTGCTATTCTTCCTCCAAGGACATACCTGAGCGCAAACCTCTGATTTCCTCCAGCATAGAGGAAAGGTAGGGCGATATTGTTGGTCAAATGCTGCATCAAAGGTAGTTCCACATGTAGGAGGGGTCTTTGCTTTACACGGCGAGTGATTTTCTGTAGGTGGGTGCTCTGAAGAAGAGAAAAAGCTGCTACTTTTGAGTTAACATTTGACTGTGAATAATTTAGTAACACTGATATTCTTCTAGTTCTGTGAATATTTTATGGTAAGCTTTGTGAAGAATCTGTAACATCAAGTGTAAGATCAGCGTGAAAAATAGTTCCCACTTAGGTTTCTCCGAGTAGATACACTGTTTTATAGCCGCGCTCTTACTCATCTGATACAATACACATGGTGAGTAAGAAACTAAAAACCAGGTTAGTCATTACAGCACAGCTTTAATGTACTGTACTGAAGAAAGACTTGTTAGCAGTAGATCAACAGACATTCTTGATAATTTTGGCCCATTCATTTAATTGTCAGTTATTTCAGTTTATCTGTGGTAAAATGAAAGTGGTGTGAGGGAGAAAAATTTAAGTGAAACCTTATGTAATACTTCACCTGAGAATTTCATTGCATTTTAACTCTGGCACTTATCTTAAACAGCTCCACAACAAAGATCAAACTGTTTTCATTCTGAAGTTATTGTTCTCAATTTCCTTTTGCAAGTGCTGGTTGTTGATACTTCAAATGTATCTGCAGCTTATAAATGCCTGAGAACACAAAACCCATCACGCCTAAAATCTGACTTCGGTGCTTTTATTGGCTAATATTTCACTCTCTGAGTCTGATTTCTCACTCTGGAGCTCTCCACTGCAAAGCTGAATCAAAATCACATATTAGAGGTTGCTTTGGGACTAAAAGTGTACACCGGCAGAGGCTCAGAGAAGTGTGTGTGGAAGTACTAGTCTCTAGCTGTACTAACTAGAGCTACTGCTGGCATTCTCCTCCTGGAGCAGTGAAACACACTATTCCTGGCAGCCAGGCACGCTGTGCCATAGAAAAATCAGCACCCCCAAGTATTTTCAGAATGTTTCTTTTTTTGTTCAGAACATTTCTGTCGTGAAACGTTTTGAGACGAGGAATCGCTGCTTGAAGTGGGAGGGGGGAAAAATCAGGTCTGGTTTTGATCTCAGCAAGAGCCGGGAGTCAGGAGCAGCTGTTTCTTGCAGAGGCACCATCCTGATTTCAGTGAGAAACGGGGGCTGCAGGGGTCCCAGCTCATGGTAATAGCTTGTCTTCTTGCATGTCGGCACTGCTTGGGTTGCAGCAGCCCCCCTGAAGCTCACAAAGGGTGGGGGAGCTGGATGTGCCACTCAGGAAGGTAAGGTCTGTTGTCTGGGGATCTCCTGGCTCCAATTAGATCTGAACTCACCTGGGGATGCTGTTGTCCAGCAGCCTGAATCTTGCAGCTGCTCCTCTCAGCTGTCTGGTGGGATCCTCTCTTTGCAGCCAGCAGCCCTGGGCTGCGCAGGGGTGAGCATAAGGCGGATAAGGGCTCTATGCCAGCCAAAGTTTTGCAGGGGCTGCAGCAACCAAAATTCCCTCTCTCCCCAAAATTCCCAAGACAGCCCAGCAGCTGAGGGGCATATCTTGGATTTCTGAGAGGCAGCAGCTTGAGTTAGGCCACTCTGCTGTTCTTTTAGAAACCTACAGAGAGCAGCGGCTCTCCCCAGGTAGCTGCAGGCGCTGCAGCTACAGATCTCCCTCCCAAGATCTGGCAACTTGCCTGTCTTCCCACTAAGCAGAGTGCTGTGTACCACGTCCTCCTGAGAACAGCAAGGACCTCAAGAAGCAATGATGAAAACATATCTTTCTAATAAGCTGACTGCCATTAGCAGTTTTTATCATCAGGGTCTCTGGTGCTATGTAAAAGCTTGAATAATATTTAAGCATATTTTAATAATGATTAAAAAAAAATCCAAATATTTTAGTATGCATCTCAGTGTGTGTGTGATGGACTAAAATAAAACCTTGAGCAATAGTGTGTCATGTGCATGTTAGGTCTTTCCCTTTCGTAGTATTGAAAAAAGGGTTATAGTAGGGGGGTTTTTGGTAGTAAAATATTTGTTCTCACAAATATTGTTCTGCACAAGCCAGTGCAGAAACCTTTCTAATTAGGATGTGCTACTTTGCAGTTGAAATTGCTACCAACAATTTTCAAACAACTTTGTGGCATTTCCATGAAGTCCAAAGACTTATTAAAAAGCTTCTCTTTGGTTAGGCAAGAGGTTGAGGGTGATCTTTCTAAAATCCTGGTGAAATGCAAATAAATCCATAAATCCAGATTCGCTAGACTTCAAAGAAGTCATCTTGTACTGCCGGCCCAGAGAGAGCAATTGTAACTTTAAGCAATGTTTGAAAGGACCAAAATGGGAGCACAGAAGTAATTTTGCTTTGCTGATCCAGTAGCAGGAGAGGCTGTTTTAGGGAAGACAAAGCACCACCAGTATCAGAACATCATGAAGGCCAGATACAGTATCTCTATTTGAGTACCATTTACTCACCTGCAGGAATCCCAATTAACTGGAATTACCACCCCAATTAAGCAGCAGTCCTTGCCATTAAGTATCATTAGGCTTAATTTGGTTCCCTGGGAAATGTCCCGATTAAGCGGATTTCATGATTAAGCACCTGTAATAAATGTTTTAGCTTACATGTAAAATTCTTTTTTATTTCATAGGATCTGATCACTAGCACCCAAATAGCAACAGATATGCCAACTACTACTTTTGTAATTTTTTTATTAATTGCTTTGTATATACTAACTTCTTATCTTGGCTTTGCAAAGTTTTGACAAGGAAATCTTTATATTTTTGCATGGTGATTTTGTAATGCAAATATATCCCTGTATATCTCACTGCTCTTGCTCTCTGTCTGACAGCCTGATTAATATTTTGTCACTATTTCTTGAGAGCTGCAAACCTCACACGAACGTCAGTCATTTCGAGGAAACACCCCATGGGCTGTACTTTCAAGGAAGTTTACTTGGCCAGCCTTATGTTTCTGCTTGGTGGAAGAATAGTATTTCATGACCAGAAACAGGTATAGAAAACATCTCCAGTACCAGACTGTTCAAATGACCATGCCTCAGGTCTCCTCTCTCTCAAAACAGGTGGTGACAGATAAGCCGTGTTATAGGAAAGATCTCTTGCCTGAGTCAATAGCCTAAATTCAGGTCCACCGTGTAGATGCCAGGGGAACGTAGAGGTACCTGAGAGCTGTAAATAAGAATCACGGAAAGGTTTGGGTTGGAAGGGACCTTAAAGACCATCTCGTTCCAACCCCCTGCCATGGGCAGGAACATCCTCCACTAGACCAGGTTGCCCAAAGCCCCATCCAACCTGGCTTTGAACACTTCCAGGGAGGGGGCATCCACAACTTCTCTGGGCAACCTGTTCCAGTGCCTCAGCACCCTCATAGTAGAGAATTTCTTCCTAGTATCTAATCTATCTCCCCTCCTTCAGCTTAAGGCCATTCCCCCTTGTCCTATCACTCCCTGTCCTTGTAAACAGCCCCTCTCCAGCTGTCTTGTCAGCCTCTTTAGGTAAGGGAAGGACGCTGTAAGGTCTCCCCAGAGCTTTCTCTTCTCCAGGCTGACCACAACTCTCTCAGCCTGTCTTCATAGGAGTAGTGGTCCAGATCAATCCAGCCACAGCAAGCCCAGTGCTTTGCTGGGGTTAATTTACAACTCATGAAATAAAGCCCTCTGGAGGGAGTAAACAATACAATGAGAAATGAAGTGGGGAATTGTGGCGTTTAGTACTGCAAATACATAAAGATCTAATACCAGCTGGTGGTAGTGTCCCTGATGAGGGTGGGCTATTGAGATGTGCAGTTTACAGAGAAGACTACCAAGGTCCTTTGCAGTATAAGCTGAAGACTCTCATGTAATCATGGTGTCAGGTTTGCAACATTTGTCTTGAATAGCAGCAAGGACAAGGTATTTGCCAAAGAAACGTGGTATCATTGGAAAGTGTCTATTTGTGGAGCCCAGAATGTTGTGGTTTGTTTTGTTTTGGGTTTTTTGGGGGGGTGGGTTTGGGTTGGGGTTTTTTTGTTTTTTTTTTTGTTTGTTTGTTTTTAAACATCTCTGATTCACTGACCTTCCACTGAATCCAAGGCTGGGATTCCCAGCAGGGATTTTTGGACCTATGGCCCAGAGCAAATTCATGATAACTTTATAGACAGAGTTGTTAAATGGTCATAAAACCACCTTACTTCTCTAAAGAAAGAGCTTAAGTTTATGTTTTTTGCTGAATTTAAATTTACATGTTAGATAAAAGAGAATACGTATGGGCAAAATCTATTAAAACTAGTCAAGGCAAGAAGCAAGGAAAGGAAGTGAAGTTATTTCTCCAAGAGATTAAACTGGAAAGGAATAGAATGGAACTGAATAAGGGACTCCTTTAATCAGCTCACTCTCTAAAGGGAATGTATGACCAAGGAATTCTTTTTTGCTGCATGTATGAAAGATCAAGGGGTTTTAATCACAAAATAATGATGGGAACATACATTAATTTGTAGGATCAGAAGGCACTGAAAAAATGGGAGTACAAGTACTTCACGGCATTATGTACAGAGGATTTAAACATCTTGAGCTTGTGCCATGTACACATTCCTTAAGTAGTCAAAAAGCAATGAAAAGATCTTGTCAGGAAGGAAAATGCTTATACAAACAGTTCTAACTATAAACAAATATGCTTTTGCTCCCCCAAATGCTAAGGAAAACATACCAAGAAGAATAGAAACTGTTTAAAAGAGTGTTCACATGTGGAGGGGTGTTTCTCTCTTTCCCTCTTCCCCTTCCTGCCCCCCCTTCTACTCCATCTCTCTCTCTCTCTCTTATTCTGTCTGTCTCCCTTTTTTTCTCTGTACAGGTATTCAGCAGCAGAAATAACATGAGAAATTTTGGCACTTTCCTATAGATAATCCTGCAATTGCACTGGTCAGAGAAAAATTATTCAGATTTATAAATTGCTTAAAGTAGGTTTTTCTTTTGATGTGCGCATAACTCCCATAAATGTTAATGCTAGGTCTGGGCTTCAAAAGGAGAATATGCCCCTTGCTGTACTATAGAGTTAAGACATAAGAAAATTTAGGAAATGGAAAAACCCATCTGGCTTAGCACTCCTGCTATTTATTTGTTTTTGGAGCTGCAAAGAAAAGAGAGAATTAGATCTCTCCCATCTATATAATTTTACCTAGTTTTCCTGCATACTAAAGTACAGATGAGTACATCAAATTATTTCAGTGGGTTTTTTCCTTGTTTGGCTTAATTTTTGTATCACCTTTTCCTTCTCCTCCCAACACTTATATGTAAAATAAAACAGGTCAATACTTCTCCAGCTGAGTTGTTTAACATTGCTCATGTAACAGAGCAGAGAGATGGATTACTGACTAAAAGGCCACCTGACCTTGTATCTTCTAGCGCACTGTGTGCTTGGAGCATGATAATGTAAAGCTTAAAAAGAAGTAATCATAAACTTTGGTAATGGGTCTAGGAACTATGAGTACCTACTATTTACTAGCTGTAAACCTGGAAATGATCATATGCCACAGCTCTGGGTTTCAACAAAGCAAATGTGAATGCTATCTTATTAAACCAAAACCTTTAAGCTGAATGGCATGTCCTTCCTCTTAGAGCCTGAGCTACCTAATAATGAAGAGCCAAATGCCACGTCAGCCAGAGCTACGGAAACAGGCTTGCCAGCTGTAGAGCAGTCAACTGCACTCACGTGGATGAGAGTCTCAACAGGATGGCCTTTTCTGAGAACCAGAAGATAAGATAAGGGGAGAAGCAGTCTGCTACCTGAGGTGAAGTGGCCCAAAGCTAAGGTTTGTTTGTTTGTTTTTTTACTCTACAGTAATGTAAGTATTAACTGGGGTGGTCTGGTTGCATTGCCAATGTGCAGGGGATAACAGTGGCTGCATGCTTTCTTCTGTTAGGCCATCTTTAGGAAAAACAGAGCTGTAAGAGGCTAGTAGACAACTGCAAACTGCACGTGAAGAGAGGTATCAAAGGAGTGTTTTGAGACCAGGAAGGCAGGCACAAGGGATGTTTCATACAGTGCTATTAGTTCTTCTAGTACGGGAGGTGAAATAAGATTTTGATAGGCAGGATGAAAATCTCAGCAACTGCAATTATGTTTTACAGTCTTGTGTAAAACAACATGGAGTAGAACTCCTCCGTTCTCATAGTTCGGAATGACAGAGCAATTTTCTGTTTGCTTACATCTCCTGCAAGGGTGCCTGTTTTCTAGACTGGAGACATTTATGCAGGTACCTGTTTCCAAAAAGAAATTTGTTCATCTTTTTCAAAAAAATTTGGTCTTTCATAGTGGTTATTCACAGGAACTTCAAGCTATATAAGTGAATCTTGAACAGTTACAGAGATGGTACTTTGGTTTTGACTGCAGGTGTGTGTAGATGCTTCCTACTGACGGAATTCCTTCAAACACAATAAAATTCTCAGGACAATAAAAGGTGAAGCTTTTGAAATAATTTCCTTAGCTGAGGCCTGTAACTTCCACTGATGTGAGAAGTGTTCTGCCTGCATGGGAAATGCAGAGGCAGGACCTTTAACTTGGACATTGCACTCCCTTAAAAGCAGCACTGTAAAGCTGTCTAGATTAACTGAAAATAACCAGTAAAATATCTTGTTTGGAGTAATTAGGTATTTTGGCTAGTATGCTAAGCAATATTCTAATATTTCTAGTAAAATAACTGGTGAGGGACTTTATATATCCTAGAGAGCTTTATTAAACAGAAAATTCTGCAGAATTCTGCTGTCAGTTATAAAGTCAGGCAGATTTCTGAGACCTCTGTATGCACCTCCAATGAGAATTTGCACGTTTGGCATTAATCAATAGTGGATGAAAAAAAAAAATTCACTTGTAAAAAGAAGGCTTAGTGATCAAAAGGAACATAGGATTCAAAATATTTTTGCTAAATGTTGCACTTTTTGTTTCCTATTTTATTCTTATTGTTTGCTATAATATTTTAATAATGACCTGAGCAACATGATGTTAAAATGCTAGCTTGTATCTTCCCCCCCACTGATGAACTGATCTGAAACAAGTCTTTGAATCCCGAACAAGAGGTCCCTTTATTATTATTTTTGTTCTTTCACATGATCAGAAATCCTTCTGAGGAGAGAGCTGGTATCTGTGGAAAGCATCTGACTTCTAAACAGATTGTGGGTTAAAGGAGTCGCTTGGACAATACAAATAAGTAGTCATTTATTATATGCAAATATAACAGGTTGACATAAAACCCATGACTTCAGTCAACTAGAAAATAATACTATAACTGAGATATGTTTTTGAAGTTGCTGTTTAGCTTCATATAAGGGGAGAAAATCTCCTGTAGCTCAGATGGGCTTATTTGAAACCAAAGCTTTTGATGTTATAATGTGCAGTCTAAATTCATTAATCCCTCTGTTCAAAAAAAAAAAAAAAAGTCTCTTAAATGAGTAATAAACATAATAATGAAAATAACTGCCGGGAAGAACATGAGTTACATCACACTTAGTGTTCCAGCTAAAGATGAAAATGAACTTTGGAAACACAGGTTACGCTAAATGAATTTAATTTGTGTTTTGATACAGAATGTTTAAACATGTTGTTATTTCTGGCACCAAGGCTGATAGCTATTAAATGAGAACATCTAAGAACATCAAAGGAACTGGACCTTTTATACTCTTCAGCACCCCCTTGGAGATGTTTATCTGGGCTGTTATCTGGATCCCATACAAGCATCGAACAATGTGCCAGTCTCACCAAGTTACTCTCTTTTCCCAAAAGTTCTGACGCATGCATTTCCTGCACAAATGTTCCATATTTTAGAGTTCACTACAAGTGCACAAATAAAAGTAGTTTGTACTAACAGACTTGACTGTAGATACTTGAAGTTTTTCTTCTATAAAGTATTTGAAATAGAAAAGAAAACTTCCTTCTGTTTGACTCAAACTAAGTTTCCAGATGTCAGGGTCAAAGGTTGGAGATAAAAGTATCAGGTTTTGGCCTACTCTAACTAGACTTCAGGCCCAAATGTGTGAGATCTTCCCTAGAGGGGGTTCCTTTTGTACTGGTTCAGTTTTCTTCTTTAGCCTCTCCCAGTAAGAGGTCCCATTCCATGCTGCTGAATTATGATACTTCATCTCAATCGTTAAGACACTTAAAACTTGTATTTACTGTTTAACACTTGGCTGCAAGTCAAACCTTTTAAATATCTCTTTTTAAAACTTTTCCATTTTTGAAGGCTGTTAATTCTTTTCTTCCTGGGGCTTCGGTGACTGTGCGTGGGTCCTCTCGGCTGACATTACAAGATTCCTGCTCCAACTATTCCAACAGTGTGCAGTAAAACAAGAAAGAGGCCTTACAATTTACACAGAGCCTGAGATGATGTATAAAGGCTCAAGATATTAGCCTTGCTCTCCCCTTGGCATGTTCACTGGCTTTTTGGTTTGTCTGGGGTTTTTTTCAGCATCTGAAACTCTTCACCTACCTGAGAGAATAAATTAAAGCTGGTACGTACATAAATAAACAGAGGAGCCTGGAAAGTGTTTGAGTCAGATATTTATTAATGCAAATATTAGGGTTTACAACAATAAAATGAAGGCTGTGAGGACTAATTGTAGCTGTTAGGGTTCAAGTCTAACCTGTTTCTGGTCACAGGTCGAGCACTTTGGCTAAACCCTGAAGGTTTACACATGTGAAGAAAGCACCCTTCTGGTCATGGAAGGACTGTGGAGCCAAGAGACCCTGGAAGCATTCTTCCTGCACTCCTCCTTCACGGGGAAGAAGGTACTGCTTGGTTTTGGGTCCTGACTTCTCCACTCATTCTCCTCCTCTGTGCTTCACTAGGCGTCTGCATTCCCATGTGGTTCACAAATGTGCATGCTACACATGCCTCCCCCAGCAGTACTCTCCTGTCTCCTCGCACGGAAGTATGCCAATTCATCTGCATTTGGCAAAGAAAGCAGAGCAGAATTTGAGAGGTGACCAGCACTGTGGCAGTTAGCATATAGTTTGGAGAGACTGGTTTCTTAAAGGAGTTAAGATTTGAGGTGGCTGAAGAGCTGTGGTTTTGCTCCCATGACCTCTGTTGAATCACTCCAGTAAATGGAGCAGGAAACAAAAGTAGATCCTCCCCAGGTCTTGGAGTAGTAACTAATAAAACCACTAAGAATAATTGAACTGACACTTGCAGGTGGATACTTAAGGTAAGGAAGTAAAGTCACACGATGTAACCTGGAGCCATTATTTACATTGGAAGAAAGGTTCACCTCCAAGTGCCAATTTCTACCTTAGCGCAGAAAAGCACTTCAGGATATCACAAAAAGTGGGGACAGAAAACACCTTTTAAGTTGCCAAGTTTAGTCCCTTGCCAATATTGGGTTTTCCCTGTGTGTACTGTGCGATGCTTTGTACGGTCTGGTTTTAAACAATTCAGACAATAGGAACTTGACTACTTCCCTTGGATGGTAATGTTATGAGCAGTTTGAAAGGTGCTTACTTTTTCTATGACAGGACAATCAGGGAAGGCAGATGCCTGCTATGTTTGGAAGTCCGTAGAGGAACGAGGCAGTAGGAGAGTCTGCAAGTTACGGTGGTGTGGAAAAAAGCCTCTTTTTGTAAGCTGTCAAGGAGTTCCTTGCACGAGGGCAATGGCACAGAAAGCCAAATGAACAGTGAAATCAGTGGAGGAAACGGTTGCTGACAGAACAGAAACATTGAAGGAAACTTCACAAATGGCAGATCTAGTGTGGGTTCGGGGCAGTAATCACTAACAAGTCGATGCAGTTGTAGAAATAGGACTTCCTGTAGACTGGGGACTGTCACAGTGGGACTATGATAAAGATGAGCTCAAAGAGACAAGAAAAGGCCAGACATGTAGGAATGAGAAAAATTTCCATAGTAAAATCCTGGGGTCAGGATGTGCTGGAGTCTTGCTGGTAGTAAAGCAGCAGCAGTTGTGGGCTGGGGCAGAGAAGAAAGTCTGGGCTGGATGAGACGCGGACAAGGAAGAAGGTAGATAGTTTCACGATGAGACAGAGCAATATTTTGTATACTGTACGTGCATTAAGTTCAGTAGACATGATTATTATAAGTAATTATTTTGAAGTTGCTAAAGCAGGGAGAAGAGAGTTTTTGTCTGTATTGCTCTACTGCAAATGCACGAACTGTTCCTGTGTGTTATATATCTATTAGCATTGTGGTAGTGTTAATTTTCATGAAGGAGCACACATTTTAGTAATTTTTGCAGCTGCTATTTTATACTTTGTGTCTTTACTTTTTATTCAGGCACTTTTTGCGTCAGATGACTCGTGTGCTCATTCATTGAGTTTTGGTTTGAAGTGAACCTGCACTAACTGGTCACACTTGTTCACCTGTGATCTTTTGACTGAATTTTGTTTCTCTTCATTTAGTCTTGTTATTGTGACTTATTTTATCCACTACCCATTCTGAAATTATACAGCTTCCTGTCAGGTATTTATGCTTGTCAACCACTTATAGACCAACTCTTTTGGATAAAATGCTGCCTTGACCTTTACAAGCCCCTGAACTCAAGTCCAGGGGAAGCTTTGTGAACTCAAGGCACTATGTGAGGTCCAATGCAAAGCCGCATGGTTCCCTCCTTTTGTCCAGCAGTAAACTTGGGTAGGAATTAACGAAGTAACCAGAGAGCTCAGGAGAAGTTCAGGAACTGAAGCCCAGTCCTTCCTGGATCTCAGCTACACAAGCAGTTTTGCACAATGCTGCAGCTCTTGCCACCGCTGCCTTTTAAACAAGCCAAACCACGCTTCACACCTTTCTGGTTAAGGAGGTCAAAATCATATGTGCTTCCTATAGTATTTTAAAAATTAACCTGGAGGTTTTGAAAATGTTAACTCTTGATTCTTTCTGAGCCCCACATGACTTAAAATATTTTAAAATGCAATATCTGTTTTGTTATTAGGTTTCATAAACTCTGTCCCTCTTACATATTTTTCTGTTCTAAAGTCTGCTTTCAGCCTGTTACTGAACACACCTGCCAGGGGTTACATTCTTCTCATGCATCGTTGTTTAGGACAGAAATTTCAAAGCAAGCAGAGTCTGACAATGCAGAAAACTTGTGTTTAGAGTAAAAAACTGAATTGTTTGGGAATTGGCAATGCAAAAGACAAGTCATACGGCAGGTCAGAGAGAAGCTTTAGTTATATGTATGGGAGGATTTTGCCGGGCAGTTTGAGGGGAGCATGCCTGTGAGTAGCTGGGATGCGGGCCGTGAGAGACCAGGATGAAAAACCAAAGGGTTACCCGCAGAATCACTGCTAACATTGCTCTGGGACAGAGCAAAGAGAGCAAGGGAGAAAGCGAGAGTGATTTTTGCTGAGCACTGGCAAGGAAGAGCTTGGATCTGTGAACAAAGAAACCACTTGCTGTTTGATTCCTGCTCCGCTTGCTCTCTGATTGTCTCGGGGACGGGAGGTGATGTGATTTACCTCACAGGCTTGGGTTTGCATTTGGCGTTTTGCACAGTTACATTTTAAAAAATTGGCTGCAAGTGAGGTGTTCTGCTGTGGGGTTGTTGTTTTTTTTTTAGCTAAGTTTGCATATTGCAGAGAAAATATGTGCTATTGTTTACCCTTCTCTCTCTCTTTTTACTTGCGCTGCCTAAAATGGAAGTTACATCTGTAAAACTTGAAAAGGACTGGGCTAGGATCACATCCTGACAAAAAGGCAGACAAAATAACTCAGTAACTAATATCACTAAATTAATGGAGGAGATTAATGAGTCATCTCAGGAGGTGTGTATGTTTATGTATGTATATGCTTGTGCTAGTAACTATTTTTATTTTCTTTAGTCATCAAAGAATCGAAGCTGTAAACTTCTACAGACAGCAAAATATTTTTTGACCAGCACATGATCTGTAGTGGGGTAATGCCTTTTCTCTTCCTTTCTTTCCTCTATTCCACATTTTTTATGTAGCTTTAAAGTACATTAAATATAATTGAATATAGTGGCTATAAGAGAGCCAATGAATACTTTAAAAGAAAACCTACTGTTTGATCATCTCAAATAGAATGAAGGGGAAATACACTCAGTAAAGTCTTTCTGCAGTTTTGTTTTTTGTTTTAAAGCCACATTTTTTTCTAGTTTGTTTTTAAAGGAAAAGAACAGAGTGTTCCAGATCTGGAAACAAATCATGAGGTCACCTGAAACAACAAAAAAAAAAAACCCAAACAAAACTCTCAACTTTTGCTTCTCTCCCAAAATGTTTCTTTTCACGAACCGGACAAAATTAATAATATTTGAGAGACCATGACTATTCTGACTGTATGTTTTATTAGTGCTATGATTGACCAGGAGTATTCATTTGATTATATTTGAAGAGGCTGTAGAGAGTCTATCCAGACATCTGAAAGGTATTATTTACAGTAATTTGTCATGTATATCTGGATTCTGACTGTAGTTTTGCTGGTTTAACTTTGGAATAATTCCACTGAAGTTAATGAATACTTCAAATTGTACATGTTTACTGACTTTATCATCTGGTTTTTAGTGTCTTAGCAATTCACTGTAATTGTGAAAGCACTCTGGAGATGGCCAGAAGGTTGTCATCGACAGCAAATACTGTTCGTAATTGGTGTACCATACATGAAAGGGTTGTTTACCTTATTGTCATCAGTGGGATGATTTTATAAAAAACCCTGAAGTGTGTTGTCTTTTCAACTCCTTTTCTGCCAACATCAGTTCTCCCACGCTTGCTCTTGTGTTCAGGACAAATAGGGGCGAATAGGAAATACATAGGGCAATAACATAAACAGGGAAGACATGGCCAGTGGGGAAGAAAGTAGATCTACAGTAGCATTTCCAGGATATAAAATTTGGCAGTGCTGTATCAGTGAAGCACAATAGATACCTACAATATGTACTAATTATCAGAATTGGAGTCTATCTAAAAGAAAGGATTGAAAAAGTCTGCTTAGACTTTCTGCATAACCATGCCCTAGAATTTGGTCCGCTTTCTCCATTAGATACACTGGTTTTGGTTGAACTGTATGAGCTTAGTGAAGACACCCAAACTTGATTGATAGACTACCAAGTGGCTAGGAAATCCTCCAGTTATTAGGTGAAGAAAGCTTTTGTAGCTTCAGCTATTCAATGACTCGTATCAAATAACTGGTGCTACTTCTGTCTACAAACTTTTCTTCCTAAACTTCCATAAACTATGGGTAAAATCCAGTCTCCTCTCCACTGAAGATCAGTCAAGACATCCATGGGTTTGAGATGTCACCTTATGATCCTGACATATATTAATCATCTCTTCAGCTGCTTTAGTCTCTCACCAGTAGCAGATTTTCCAGGCTCCCTTCTCAGAGTTTAACTATTTACCAACCTTTTAGAGTATGGCCACAAAATCTTTCTTAGTTATGGAACATTATGTTCAAAAATTTTGCTGATATTTGCACAGAAAACTTGGTCAGTGAATCAGAGATAGTCGTGTTTGCACATGCTTTGTAGGTGTATATGTGTGGAGGGGAGGGTTGGATGTAAGCGTATGATGGACAGGAACTCAAAGTACCCAGCGGCAATTCAGCCTCGGCTCTGATGCTGCTGTCACCCCCTCACCACCTTACATGTTGTCAGTAAGTCTACCTCTTAAGTACAAGTGTATATATTTCAGAAAATTGAATTAATTTAAAAGTAATTATCATAAAAGTCAGGTGGAGCTAATACAAGAAACCTAGCAGAATTGTATTTGTATCTTTATTTGTATCGTAACTATATTTAAAAGTAAATGGAACTAAGCCATTTCCCTTAATTTTCTGCTCAATAATATAGCGTGAGTATCGATGCATATAAACTCAATGGGTGACTTTAGGCTTGTGTAAATGGGTCCTCTCCAGTCAGAGCTTTACAATAATTATTTTCATAATTTAAATATTTTCCCCTGATATTTAGCAATTTTAAATGTAGCCTTTAACTGAATTTTTAAATTAGTATGGGTTATACTTTAATTTCATTAATGATCCTGATAGTTTCTGAGTGATCCCATTATATTAATTCTTCTTTAGCACTGAGTTATTTACTCTTTATTTCTGTAATTTTCTTTGGATATTATTATTCCTCACTCATTTCAACGTCTAACTGATTCTGCTGATACATTAAAGAAGCAAAAAGAAAATTAAATTGCTGCCCATTTCAGGCAAACAAAATGATCTTACAAATTAGTCTGTAACTAAAAGAGATGTGGAGCAAAAAGTTATTCTGAAAACAAAAAAAATATCCTTTTTATGATGAGTGAAGTCCACAAGCTACACATGAAAACGAAATGCTATAGTTTTACACCTCACAAATGCTGAAGTAAATTAATAATCCAGTGGCTTAAAAGGATCTCTGCAGGTTTTAGCCATGTTTATAATTTACCACCAGCTACTTGAGTGTATGAAATAATAGAAATTTTAAAGGAAAAATTGTACAAGGAGCTTTAATATCTAAATTTGGGCCAGTTTCAATGAGTCTGGAAATGCAGTTGTAGTTTAAAGCCCTTGTGGTTCATAATGTGTATTCCTCTCAAAATAATTTATGTAAAACACCTTCAAATGCTAGATGTCTTTATACAGTAGAAAAAAATAAGCATATTGTAGACAGAAAAAGACTTGATGGGGAAAAAAAAAGAACAAGAAATATTTACAGTAATTTTCCTAATTGGAGGCATGATTTCATCACTGTGTGATGCTGCTCTGAGTAACATATGCATTACTAGCAATAGATTGTGGGCTGAGAATAACAACCTTCTCTTCGACTATGCTGTGAAAAGGGTGGGAATGGTTTATATGGGGAAGATTCATAAAGACTGGGACAAAGAAGAATTGATCCTGTGGACATTTAGGTGCTTGTCCTTTGTTGCAAATAAAGTTTAGCTGCACAGCTTTGCCAGCTTGGGCATCAGGTCTAAAACAAGCATTTCCTCACTTCACTTCAGCAGTGACCTTATTTGCATTACTGCCACATTTTCAACCTATATATTTGCTTTCTTAATGTCATCTGTGTTCTACATAGAAATTACAGCTGGTTTGTGCTGGAGAGCAGGCAATAACTGCAGTCCAGTGTTGCTGTGGGGTGGAAAATACTGGCTTTTGAGTGATAACAGTTTAGTGACTCAGAGAGAGTAGTCTGTCTTATCCTTCACATTCCAAGTGCTGCGGTCCTGCTCCATGTGTTGGGCTGCAGCCCTCGAGGGTGCCCTATACGTGTAGCAGAGCCTGTCTTAACTTACATGATCTTCTAAAGATCATATATAGGTATCTGTAAAAATATAGCAATAAAACAACATTCAGGATATACTGCTAGCTTGTTGGCTCCTCCACTTGCATAGAGTTTTGAAGTTTGTTAATGATAATAAAACTGAAAATGACTCCATCTGTTAAGAGAAATGTTTACTCTTCTGTACTAGGAAGCTTGCATCTCTCTGCAGCTTATTGTCACTTTTACTTTGTCAGTTTTACATCAAGCAGCAGGAAAAAGAAAGCATAAAAATCAAAATGACCTGAAAAATGCCTTTCAAGCTGATTTACGGAATACGATATATTACTGAAAAAGATCTGCTTCCTTTGATGTTATCCAACCCACCATACTGTGCATAGTTTATGGATACGAGAGGTAGGTGATTTTTAGAAAAATGCGTGCTCTCCAAACAATAACAATTTGAACAGATTAATTCCAAACCCTTTAAAAGTTAGTCTCTGTATATATTGTATTATAATATTGATAGAAAAATACAAAAGAAAGCTAACAGTCCAGGAGATATCTGAATTTTATGCTTTGAATTTTAGACTGATACTGCCACTGAAGTTGAGATAACACAGTTTGCAAAGGAGTGAAGAAAAATGCCCTTGAAAATCAGGTAAGGTCAAAGACCTACACGCTTCAGGCCTTGATTTCTGCAGGAGGGCTCCAGCTAGATGCTCAGTTTTCCTGCAACATAACAAATCCCTGTTATTTGCAAGGAATCTAGACCATACAGAAGAACAATCTTCTGCTCCCTTGTTGCTTTCCTTTTTCCCTGTGGCTTTTTGGACCACGTGGTTTCCCTTTAGAAAAAAAAAAATAGTGGAGGGGAGATTCTAAGTAGCTATCCTTCCTTTAGGATGAGGCTCACCTCTTCCCCTCCTGTTCTGTATCCTGCTATCCTTCAAAGTGAAGGAGTGGTATCTCTGAAGTCTTTGTCATTTAGCAGCTGTGGGAATTGAATTCATTTTGCCTTGAGTCATGGACAGCCCTTCTCATCACAGTACCTAAAACCTCCTAATTGTTAGGGTCTGTACCCACCCCAACATGCCTGAGGACAAGCAGTCATCGCCATTGCCAAGACACAGTATGACTGTAAGAAGTTATCTGAACTGCAGGACGTAGGTGAACACCTGGGCTGTGATCTGACTCATGTGTGATGTGAGATTCAGGCTTTTGTCCTGCCGGGGCTACACCCTGGTTTTGGAGGGAAGGGCAACCCTGCAGCCGGGGTGGAGCACGTCTGGCTGATCAGTGGACTTGGGAGCTCATGGAGCAGCACAGCATTGGGTGACCTGGAGGTCAGGCATCACCTGAGACTGATATCCGTGGCCCCTGTGCTTTCCATAAAAGCACGTAAGAAGACTTAGACATCTGCGGATGGATAATCACATAATTCTAAACAATTCCTGTGGCTAGGGTACTTCACTGGCCATCGCTTTACTTCAGAAGGCAATGGTATTGTCCTCCAGACCCTGCATACACACAGTGGCTGCTGATCTGTCATTTTAAGGAAATGCGACTGACAGTGACCCTCACTTCCCAAGTTTTTGAGGGAACTTTTAGCTGCTGCTGTGTATAGTGAGATTTGCTTATGTACAGTTGCATGTTGGATTAGTCCTGTAGTGCATCCTCTAATCTGTGGATCCTAAGTCAAAGTACTGACCTGCCCAGGGATAAGGGCAAGTTTTAAGGAAACTTGCAGACAAAACACAGCAGTGCTTACAGAGACCAGGAGAGGTTTTCTGGGTTGCATTTTCTCCTTGACCAGTTTCTTGTGCAAGTGTGAGGCTTTTAATTTGCTGCCTTTTCACTGCTAAATAGCTGAACTGAACATGGCCTACAAGAAGGCTGGAGAGGGACTGTTTACAAGGGCATGGAGTGAGAGGACAAGGGGGAATGCCTTCAAACTGAAAGAGGGTACATTTACACTAGATATTAGAAGAAATTCTTCGCTATGAGAGTGGTGAGACACTGGAACAGGTTGCCCGGAGAAGCTGTGGATGCCCCATTCCTGGCAGTGTTCAAGGCCAGGCTGGATGAGGCTTTGGGCAACCTGGGCTAGTGGAGGGTGTCCCTGCCCATGGCAGGGAGTTGGAACTGGCTGATCTTTAAGGTCCCTTCCAACCCAAACTATTCTGTGATCCTATGAATGTCCATTTCATATTTGATTTCTGGAAAGCCCTAGAAATCTCGATGCTGTGATCTTTGAAGTCTTACTCTTGTCCACTGCTTTTCAGTTCAAACATTCAGTTGTCTTTCACAAAGGACACGGAAACTGGAGCGAAAAACAGCAAAAGTCCCAAGAAAGATGCAACTAAACTGATTAACGTTTTCTGTTCTGTGGTGACTTTTATACTCTCCTTTCTGTTGTATTTCATGTATCAGGTCAATCCTGCTAAGCAGTTAATATCCAAAAGTAAATTTAATCCTGCTAATACTGATAAAATTAGGTTCACAATTACTGACTTTGGATTTCACACATGCATCACCATTTGCAGGATAAGGCTGTAATACAGTGCACTTGTCAGAGCAAGGGATTCTCTCCTGTTTGCGGTTTTCTGCATAAATACTAAAGGTCTGATTCATGCCCTTCCTTCATATCAATATTAAAAAAATGAACATATTATGGAAACTGCATGTAGATGCTACCCAACAGAATTGAATACAATGGAATCTTTTTTGGAGAAGTTTCATGTCTGGTTTTATAGACTTGTGCTGTCAGATACTAATACATTTCAAGTTTTCATTATGTGCAGCTCCTGTATCTTTGGAAGAGGCTATTTAATGAAGTAAGCAATGTATTCTGATTGATATTTGAAAAAAATTGAAAGTCTGTTTTTTGGTTTTGGTTGTTGGGTTTTTTTTGTGAGACATCTCTAGGATCTGAAAGGCATTTGGGAGCTTGAGAGGTGCCTGAAATCCAATGGGTATAAGAAGAATTACTGAGTTCTCAGCATTAGTCCTGTCTCAGGTTAGTTTATTATATTTGAAGTTTAGAATTTAAACAATACATTATCATATTTTGATGATTCCCACAGAAGAATGAAAATAAAAAGTGCTTAAAAACAAACATATACTTAAATTTTGGCAGATAAGTCCTTCTTAGTTAACACTTCACAGAAATTACTTGTATGTACTTGACAACAGCATACATTTTTCATAAATCTGATTCTTGTGTTCTCAGGCAAAATATAAGGAAAGAACAACAATAAGGAATATGACAAAGATGACATCTTGGCAAACTCACTGAACTTATTATCATCTACAGTTAAAACCTGGAATATCAACCAGGCATACAACTTTGGGTCATTTTATACTACTCTTTCTCTTGATCCTTAGACTATGGCCAATTGTGACAATTTTTTTCTTTTAAAGGCATGAATACAGTAGCTCATCCTATCTGCCAACTGAGCCTGTTATTCAAGTTCCTGTTACCTGTAGGACAAGCAATAGCAGTTGTCTGTCCCTAAAATGAGCCCCGAAGTCTTCCAATTACCAGAAATACTGGTATTCCTTCTTCTGAACCATAGCACTGTCTACTCATGGTTTATTTTATGTTATTAAATTCAGGGTGGTTTGGTCTTCATTTTTAAGGCCTTACTACTGGTTCCTCTGTGGATGGTCCCTTAAATCCCGTTCTTACTATGTCATGAGGATGTCCCTGTGGTGTAATTAGTGCACTAAACATATTTTTCTCTGGTCTCTTTTGTAAGTGAGGCATTACTCCAATGGCTGTGACAGTACAATGACGTCTCATCTTGTGCTGTTGTCCAAGGTGTACTGCTGATGCAGTTCAAATCATCAACCGAGAGCATGTCCTCATTCTCCCCTGGGGGAAGCCACTGCTCTTAGCAGTCTGTGCTCTGCTGAACTGACTATAGAAATAGCCTAGAATCCAGGACGTGAGAGTAATGATGTCCAGCTCTGGATTTAGGGTGCTTATTTTATGAAAGTGTTGGCATTAAACAGCTGTGGTAGAAACAGCACCACGAATCATACTTCAGATGTTCTGAATCTTATCAGTGCATATTACGCAGCTAGCGAATACCGCACATCAGAAAACAATTTCCACTGATCTGTTGCTTTTAGGGTAATCTCAGTTTTTGCTGAGTTCATCCTGTCTGTTGCCTAACTTTTTGTAGCACAAAATTTACATGATGTGTAGATGCTTCAAAAATAACATCTAAATTTGTTTGTTTTTGTTTTATTTAAAAGCTATTTCAGATTGCCCAGGCATATTTTTGTCCCATATCACCAGCAGGACTCTTAAGCTCAGAATATATTATTGTTTTCTTGATGTGTTATGTGTTATCTGACATCTGCTTTCTTTGTCATGCCAAATCCTCCAAGCAATATTTTGAAAGACCTGAAAGATATTTTTAGTAGTAAACATCTTCTGGCAACAATACTTAATTTCATCACTACTCTTAAAAATTTTGTCTGCATGTTAATTGCTTCTGAGTTTCCATACGGTGTCTCCATTGGTATTTAGGATTTTTTTTTCCCTTTTTACTACGCACCTCATGTAGCCAATGCCATAACTTTTAGAAAGATAGTTATAAAAAGGTAATAATCTTTGTGATTTCCTTTCCCTTATTCCCTTCAGGCCAACCTCTTGAACAGAAGAAAAACTAAATTGTTGATGCATGAGAAAACAAATACAGTGCTTTTATATGTACTGTAGTTTGAGCTTTTCTCTATAGCACTCCCTTAAAAACAGTATTGCATAGTTATCCTAATTACATGGTTGCTGTCTGGCTAGCAAAAGAAGAGTTCAACAATATAAGCTTCAGCAATTCTCTAAAGACTGCATTGGACTTTGATATTATTTTCTCTAGTTCTGACCTTAACCTGGGACTGAAGGTTATCTAAAGACAAAAATAGACTCAATGCTGTCTACTCTGAATTTCCTGCAGTAATAAACATTGGTATGCTTGTGCTAAGACTTTAAGGTTTCATACAGAGCCAGCCTAAATTTTTGTCCAGGACCTCAATTTTCCCATTCATAAACTGGGTTAGTCACTGGATTTGAGATCTGTGGATACCATGTGCCATGAAAAAGTTGCCAAGCATCATTGTCCATGTGTTTATTTCAATGTTAAAAAGATGCCATCTTCTATCAACCTTTGCTTGGAAGTACTTAGCTGTGCAAGCCTGCAGGGCAGCACAAGGGAAAAGGAGCTGGTTTTTGCTTTTTGGTAGTTCATTTTCTTCCTGCTTAGGGACTGTATGGATTTGAGGCTCACAGGTAGGGCCACTGAGGAACAGGATGCTCTAGTTCCTCATACCAGGGTAGAAGAATACAGACTCCTTGACTGAAGGACCCATTTCAGCCCACTGTGAGCAGTCCTGCTTCCAGAGCCTGGTCCAGCTATACAAGAAAGTTCAAATGAATTCAAATGAGGTGGCAGCATCTGCTGATTTGCTTGTCTTTCATTTCAACTTTGCAGAAAATCTTGGCTGGCATCACACACTTATGTTTTTCTGTAAATGTTATATTTCTAGCATGTCAGAGACATGGAAGAAGCTAAAAATGAATATTTTGGATGTAGCTATGTGATGTTTGGGGCAGAAGCAAGAGACATGGGCCTGTGCTTTAGGACAACCTGGAACTGTGGAGGTGTGAAAGGTAGTGACAAGTGTTAACTCTGTCTCTCAGCTGGGCACACTACTGTGAGCTCAATACGATGCTAAAATGAATTCTGCTTTCAGACTGCTTAGAGCATGTGCAGACCCTGCTCTGCTCCAAAACCGCAGCTGAGACTTACCTTGTAGTCTTGAGGGGAAACAAAAAATGTATTCCTGTGAATTAAAATTCCACATTTTTTCCTTTCAAGTAGCCAAGAATTCAAAGAATTCCAGAATCCAGACAGTTCACAGTTTTCTTCCACAATATAATTTTTCACTTCTCTGGATTTCTGCATCACTTTATCAAAAAATAGCCAGGGAGCAGGGGAGAAGAGGAAAGAATTTCAGGAAGGAGTGATATACTCACGAAAAACATGTAGATAAATATCTGTAAAGCTGTACTATGGACTACTTCATAGTACAAGCCAGCTTTTGAGCCAATGGATGTAACAAGCCCAGCTTATCCCCTCAGGGAATTACAGACTGCAAAGTGGAAATGGGCTGTGTGGTCCTATCTGTGCTGGAGTAGTGAGAAGAGAGAGGTGCCTTGTTTAATAAACATATGCTAGAAGTGTGAAAGCTGCAGTCATTTGGTTTCTAAGCCCTATCCACATCTCCATTTCACAAATTGTCTCTTTCATATGGATATAGAGTTGACCTTGCAGGCTTTTAGGCTTCAAGTGAACAGGGTCACTCAGGGCCCAAGCCACCGCTCAACCTCCCCCACACATACCCCAGTTATATCTTTTTACTATCTCTGCTGGACACCGCACCTTTCTGTAATTATAAATGTCTGCTTTCTGTCACTTCAAAGGTTTCCCAGCACTGGGAGTCCTTCTTCAAAGACTTTACATTGCTGAAGAACCTCTGTCATTGACAGGAGGTCCGTCTTTGAAGTTTTTCATGCCATTTATTGATTTCCCCTTTTTAGGATGTTCGTATTAGAAAATATTTCACTGTGTTTGAAAATCTGTATATTTTCATGTTGTTGAGGGGCTACCTCTTTGAAGAAACAACACTGTTGCAGTAGTGCTTCCGTATGAAGAAATCTGACAGTATATCTGCTGTATGCTTTATGTCCCTTCAAGCTCTCATTTTTAGAAACTTCCCCTCTTTGTTTCTTTTCTACTTGTAGGTACTATTTTAGGTAATTAAGTCAGTGGGAAGCTACATTACCTATGTGAATAGGCCTGATTTAATGGTCTTATCCGTGTACTTAAAACTTTTCACGTGCTTAATATCCTATTGAATTAGCAATGAAAAAGTGAAAATAATAACTTTGAGCAAATTAAAATGATGTATGTGTATTTAAGTGACAACTGTTAGGAAATGTTGTTATACTGTTGTTCCCATAAGTCTGAATTTTCTTAAGTTTATACATAAAGGCAACAAATTTCTACAATTTTAAACAGGAGGATGACTCAGATATTTTCAGGTAACCATCGTTAATTCTTTGCTAAATTGCTAAAAGGATTTGTGTGAGCACCCACTGTCAGCTTCAGTGCAAACTCAGTCTATCAGCATAACCTGCTTGGAGAGTGACGTGAGCGGACTTAGCACTGGCAAGTTCATGGAAGCTGTTCTGGCAATTCAGTTGAGGCAAATAATGAATGTCTGATGGGTGGAAAGGTCTTCAATGCTTCAGCTATTTATAAAGCACTCTCTGATTCTGTTCTAATGGGCAATATTGACAGCTCACATTTTTGGATACTCAAGTCATACTTGAAGTATCTGACTTTTGCGGGGGGAGGAGGGGAGGGAGATAGTTGGTGGTTTGTGTTGGTTTTTCTTTTCTTTGAGACTTGCCTCCTTTTATTTATTCCAAGGGTGCAGGCTCTTTTTTGTATATACCAAGGGGGCTTTTGTTGGTGTTATCTGCAAAACGTCTCCGAAAATTAAGGAAGTTTGGACATTTCAAAGGAAAGATGCCTTAAACCAGCCGCCACTTTGCTCATTTCAACCTTTGACACTATGAAGAGTTTCAAGGTCTTGTCTTCTGAAAATGTTTACCTTGTGAGGTGGCTTCCTGGGTAGGGTAAGTTCACATTGCTCATATATTCTTGAGAGGAAACTTTTGACCTTGGATTACTTCAAAGATCTGACAGATTCTCTCCCTCTCTCCCTCCCCCCCATTTTGTCAGCTCTCCTGTCTTTGCACATAGGTTAATGCAGGCCTTTTGTTCTTCAGGATCAAAAGCTGGTATTGCCTTATTCTTTGTATGCCCTAAAATATCATAGTCTGCTCTGATCCATTGAAAAACAATGAAAATAACTGCCTGGGGTATATACGTGACTGAATAGAGTCTAAAACATAGCGTGTTTTAGAACAGAAAAGTATTTTCCCGTAGTGATAAGGTTGACTTTAGGTATGTTTAAAGGCTGTCTTCACTGGGAAAGATTGCAGTGGTTCATTGTGTCTGAGAGATGTGCTGTTAACATGGAGCCAATCTCTGTGTGCACGAGAGATCTGACAGTTCTGTACTCAGAGCACACGTGTGGACTGACCCTATGTCAAGTACACAGTGAAATTTTTGTCATGAGGAAGCATCAGATCTGTTGTGCATGTGGGGTATATGCAGAGAACACATTGGCAGTGCTGTGGATGCACAGAGGAGATGTATGGTATATGTTTTATAGGGCCATTCTGTCTACGCCATGTTCTGTATTCCTGTGCCGTAGAGGCAAGCAAGGCAGAGCAGGCACTGCCCCAAAAGTCCATTTTTCTAGGAAACTACAGGGTCAGCTGGGCTGTGTGACACAGGAACTGGTGGGTGAATGACTGAAGTTGTAGATTTACCCAAAACTCATTGCAAAAGTATACGTGTTGCTAAAATGTTTAGAGCTGTCAGGTACATTTAAAGGATTACATGGCTCTGAAAATGCAGAAAGATATGTTTTATCATTCATGCAATACCTGGGCAAACCGCCAAATATTTCTGTCCTTTTTTTTCCCACAAAGTTTTAACAGATCTGTTTAAAGCTTAAGTATGGCAAAACCTCTGCAAAACTGACTGATGTGGTGATAAGTGGCACGGAGTACCCACACACATGCATGTCATGAGGATAATCAAAAATGAGCCTCAGTCAGACACCCTGAAGTTAATGTCCTTATACTGCAGCCAATATGATCCAAGTCTGCATTCCATGGCTGCAACACTCCTATTTAGATTCATGATATCACGGTCTCACATTCCTCTTGTGATATGAAAAAATTATAAAGTTACTGATGGATTTTCAGTTTATGCAGAAGCCATCTTCCTTTTTGGGTGTTACTTATAATGACTGAAGTAATAAATTCTAAAGTTATGTTGGTAAATTAAAAATCCAGCTCCTCTGCTGGAGCCAGGCAATCTACAGAAGGAAGCATGTATCATCATGTTATTAGGATAAATTAATTCAGACTAAGAAGCTGATGTTGCCTAAACTAAATACATTTTACCTTTTATAGGGGTCGCACCGAGAGAATATCCTGACTTTGTGCTCAGAGACAGGAGGTTACAGTTCTCCACAGCTGCTTTAAGTGCTTCATATCTCTACAGGCTTAATTTGGCAGCTTCTGCTGAAAATACCTACCAAGTTGCTGTTTCTGAAGTTATCCTGCTTTCAAACTCTGCTTTACTAAGGTAACAGACTGACTTCTTTTGTAGCCATCTGGAGCTGACTTCTGTTGTTCATATACCAAGTTGAGCTGACACTGTGGTAGACAGGGAAATGGTAACTTCGCATCTCCTTGTACATGTTTGTCATGTTCCAGCTAAGACTCCCCTACCTACATTTTCTGAAATATTCTAAAATAGTTTGCCAAACTATGGAATTGTTACTGGTTTACTGCTACTCTTCCTAATTAAAATTATCCATAATACTTGATAAGACCTTTACTCCTTTTGTGTCTCCATCTAGAGCCGAAAGGACTCTTCCCATTTCTATTAATTTTCTGGGCTTGTGTAGTGCAGAAGTGCTTGCTACCACTATATAAAAGAAATGACCAGCCCTTGCTAGGTCATCAATCTTTTTATAAGCTTTGATGACACTAGCTTTTAACAAAGGAGGAAATTTATGTAAATGAGATTAATATATTTTTCCTTGTAGTGAGTTGTCATTAACATGTCTTGAATATTAAGGAAAGAGAGGAAGGGAAAAAAGTTTGGGGTATATTATTTCTCTCCTATGTTTACCGTTTGCATAGAATAATTATCTAAAGGATGGCTGCTTGTAGTGCTCTTCTCTGTGCATCATTAATGATACTTCTTTCCTTGTCACTAGATTTAAACTGTAGCATTGTAAGACAAACATCCTCCTTCAGCTGCTTCCATTATACTGCATACTATTATAAAATGAAAGGGGAATGTTGTACTTTATCTCTTTATATATTATAAAAATAATGAAGAGGATAATTATCAAGGCTGTAGTGCAATTTCATGGCATTGCTGTCAGTTACAAACTGCTTGAGCTGCATTCCTTTGGTATAAAATGTCAAGAAAAACCCCATGATTGAAATACAGTCATCTAATTAATTTCTCTCTATTATTACTTTCATGGGCTGTGTCTGTGCAGAATACTCGCTGATGATTAATAAAAAGAGAATGAAATGTAGACAGTCCAGTTCTAGCTTTTAAGTTCTGAGTATCTTTCCATGCCCAACCTTTCATTGTGCTGATAAACACAAATTAGCAGACTTTAAAAATAAAAAAAAAGGCTGAAACTTTGTCTGGCAATCTGTGCAGAGCCTTTGCTGAGTGTCTGCTTTATTGTCTCTCTCTCCACTAATTCAGTTCAAAGCTGAGTGTTTATATTTGAAACCTTACTGGTATTGCCAGTTTCTTGATGTGCACCATTTCTGCCACAGCGTACTGTGTTGTCTGAAGCCCTCTGCCTTCTTTATACCGCTGGACCTTAACGTTTGTTACTTCGTGTAATCCTAGAGATATCACTAGGCCTATATAGGCCAATAGGAACGGTGCTGTTTGCATGAATACCGGCCACTTTCCTGATTTTTGCTCACTGAAATTGCATTAGTAAAATTGCCAAGAGATATCTGCATCCAGATTTATCACCTTTTTTGTTTGTTTGTTTTTTAACATGAAAAAGCAGGCTGTTTATATGCTACCAGTATGTGGTGGCTAGCGCCAGCCTGAAGGTTGGCACTTGCTTCTCTTGCTATTAAGAAATGCCAGTGCAGTCTGTGCAAAGAACTGAGAGCATGGACACGGTATATGTAGAAGCTAAAAGAAGGGCTGCAGTTCTTATCTGGAGGGAAAAATCTGGAATACAAGTACAGCCCTGCAGTGTAGCCCTGCAATTTACCAGAGATTACCATGTGCAGAACCAGATTCTGTGTTAGAGTTGAGCTGTGCTGCGTGAAGATGTGGGACATCCAATTGACTTCTGCAAGCCCAGTGTCCCATGCGAGCTGAAGCTCAATTAAGAAATGTGAGAGTTCCCCCTTTTCACGAATAACAGAGGTTGTCCTAAACTTTGTCCAAAAATTGTAAATCTCTTTTTCTCCTGCTCAGTCAAGCTGGGTGCCGTAAAACTAGAGTTCCCCTAGCAAGACCATTAAGATGTATTTTATTATCACAGTTTTGAGCATCTCATGGTATCTTGTGCAAGGGGTTAATCCTATTCACGTGGTGGGGATCTGTTTTACGGAAGGGTATTTTGAGTTGCAGGGGAATTAAATAACTTGCCCAAAACCATGGGGAAAGGCTGAGGCAAAAGTGTCCTTAGCTTTTAGATCACAAATTAGAGTTTGAACATCTGCATGTTCCTTTGTGCTCACACTTTGCTCATTTTAGGGCACTAAAAGTCAAACCGAAAATCATTTTGGGTGAAAGTGTGGTCCCTTTGGAACTGATGGTAGTTTTTACAGAACTTAAGGGAGGACAGGATTTTAGATGTGATAGTTTGGTATTTTACTGTAACAACAGTAGTTAATGCAATACATTTAATAGGGAAATTTTCCAGTGTCCTGCTTTTGCCTTTTGTTTGAACTAATGCTATCAGAATGTTCTAGCTAAGTATTTTTGGGGGGGTGAGTAAAAATCTGGAAATTTTGAGGGTAAAGACTCATATTTCAAAACCGATGGCACCCTTCCCCAGTTTTATGCTAGACCAGATGTTCTTACTAAACTTCTTGCCATTTTGCATTTCTTGTTTTTAAGAGAAATCATAGTTTTTCAAAATCCCCTGCAAAAGTTCATTAGCATTGATAAGTTCTGCTTTCCACACATGACACTGCCTCCTGCAGGCTAAGCTATAAGTACCCAATATAATTATGGCAGACCATAAATAATGAATATACCTATCAAGGCTTTGCAGGATTGCTTGTGATGTGAACATAAAACATTCTGAGAATAGGAGAGGCAATTGCTTGGTATCGACTGTTTAATTGTCTGATTTATAGAGAGGGAGTTGAGCCTGGGTTTGGGCCATGTAGGACATTAGTTATTTCTGGAGGTTTGTGCCTGAATGAGTTTAACTCCAGTCTGGGATAGACATTTGTGCAAAGAAATCAAATGTTGTTTTTGTTCCTCTGCTGCTGTTGCTGCTGTGCTGCAAATCCTCCGAGTTCTTCTGAAATCACTGAAATAGCCGGCTGTGTACCTAGAATGGTTGGCGGCGTGGCAGGGAGCTGCTGCCAGGTATTCCTGGTACGTTTGGCAGCTCAAATGAGGAATGAGTTAATATCTTTTTCCAGGGCTCAGTGTTGCATTTAAGCAGAACTCTGCGCTGGAGGGAGCTGCATCCCTTCAGTCATATTGCCTCAAGGAATCATGTCTCAAAATGCAGAAGCCCTCCTAGGTGTCCTGGCAGCACAAAGAAGTTGTCCCTTTGCTACTCCACTTCAGGGGATGAAAAATCTTTCTGTTAGTATAGTCAGCCAGTTCTGGTAGCCAAACCATTGGGTGAATTTCAGCCATGGTCCTGTTTTTCTCCTTGCCTCTTCTGTCCTTCTGCGTTGTCTGCAGTAGTAGAAGGACGTAACAATGGAGCTTGATACCTTCCTATTTTCTGTTGGTAATAAATCTGTGGGACATGCAGACATGCTGGTCTTCAATTTGGACTGTGCGAAGAATAGTGAAAAGTACTAGATGTCGATTAGAAGAACATAATTTTACAATGTCATTTTCTTGTTAGGTCCATAAATGAAAATGATGGTGCATACAAGTATCTGTTTTATTTCCTTTTTATTTCACATGTGGTCCATTTAGTCCAGTGACTGGGAGGAACAAGAAGCACCTGCTTCAGAGGAAAGTAAAATAACTCTACCATCAATAGTTACAGGATAATCTGTCCTCAGAGAACGTTTTTCTCTCACATTCCAGAGACAGAACTAGGATTCCTGCATGAAGTTTATATCTTTCCCAAACCTCTTATTGTCACAGTCTAGAGGTATCTTCATGTTGCATCTGTCATGTTCAACAAAAATTTCAAAACGGCTTGTGAGAGAGTGACTTAAACCATCCAGTTTTCTAAAGGCCAGATACTCGTCTTGGTCAAAGTAGTGAATGTCTGGAGTCATACTATTGCAGTCGCTTGAGTTACTCTTGTTTGACAGTGATGGTATGGAGGAAAACTGGTGTCCAAAGACACTGCTTACTCTTGAGTGGTGGGAAAAAAAATTTAAAAGACCCTAATGGCAATAGGAAAGTCTAAAGCCCTTCCAAATCTTAGGCATAGAGCTAGGTTTTGGTAAGAAACTCAAAAAGGAAAGGAGTCCAGCTTGTAAATGGAGATTACATTAGGATCTGATTTGAAAGTGCATTTGGAAATTCACTATGTAGCCTATCATAAAACAAATCCTGAAATCAGTGAGGTGATATGGAATGGTTCCCTGATTTGAGCATGGTATGGTGTTTCCAAATGACTGTTCTGTGTATTGTGCTTTGCCAAGCTCATTTTGTATGATCTTCAGTGTGTTGCAGGCATAAAGTGCTTGGTCATTATTTTTATCTCAGGGAGTCTGTTGATTTTATGATCTGCATTCCCCTTATGAACTCTCCAAGTCTAATTTCCTTGCTTACCTTCAACTGAGGCATTTCATAGTTATACAAATATGTGTTTATCTCTTTCTCTGCTTGAGGCTGTTCCAAACTGCCAGGATCTCATGGAGGGCTAATTTCAGTAATGTGTAACACTCTGAATGCATCTGCAAAGGTGGCAAGGGATAGCACACAGAAAGCACTCTGTAATACTTTGGGAAGGGACTACCAGTGAAGAACAGGGACAAGAATGTCAAGCAAAGCCAAAGATTTGCCAAATCTGACCAATTCAGCATAAATTTGTAGATTCTCTGTCCTCCTGACATGAAAAGCTGGTTATTTTTAGGACTTGCTCTGGATATGTAATTTATAACAAAAGTCACTGACTCCATGGCTCTCATGGATCTGTTTCACTTTCTTCTGATCTCAGCTTACAGAGTGATCCTCTTTGTGGATACACTTTACAGTTGTCCATTTTGTTAATTCTGTTTTAGTTTTTCCCTGAAACTGGGGGCTTTTACTTTCAGATGCCATTAAATGCCTTTCCTTGAGAATGTTGGCTGCTTTCAGTGTACCATTGGATCCAATAGCTGATACCCTAGCTCACCATCTGGCAGTACATTTTTCCTGCCCTTGTGTTCATGAAAGAATAGTTTGTCAAGAATGAAAATAAAAAGAAAGAATTTGATGTGTTATGGATAGCTTTTCTGGAATCTCCATGTGAGCAACTGGCGAGACAGCTGATCTGGTTTTGTTTATATTGTTTTGGAACAATCTCTAAGTATCATTTAGGTCTCTTATTATTTAGGACCACTTTAGACAAGTAAATAATCCCTTTGACCTCAGTGAGACAATTAAAATGAGTGGGTAGTATTTGGCTTTAGATTACTAGGTGCTGGAATGGGTAAGAACAAAGCAGTAGCAGGTTTTCCCTCTCTTCCATACATCCATCCATACATGGAGTGCTTAACAAAAAACAAAACAAAACCAAACCAAACCAACCAAACAAAAAAAAACCCACAAAAACCCCAACAAAATAGTTAAAATAAAAAATGCCATGGCTTACTCTTGGTGGACCAGAAGTTATCTGTAGTGTAAAACCAAAGTCAATGCCTTTCTTCACTCTGGAACCTTTATTACTTTGTATTTTTGTCTTTGCTGTTTGTGACATAATGGTCAGTAAACTAGCTATAGCTTGTGATTTCTGTGATCTAAATGTTTTGATGTACACTTAAAATGTGTAAATGTACATAAATATGTACATATACACATGTACATGTGTACAGAAAGGGAAGAAGCAGCAATATAAAACACTGGGGCAAAGTTTGAGTATAAAGGTAAGGATAGATATAAGGAAGGGTGTCATCACATAGCTTTCATTTTGAAATTATTGTAGTGTTGAAAAAGAAATGAGAATGATCCAGTACTAAAGCAACAGGATGGTGAAATTATCCAAACATTTGAATTTCCAGCATGCCTTCATACAGTGGTGAAGCCCATATCCGGAGCCTGTATTCTCACTTTAATGATTATGATAATAAGATCAAGAAATCTGATATGAAACTTCCTCATAAGAATGACTTTAAGAGCACAGCACTAGCTGTCGGATAGCTGCAGATGGGGAAGTATGGCTCTCCAAGTTCAGCATTGTTTTAATGCTAAACATGTTTCTTCTCTCGTCTGCCTCATTCAGCTGTATCGTCTGTGCCACTATGCTAGAGTTGGCCTTAATAACTACAAATAAAATAAAATTAGACCCTTGCCTGTAAAATCTGAGATAACTGTAAAACTGAAATGTAGCTGCGTGGCTCTTACCCAACCTATTGGAAATGAGAAAGGGACGTTTTAAAATTTCTTCTTAGTATTTCCATTCTGATTCTAATCAAAAGCTTGAAGATAGAAGAATGTTGGAGGTGGGGGGTTTGGTCCCAGATGCTTTGAAACATTCAAAAATACAAGGCTGGAGTCTGGCATTGCTGCAGTCCAGGTAAAACAGCAGGAGCTATTGTAATACAGTGAGGAGGATTCAATAAATCTGAAACTGTTACAGCAGCAGTGGGGTACTTTCAACATAATTCCCATTTCTTTGGGAACAATTTTGTAATTGAAAGTATTTATTTATAAAGTAACTGGCAGAAGGAAGTAAAAGTGGCAGTGTTTTCAGTTCTTAACTAGTAATCATAATCTAGTTCAATTCAGGGTAGAACAGCTACAGTAGCAGAAGAGAAACACAAGATAATAACAGTCTGAGCTGAGGATACTGAACATCTTGTATTTATAATTGCATCCATCTTGTAAATGAACAGAAACTTTAATTGAGGAAAAACTTATTATGAGANATGAGCCTTAAATAGGCAAATGTTATTTTGTCACAAATCAAATTTGTTCTACTAGTTTGGTAAAGTGAAAATAAATCCGTCAGCAGAGCTTTTTGGAGCTACAGATGTGTTGTGTATGTCAGTATTTTCTTCTAGTAAGGAGCTATTTAATAATAATCTTTCTGTGCAGAATTCTGGGTTTATGATATAATAAAAATTAATGTAATTTAGTCTATTTTCAACACGTTACAGAAAATTTTATTAGGAGTAAATTTGGAGCAGTTATTGGTTAACAATGTATGTTGGGTTAAACAAACTTCAAGATCAAAGGCTGAGGAATTGATAGCAAAATAATACTGTGAGAAGGGGCCGAATGCTTCAAGATGATGAGTATCTTTTGAGAAATATCAGATGACTACCTAGATCCTAGCCAGGCAGAAGAGAGATTGGTAAAGCCTTAGAAAATGGTCCCATGACCATTGCAAATGTTATTGAAAATACATGCTAAGCAATGATGCCACTTATTTTGAAATATATCCCAAATTGCATTTGATTTCCCTCTAGTGAGACAGAAGCAGAGAATGGAGAGTGAAACAGTGCAACGTGTGCGAAACATGGAAGTGAAAAAGAGTAATGGAAATATCTAATGTAAAAGTAATGTAAATTATAATGTAAAGAGCATGTAAATATCTTGTATCCAATTTCACAAAGTAGGATATTACACAGCCTTGCTATCTGAGCATTATATTTCTCAAATATTGGGCCAAATCACATGTGGCGTGTGAGGAAAAAGGGTTTTACCCCCTTGTTCCAGTGAGTTATTCTGCCACTCCCCGAGCAGAAAGGAGAATGGTGATTGTTCAGATATGGTTATACCCCTCTTAATAAAATGCAAAGATTAGCAAAAAAACCCTACAGAAACAGAGATTTGAGTCTGCCTCTGCAAGTTGATATGCTGGGCTGCTGAAAGAAGAGCAGTAGGTAGACTATTGTATTGGAACTCTCCTCCCAGTTTAGTAAGATGTGACACTACCATTTCCATCCTTCATTTTAAAAAGATTTTAACAGTGTTGTGGGGTCACTGTCTAAGCATATTGGTCTTCAGTTTAATTGCATTGCACCGCAAAAAACCTGCTAGATCGGTGATGTTTTCAAACACATAGACTGGATAAAGCTACCCCATCAAATTAGCTAATTATACTATATGCTCATCCAATTTCAGCATTTCACACTTTGCAAAAGAGTGGGCAAAGTCTCATCTACCATGTCAGCCTCTATACACTACAATCATTAAATCCAGTAATAAGCTTGGATGCAAATGTGACTAAAATAATTTTCTAAAGAAAAAGCTCCTAAAGGAAGAGCTTATTCATTGCCATACAACTGAATCCTGTTTTCACAACTCCTCTATGTATTCACTTACTTTAACAAATCAGCCTGAATGATGGGAGAATCGGAACTTATCTATAATTTGATTTGTTCCTGGAGTCTGGGGGTACAGCTTTTCCAACAGTACGGATTACGTCCTTTTTACACATGGAAATTGAGCAGAGGAGCACAAGCAATTTCACAATAGCTCCCCTTGTGGACAAAGTGCTTTGGAATAAAAGACACTTTAGTCTGGAATAATTAGTGCACTGATTATTCTAGAACAGAATAAGTGTGCTAATTATTCCTACAGTGTCCATGCAGGGACAAACAGAAAGCTATTGAAGAATGGCTTATTCTGCAACAGCTATTTTGGTCCATTTCCTCATATAGGCAAATCCTACTGGTGTTGTCAGCAGGTAATGAGCGTATAGATGGAGAATGTGGATGTATTGCATTAATGATCTCTTCCCATTAGTGTTTCTTTGTGGTTCACTTTTGTTCGCTTGCAGAGTTAATTGCTTAAAACTCCCTCTTAAGTCAGACACGTTTCTAATCCTAACTTCCCAGTTCTTACACAGAGACCCTCCAAACTCTTTTGCGGGTGACCCACCACCAGCAAGCTGAGCAAATCAATGCTCATATCTAACTGTTTAAGTAAAATTGTTGGTTTTCACTGGAATGTATTTGGTTTTCTGCTAGGTGTTAAAAGTTATGCTGCATTGAAGACCATTTACGTGTTTTCCCCAGGACCGTTTTGCAAAATAGTTTTGAAATCATTTGAAAAGCTAGTGGAAAATTCACCCATGTGATTATTGTTTCAAGATGACATAAAATCCATCTATGTGGAGACCTGAGGTACTGGTGGAAGGGTAAGAGAAGGGTCCATTAGATCCCAGACTATATTTCTCCCTTATCTTAAATTAACGCTCAATAATTAGGCAGTACTTCGTATCTTTAGTTCTAAACTCAGCACATTTTCACCCAGGTCACATAACCATCGGTATCGATACTCACATCTTTGGCTTACTCTGCATGGGCCCTGTTAAGTTTAGAAATGCTTTTAAAAGAATGTTTCCCTCAGTTACTAAATTTCCCTACTAAATTGACTACTACATTCGCAGTTAAAATCAGGTTTCACTCTGCATAACCTTCTTTTTCTAATACTGTGTCATAAAACTGTAATTTAGGTGATGCTAGCTCACAGACACGAGTTAGCAATGTGCCCATACTGTCATTTCAAGAGAGCAAATTCTCTTGTCACTGGTGAAGCGAAGCCTCTCAAATGAGATGGTATGTGATAATATTTAGAAATCTGTTTTCATGTTAAGAGAGTGGGAAATGCTAGGAATAATTTTTTTTGTCCCTCCTCTCTTATTGTGCAGTTCGCTTCTCTTTCCTTTGTGCAGTAACAGTGGAACTGGATGCAGATGGGTCCATAACTGGAAGCGTTCTAAAAATACTCTATTGGTGCCAAACACTGGAAATAATAACTTGTTTCTCTTCATTTAGAGGTAGAGAAATGAACTTTTTGGTTCAATAGCAATTCAGGCAATAGAAAACTATTCTTTTATTACTTTGATCATCTAAATAAAGCACTATACCATAGCAATATAATGTCTTAAGGATACAACACCACTTTTTCACTAAAACTTAAGACGTTATACGTGTTTGCAGCTGACTACTCATAGTTTGCCCAGCTGAAATAACATTCTGAAATATAGCAAACCAACAGATTCTCTCGTGAGCTGCCTCCTCTGATTTGCAAGGGTAAACAGAACCTCAAACAACTGGAAGTTGGCTCGTATTGCATCCAGACAATTTAGGGACCTGTCCTGATCTTTTGTACTCTCTCTTTCCCTCCAAATCCTTTATGATGCTCGAGGAACAATCGCTTTTTATATTTTTGTCCATTATGTGTACTCAAACCCAGTCTACGCTCGTGTGTAGGTGTAGGCTTTCTCTGTAGAACCTCACCAAGTGATATGGAAGAATTCTGCAGTTCCCCGTGCAGGAGATGTATCAGGAATTTTAAGGGATGAGATCCTCACTGTGTTTGGGGCAGCCTATGCAAAAAAGGGAGCTGAGTTTACTCTTTTCCTGTAGGAGTTTGCCATGTGACACTTTGTGTCCCAAAGTACAATAGATTCTATAACTTGATCCAGGTACTTAAAAGATTGGAGATAGGAGCATTTAGATGGTAGTGCAGCAGGGACAAGGGAACAGAAGGTGGCTGACAGGAGGAGGAAGGGAAAAACGCATCCTCATTATATATAATGTAGAGAAAAGCTGCAAATTTAACCATGTGTTTCCTATCCCATGTGTTTCCTATCCCATGTGTTTTCTTTTTATTGCTCTCCAAGTGCAAAAATGTTTATGGTTGGGTCCCCAGCTGGGACATTATTTAAGATCTTGGAGAAGAGATAGGAGTCCAACTCTGTGCGATATTCATAGGTGTGAAGCTATCTTCACACATGCCTAATAGGCATGAAGCCCTACCAAGCACTCATGGAAATGTTTTCCCACTCCACTTTCTTGGTAGCATTACACATTTTTATACAATCAGGCCGTAGGGTTCCACAGATTCCTCCTTCACGATGCTGCTGAGCTCAGCAGTGCTGTTTTGTTCTGCATGAGTTTTAACTTGGAGAGAGGGAGGCTGCAGAACAGAAACAAAAGTAACTTAGAGCATCATGAGCCTTGTGGGAAACTTCCTTCCAAAGAGTTGTGAATGATCAAAAGATCAGAAGTTTGCTTTACCTGCCTAATGATCTGTAGAGTCCAGAACTACAGAAGAGACGGGATTTTCTCTTTGCAGAACAGAAATTTTTATTTGAAGTGGTAAAAGCTCTGGATCTGCTGCTTTCCTATGGGCATCACTGGTGGGCATTCCAATGGTGCCTTCTTTGGAATTTATAAAGTTTGTACTACTTTTAAAAATAATTTCTCTAACAGTTATGGAAATTAAACATGTAGGGGGTTGGTTGTTTGGGGTTTTTTTTGGTGTGTGGTTTGGGGTTTTTTAAAAAGGAAAAAGAAAAATCTATTCTGGAATGAGCAGAGAGAAGTGACATTATGCAGCTCAGGGAATGTGGACCTCATCCGACTTAGGTAACCAGTTGTTTGGGTTTTGACAGATCCACAAATTTAAAGCAAGGCAGGGTCAGACATCCATAAATGATTATCATCATATTTTCACAGAGATTCTCAAGATCTTTGTGAAAAACTTATCATGAAATGTGCATTCACTAGGCATCTGTCATCATTCTCACTGAACAAATGCTGATGTTTTAGCTTATTATGGACTTGGCTGTTTTTTTTACATGAGCCTAGAAAAAAAAAACGAGGGGGGGGGGTTTATTGAATATATTTTATGTGAGCTGGTGAGTATAATTTGAATGCTCCCAGGCTTTGAGCTCCATTGCTGAACACATTTGCTGCTCTGCCGCTGTAGTTCCATCTCTCAGGAAATGAATGTGCCCTCCTGAGTTGCCCGTGTGCTGGGCAAGGAGCAGCGAGCCAGCGTGCTGCCACCCCGGAGCGGTGCTTCCAGGGACAACCGGCGCTCCCCGCTCTGCACCACCGCGGCTGCACACAAAGTACAGGCAGCAGGAAGGACTCCAGACATTGGAGGTCAGGCTCTGGTTCTGTGAGGGTCACCACCACAAACTTCTGTGGGCACAGGCATGTAATTTTTACGTCTTTGAGACTCAGTTTCCCAATCTATAAAATAAGAAACATACCTGGAGTGTATTCAGAACAGCTGCAGTAGTTTGCTTCCTCTGAGCTATTCACTAACCTCAGCTAAAACATGTATCTGGCATGGGAACAGCTCCGATTCAGCTCAGGGTGAAGGCAGGCAGGCCAGCTTAAACCATCTCCAGCAGTTTTAGCAGACCGACAGCAGAGCTGAAAGCTAATCCCTTTGACTCTGCCCTGCTATGGGCTGGGAAGTACCACAGCTCAGATGAAAAGCTGGTGGGGGATATTTTTTACTATAGCTGTTTGTGCTGCATGGAAGTACACTCTGGGAGTGTTCATACGGATGCGGCTGGAACTTGTCATAAAACAAGGTGAGACAGTATCAGGAAGGCTAAGAAAGCCTGACCCAGTACAAAAATGGTAGTAAATAGTACTAATACATCCTAGTGCTTTTCTTAATTTTCCTAATTCAAAGATCTCTTTCTTTTTTTTTTTTTTTTTTTGGAGTTAGATTTAGAACATTTACATTCATAGCTTTAGGTCAGACCTGTGAACAGTTCTCTTTGTTTTCAGGCAAGATTCTTTGTGTTTGTATTTTTAGAGCAGCATTTCTTGCTTATTAGCCAAACTAAAGGGCCAGATTCTGCTTTAAATTGCATTCTCTTAGACTTAGAAAGATTCTGCCAAAGCCAGTGCAGTTGCTCTGGATTTACACTGGTGCAAACACATGCTGAAGTCAGCTCATAAATAACATAGATTTGTGTGATATTTTCTGAGGAGTTCAGTGGTATCATAGTCTACATCTACACTAGGAACCTGGGAATCTGTCCTTGGCCATATCCCAGCTCCTCACTGGAGCAAGACCTTGGCATTCACCGGCCTTTCTCCCCTCCTTTTCCTTGGAAGGGAAAGCTGGGGAATGTGTGCTGGATGGAGCTGAGGCACATTTCGACAGCTGCCTGGTTTGATGAAGAACAGTGAAGACCTCAGGGCACAGGATGGCACACAATGGCACACACTCGGAAATGCAGCCATAAAATGAAAGCTTGTGATAAAACTTTGTGTGAAGTGTAAGGTCTATGAAGCGTAGAAAGCTTGGCCATTGTGTTTTCTTTAAAGCCTCTGTAGCAGAAGCAGCAAGTGGGCAACATCAGCTCTATGAAAGAGTGAAGGTGGGAGAGGGAATTAGCCCACCCAAGCTCTGTCCTTCCCTTCTGAGCTTTGCAGTGTGACAATTCCTTGGTGACTGGTCATTTACTGCAGAAGATTCCTCACCTGCTGTCACCTTACCCGGGGTATGAGCAGTGCCTTTAGGTATAACTGACTATGCCAAGGAGTACAGTCTCAGTACAATTATGGACAAAACTTGCAAATAGACATTTAGAACATTATTAATTTGTCCATAACCTCACATAGAGTGGAGAATTCAATGTGTGCATAAAAACATATTTTAGGTTGCCTGAATGGTCCAGGAGTGAACTTACCTATTGAATACAAGTCATGCAGAGGGTTGTGCAGCTTGTGGGAATAAGAGATCTTGGCAAGTTATGGGGAAAGAAAAATGGAAGCATAATGGTGAAATATGAGCAAACAGTTTGTCTGTGATGCAGCATGAGGATGCTCCTTCTCACTTGGAAAACAAGAGTGAGGCTAACTCCACTTCTCCAGTCCCATGGTTGGAAAATGGGTGAGTCTGTATTTCAAGTGATCACTCCAGTGATGTCATGTCTTGATTTCTCTGCCCACATCTTAAATACTTGACATTTTAGGGAGAATGTAACTGCTTTAAAGTGTTTCATTTTTTCAGTATTGAATAATCTTCCAAATATAAGACTTTCAGCTTTGTTATTCACATGCATCATCATTTCCTCAAAGCATCTCCTCATTTCAGAGGCCCACTAACTCCAGAACAATACAAGGTAAGCTGAGATCTGAACGGGTTTCACACTGTCCTAAGCGCAAACGGTTCCTGTTGAACCTAATGATGTAAACCGTGAAGTTGGGATACTGATCTTAAATCATGTTTTGTTCCATAGGCATGAACAAAAGCTCACTAAGGTGTCGTTTGTGGCAAGTGTTTGTTTATTGAAGGTAGAGTTATTCTGTTGTTTTTGAAAGAGACCACAACTCTGCACCAACTTGGGAGAGTAGCTTGCTCTTTCTCTTTCATGCTCTTTAAGGAACCGGGATGTTTCTTGTGTGATAAGTTTCTTGAGGTATTTCTTGAGTAAATAACCTGACTACAGATGACAAATTCCAGTTCTTATTCTTCTGAAGTTCACATTTTCTTGTCTCTGAGGGGGTCACCTGAAGTACTTAGGAAATATGATTTCTTCAGCAGAGAGGGAGACTTCCATAAATATGAGGAAAGGGTAGACATTTATTGTATTTATCTAATAAATAGTTCTCTCTCGTGCGTAAGATAAAGCTTTGTAAATGTAGGGAATGCATAATTTCAATAGTAAAATGTCCTAATTATTTTGGCATCGTCAAGGTGTATTTTATGAAGGTGGATGATTTTCCAGTTCTTAACTCTGTTTGGTTTAATTCCAGGAGACACACAGTCTGTGTCTTTTTGAATTTCAGTGTTACTCTTTCCTTTTCATAGCCAACTTTTCCCTTTCTGAAATGTGTAGCTTGGAAACGAGGTCCTTTTAATGAAGCTTTTGAGTCTCACAAAATATGATTAATCTGATTAGTGGTTCAGACTCTTTTTATGCTTACATTAACTAACACAAAGAGCCCCCCTACAGGTTAAAGTTTAAATGTGGATTACCAGATAAAGCTAGTCCTGACGAGGTTTCTATGGTGCAAGGAAAAATTGAATTTGCCTTTCACCTCATTTCAGCCTTTGTCATCCTGGTTTTTGCCCTTCTCCCTCATTCACAGTGAGGATATTAATTTTGCAGTAAAATCTTTAAGCAATTATGCAGATAGCTTGGAAAAAGCAACACACAAACACAATAAGAAAAGCTTAACTGAAAAATGGACCCCAGATATTCATTAAAACCAGATGGCAACATTCCTAGCAGCATAACTTTGGATGTTTGGACTAAATTTGTATTAATGTGTCACAACCGGATGACAGAAATGAACCACTGTCATACGATTGTATGTATGTATTGTACTTTATATTTACAAAGTAGTGAAGTATAGTAACTAGTCCATGAACGTCTTTTTTGATAAACAGCTAAGAAAGGCTATCCTTTCACACACAAACACATCCATCTTTAGATAGCATTCCTCTGTGGGAGGCTTGCCTTCAATTTAACAGATAATGAACTTCTTCAGATGAATCAGAAAATTGATAGTGAAATGAAGTTTAGTATTTTGCAGTGCAGCATCTACCCATACAAGGATGTTTATAGTTTCAAAATGTGGTTTATTAAAATTGCTCATTTTTTTTTAAATTTCTCATCAGTCTAGTAACTCTAGCTAATTTTTATCCCTAATCACTTTATTTTGCAGATTATTTTTGTTATTGCTCTTTTAGAAATGGCTATAGGAAATTGGAGACAAATAGCACCTGCAAATAGCACTTAATTAAAAGCATGATTGTGTACAGGGGCTTCCTGAATATTTCTCTCTGAACAATGAAGATGGAAAGGTGTTTTTTCTTTTTTTATTTGGCATGCTCCATATGATCCAATAAAGCACAACTAACGTAGTACCAGCCAGGGTAAGCTACAGTCTCCCCTCAGTGAACACACATAATTCCCATTACTGCTAATGGGAGATGTGTGTCCCTACACAGAGGCAAGAGGGATCTTATATGTACATGTCATACATATGAAAATATCTGTCAGGGAGAGAGGTGTCTAGTCCTGACAAATTGCCAGGAGGCATTTTGTTTTTCTGTTAATTATAGTAATTATTTATCATGCATTAAAATAGTGCCCTAAATTTGCATGGCACTGTGTGCAACATAAATAAGCTGTATTCACTGCTGAAAGGAACATACAATGAAAAGATGACAAACAAGCACAATGTGAGGCATCGGTGCATCATCTGGAGTAACAAGAAGTCGTGATCCACTTCCTGGAGATGAGGATTTTAAAATTGTAGGGCAGGAGACGTGTCCTGGGACAGGGGGCAGTGTGAGCACGGCTGAGGAGCCCTCATCTGCCCGAAGCGAGGTGAAGGGCTTGGGAAAAGCCGAGGGAATTGAAATCAGAGGCTGGGGAGGGTCTGCCTACCCTCCCGGGAGCGATGGCATGGGCTGTGAATGCAGTCACTGATGAGAATCAGCAAGGGGATCAGAACAGGCAATGTGCCTCCAGTGCGGGGAGAAGGTGAGCTCAGCAGCAGCTGAAAGGCAGGGCTGAAAGAGAGAAAGCAGCAGTATACAAGGTGAAAGATGAAAGAGTTTTGGCCAAACCAGATGGAAAGCCAGGCACGTGCTATAGAAGACAGTTTAGCCAGGAGCCGGAGGAAAAAATCTTTTCTGAGAGAGAGACAGGGATGCTAATGGTTCACCAGTGAGTGAACTGCTCAGTAGTAATCCTGAGTAGTAATTACCAGTGAGTAATCCTTGCTTATGTAGCCTTGGCCTTTCCCTGTTGTTGGTTCTGTCTAGACCTAAGGCAATCTAGTTTTTAGCCTGTTTGTAAATATGTTTTATATGTTCACACACCTCTGTGTGTATTTTATGCCTGTGTCAGGCTATGCCCTATAGGTAGTGAATCTGCTGGCCAGTTCCTGCAAGTTTTGTGGAAATCGGTAGCAACGGAAGATGTGCTGTTGCTCCTGCTGCGGGAAAGGCTTCTTCGATATCAGGATTCCTTGCAGGATAGTGAATGTCCCACCTGGGGCAGCACTTTCCGTTGGAGCTTTGCACCTCCTGAGGTCCCAGGGAATCTAACTATGAGCACAAAGCCAGAGAAGAACAGGCATCTTTCATTCTGCTGCTCATGGAAGTACTTGTATTGTAATTGAAATTTAATCTGAGTTCATGAAATGTTTATGAACCTGGAACAATTGTATAAAGTTTCAGTCAGTTGCACTGCAATTTCATTTGCATATTTATTTTTGGGAAGGAACATGGGCCTTCGAATACTGCAAAAATGATAATTTTTTGTCTTCTTTTTGAATTTTGAGTGGGTCTAAGGTAGGTTACTGGAAACTCTTGGGTAATGCTCAGGATTAAGAGGAACTGTTTGGACTCCATTTTCTCAAAAGAGGTAGCTACAAGCTTTCAGCCCTTGTCTTATCTTCGAATCAGTTGAAAAATAACTGATGGCAATAACCAGTGGCAGGCCTCCCAAATTGTCAGCTGAGGGCTTCGTTATGTATTCTTTCCCCCCAGAAGGATTACCCAGGAGAGCACAAGGGGGAGTGCAACTGCCTAAGTGCTGCTCTAGAGACGCTGGAATGTGTTTAATTCAGCAGAAGCTGAAGGCAGTTAGAAAGCTACACATTCGTTTCCATAAGGAAAAAAACAGCAGACAGAGAAACTACCTGAGGACCTTAGATTACGTGGCTTCTTGAGCTACTCCGGAGATGTAGGTAGTTTAGAAAAATCTCTTGACCTTTTCAGGCTTCCTCCACCATGATGGTTGTACGTAGCTGTGTAAAATGATAGGTAGTTTACAGCTTGCCTTCCCTGGGGTGAATCTGATTTACAACATGCTTTGTGTGTAATTTGGCTATAGGGAGACAGTTTTACACCCAGCTTTTGCTTTTTGGCTACGATGAGGACTGTAAAAACGCTGTGATCTTGGAATGTGCATGTTCTTAATTTGTTTCTTGGAGATGCAGGACTTGCTGAGACTGGTGGTAGGCTGAGGTAATCCACTGACCTAATACCTAGACCTAGACTGATTAGATAATCTTCTGAATGAATGCATATTTATTTTCCTGAGTCAATGGAGTTATTGTGTCTAAGCCAGTCCTGACTTCCACTCAGTGGAAATATTGGGCAACTGCTTCCCTTCCTCCTCCTCCATCCTTGAGGTCACTAATGCTTCAACTTAATCACACATTGAGAGATTCTGCAGTAGCAGGCCTTGGCAGAGATCTTAATTATTTTCTGGAAGGTGGACAGGCATACATCCTTACTCCTCTGCTTCACCTGTCTGTCAGAGCTCTCTTATATAACAAATCTATACATCTAGTTTAGCCTTTTTCCATACTATCAGCACAAAGTGGAATTCACATAGTTAGCAAAGCACCAAGGCCTCACTGCTTTGATCTAGTGCAATTATTCAGGATTCCTTCAAAGTTCCATACTGATCCCTGCAGAGGCCAGGACTCAAATGAGGAAATGCTGTGGCTTCATGGCCTCCAAGATGGGATTTACCCCCTCCTGGAGGAGCTCGAAGCCTCATGATTTCTGACTGTGTAAGGGAGGCTCCAGGTGCAGCCTTGCATCAACAAACCAACTGAATCAGTGTGAGTAAAACAGGTCCTGCACCCTCCCCTGCTGCAGCATGATCTGCACTGGGCTTCTCTGCTTGTTCTCTGCTGGGTGCTCTGACCTCTTGCAGCATGGCCCTCAGCTGAAAGCCTGCTTACGTGTCTCTGACAGCTGCTGACACCACTGATAGCAACGCTGCCATGCTCTGGGGACGGGATCCACATGATAGCTCCTTGCAAGAACCTGCAATCAATATCCATTATCCTCTTACCTTGTAGGGCACAGTGCTGATGCTGAGCTGACTGCTCCTGTTTTGGACTGTTTGGTTGGTATGGGTAGGTAACACGGGGGATAGTATCCCACGTCTTGTTAGCTCAGGGTGGTGGGCAGGGGTTTTGTATTGCATGAGCTGAGTATAGGACAGCTTGATTTGTAGGGAAGGTTTGGAGTAGGGTCACCATCCACCAAGGATCAGGGAGGGCCAGGGCTCAAAGTAGGCTGCATTGCTTCTCTTTTCTCCACATACACCTTCCATCCATCAAGACTTCTAAACTTCTACCCAAAGAACTGATGTGGTGGATGCCTCGTGGACCATCCCTAAGAATCCCAGATGGGAATTGTAATTACAGCGTATGTTCTTACTGTGCTTAAATTTCAGTATCTATTTTTAAAAAAATAATGTCAAGGGTCTGCTTATTAACAGGTATTGCCAGAACAGCAAAAAGGAAATGTATTGATTTTGGAAAACAGCTCCCGCATACCATTGATGCTGATATAAGCATACTTGCAAAAGCCTAAGCCCACTACCTGGAATATTAATTTCATTATTGCCTCAATGAATAATAGGCACTTGAAGAGTGATTTATATTAATGAAATAGAAAATACCACAACAGCTATGTTTTCCTTTCTGTTTATATATACATACACACATATATAAATCCATACAGCTTTTGTCTTTGTAATGACAAAAAAATGATATCCATACATGGAGAGTGTGTGTGTGTGTCTCCCTGTTCCAGAGGAGAAAACCGTCTGTAGGTTCATTCATCCTCTCCTGATTATTAATTTACAATAAAGGTCGACCCAGCCTTTATAAAAATAGTTTGCAATGTGATTGGTTTTAGAAGGGATTTTTTAGATGACTTTGGAAACACACTGTTTAAACCTATTTGAATCTGTCATAGTTAGTCAGCATAATTGATGTTGATAATACTTATCATGTTTTCAGTTACAATTTAGAGAAATGGACACATGTTTTATATTTGTGACTGCATGTATTTACAGCTAAGGAGGTGGGGAACAGAATTTAAACTTCTCTTTTTTCATTAGAAATGAAAAAAATTAACTCAGCTGTGGGAAAGTTTGTCCAAACAAGCTTTATTGCCGGCAAGTTAGCAGTGTATCTTTCTTTTCCCTCCCCCAAACTGTTGAT
>VXBL01000845.1:303024-320199 GCA_013400195.1 Aramus guarauna | reverse complement strand
TGGGGGGGGAGCTCAGCAAAATGTACCCATAATGAAAGAAGGGACCAATTAGGGTTGGATTAACATTCATGGTTATTTACAGTTGTTTTTGTACTTGTTCTTGTGCTCTGACTTCCTAAAATTTCACAACCCAAAGATTTAGAAAAATGGGGTTGTTTAGACGCGAGGTGCAATGAAGTGGCTGCAGCCATTGTGCAGACACCACCTCTCTCATTATACCCTCTCAATCAACACTCGGCACACAGGAAACCGCAATAAAGCCCATCTGCCACGGTTAATCTGCAGGCAAACCCACACCCATGTCTGTGCCCGTTACTCTCCAGCCTTATTATTCTCAGATCCAAAGCTTCATAAGGGATCAGCCAAAGTCCATTAAAGTAAATAATAGCTAGAAATGACAGGCTTAGCAAGGATTGGGAGGAAGTTGAAGACCAATCTGAGCTGTGAGCTCTGATTAATAGAGAAAAGCATTAGGAGAAAAGGGGAGAAAAATGACCTCAGCCTGCTCCAAAGAATTCCTGAACCTTGGTTGTTAGGGCAAGTGCTACCATCTGAGACGTTAGTGATCCTTGAATTTCCTTCACTTTGATGCAGCTCAAATGGGAAAATTTTGAAGGTTCAGCAAGGCCCCAGACCTCAGCTGGAAAGCCGTCTGGAGTCAACCCTGTCAAAATTCTCTTGTGGAAAAGAAAGCCTTTATTAGCTAGATTGCAACAAAAACCTCACAGCCTCTAATAAGAAGAGAATGCATGCTATAGATTGCATATACATTAATTATTAGAGGGTATTTAATTGTTCTCATCTGTATCCAAATGTGTGCAAAAGATCTTTTAAAATACCAGCTAAAGTGTGTTTAAAAAAAAAAAAAAAAAAAAAGGCACACGAAACTAAAACACCTTCTCATACTGTTTTTCTTTGTTCAACTTCATTTTTAATAGATGATTCAGTTCGTTGACAATTGATAGAATACCCTGCTTGGGAGGACTGGTAGATAACGTTGATGCTTGCGAGGATGTTGTGTGTAATGCTTGCTCTCCATTATCTCAGCTGTGTGTTGTACATGAACAGATTATAAAGAAACCAACACCAAGTCAGGCCTGCGTAAGGATTTCTTTTTCTAGTGCTAAAGAAAGTCACTGATCTAAAAAACAGGAACTTGGGCAGTTAGAAAATATTTTCTGCTGTTTCTTTGCATAAATTGCCTACCTCTCTTCCAAGTATGCAGTTGGAATATGTTTTATTTTGATTACTGGGGCGCATGAACGGTCATTTACTATTCAGCCTAGCATCTACTTTTACTGCTTTTTAAAAACCCATTGTGCAATTAAGATGCGTGTGCCACTGCACCTTTGCAACTTCAGCTGAGCAAAACCCTGACAATAAGGAGCTTGTATGTGATTTTAGATGTAGCAAAGAAATCAGCATTGAACTGATGAATCTCGGACAGCAACCGAAGCAAAACTATTCAGAAACATCTGGTGCAGCTGTACAGGTGTTTCTCTGTCCCTGATGATTTTTTGGGGGAAGATATTAATGATCTGAATGAGGGTTTCTTGTCAGGGCAGCTCGTGCGATGATACATGCCTTCTAAAAGTTTATGTTACAGTATGCAGTTTTCATAAACAAGATGGAGAGGGTGGTGGTTAAAATGATGACGCTGCCATCATATTGCTGATAACTTAGCTGATGCCCTGCTCATGTGCACGTGATGCAATTTTCATATTTTAATCTTAAGTAGAACCAGAAATGACAATTATGAAAAGACAAAATAGATACCACCAACAGCTGTAATTGCTATCTACACTGCTCAAGGATGGGCAAAAGACACAGTAAATCAATATTAAGATCTCTACATATGCAGGTATCACAACAAGGACATCATATAACATCATTATAAGAAAATCCTAATAAAATTTGGACAGTTATTCCAAAGAATACATGATGAACATGGAGCGTGTGTGTGCAGCTAACTAGTTCTCTGTAGTTTCAGCTGATGTCTTAAGAGAAAAGAAATTCCTGCCTGGATAAAAGCATAAGTGTCTTTNAAAATGACTTTTTTTTTTTTCTTTAACAGATGAATACCAGTGACAATGTCTTTACTGGTGATAATTTCAACGTTTTTCTGTTGGTCATGTAGGAATTATGAGATTGTGAAGGGTGAAGTGGCATTGGCATTCTTTTAAAATAAGTAAGCCTCTTTTTGTCCTGAAACGTGACATATTTTATTTGGAACATTGGGCCTAACTGCTCAAACTGTGTGCCTTCTCAAATAATTACATATTAAAAATTAAAAATATTCCCATGTTGAAGAAAATGTACATGGTTTTCAGTGGAATGGAAGCAAATAATCTTATGATACGTCTTGTGCATGAGGTTTTGTAGTAATTAAAATACAATGAAATATGAAAATGTTGAATGTAGGCAAGATCTGTATGCCACTAAATATTCAAGACACTAAGATAACTGAAAAAAAGCAATAAGCAAACTGAATGTGGACAGAAAAGGCAAGCAAATGTTCTGCATACCAACTTCCTAGTAAAAGGAACAAATTACCTCCTTTGCTTTTTTAATTATTTTAAAAACAGCACTATGATATTCCAAGACAGTACATAGAAAGCCTGCATATAAGGTCTAACTTCAGCTATAACCTTTTAATATCTTTTTATACAACTATAAACTTTTCTGCTTAATATTAATCAGAGTTAGCCCAGCATTTCTAGGCACGGATGTGACGTTGTCCAAGATATGTTTCCTTTTGACCATGCTCAGAGCTATCAAACACGGTTTTCTGTACTCATCTTTCCACAGCATTGAAAGCGAGGATCACGTAGCATTTCACAGGTACCTCTGTTAGTTTTCTGTACTTTGCTGAAAGCAATGCAATTTTCACATATACTTCTTCTCTTGTTTCCAAGTACAAGGCTGGCTAATACTAATTATACGTACAGTACCTTTCTCTAAGAGCTCGGCCTCACACTGCTGATACATTTGGTTTTGAATATCGACCTAGTCCAATGAATAAGGAGGAGCCGGAACTGTTCAGCAATAATGTTTGCCATTTGTTTAATGAAGGGATAAATAATGCTATAAATTTGAATGGGGTTTGGAATTCATTAGTTTACACAGGCATAGAAATAATAATCTCTCAGTAACATTTGATCAAATAATCCATCAATCAAAAGGGTCCATTGCTAGAATCAAACACCTTTCTGTCTGCGAGAACTGAAAAACTAAAACCAGATTGTGGCACTGACTCCATGTTGCTCAGTTTATTATACAGGAACTCCAGTTTACAGTTTCCTCTGTTGTTATTGGTTAGTGTCCCTTGGATATTTTCTTGCTGGTTATATACTTAAATATATGCCCACAGATATTCCTATAAATTTTGTTTATTTTACTCTAAGCTCCTTAGTCCTTACTAGAAAGAATATTTTTAATGAAAGATTTAGCGTAGGCCTTCTGCTTATAAACATGAATTTGTGCACGCAGAGAAAGAGATTTGCCCAATTTCAAAATATAGAGAGAATAACAACTTGTACTCTTCATCACTTTGTATGCAGTTCACCAAAAAGCGGTGTGGGTTTTTTTTCCTGTAAACCACCAGAAGACTGTATTTTCTATAGCATGGTCCACAGAATGATGTCACCTCGTGTTTTGTTTAACACCTGACACGTTGCAAAATCCCATAGACGTTACACATAACTGGCCAGTTTTAATGAGCGACTGTCTGGGTCTGTTTCAGTATGGTGTAAATGTACAAACTGCGGTTCTGGCTAAAGTTTACTTCTTTTAGTGATTTTCTGGAGGAAAAAGCAGCCTATGCTGGTAAAATGATAATGCTGTATAATTTGAATAGCAACCGTTTTCCCCCCTCAGTGAATAGATACTGCATGAAAATGGAAATCTATCAATTCCAACCAAAAGCTAATGACTGTAAAATTTTCAGGGCAACCTTCGGCATAATTTGGGGAAGTTAGGGCCAATTCACTAGCCATAAGGCATCTCTGGCCTTTAGGTTCCCTAGCATTTTTGACACCCATCACCTCAGGCAGCCAATTCTCACTTAGCCCTATTTACTTGTCGCAAAAGCCCCATTTCTCATTCTATTACACCGCAAGCGGTAAACGCAAAGCCCTTCTCTTCCTTTTTTCCTCCCATTCTTCCTTATCCCCACTAGCAGAGAGCTTGCGCAGGGCATTATTGCTAGAACCATCAGGAACTTTTGCATCTGCTCCCTTCCTGAAATAGAAGGGAAATACAAATATTTGGCCCCAAGATAATTTATTTATATGGGAACAGAAATTTGGTTTAGAGAATCCATGTCAAGGACTCCCGTGAGTCTTTTAGACACCCCAGGATTACCTCCAAGAGAGCAGGGACTTCATTTCTACTGTAAACACGCTCGCAGTTCACCACAAACATGTCAATAACGGTAACAAATAGCCCCGCTATGTCTCATACATCGAGAGCCAGGGGAAGTGTGCGAAAGCTATTTTTAGAGATGAAGCAGGAAGACTCATTTTACTTCATGAGTAACACAAAGATTAAAAAGAACACAAATTTTTAAAAAATTGTACTCAAGTGTGAGGGGGTGGCATATCAAAAATCTGCTGTAGTAAAGGGGGAGAAAGAGGAGAAGTGCTGTTTATCCTGCCATTATCTTTCCAGTCTGTGTTTCTTTGGACAGTAATCACGGGACCCAGATGCTGAGGGTAAGTGATATTTTCCCACAAGCAGTTTCTGGCTCGTTGGCAGCTTTTGCAGGCAGTTGTGTTGGCAGCCTCCGAGCTGCCTCTGGCTCTGTTTTGTGGCTCTGCTCTTGATGGGCTGCCTGGGCTGCCCTGTGCTGCTGGATGCCATTTCCCTCTGTCAGCCCATGGGCTCTCTGGAGCTTTACGCTGCACAAATCCCCTGGGAAACGGGGAAACGTGCTCTCCTAAGGCAGGAAGGGAGTCCGTTTCCTGGCTCTTGTAGGCATTAGGTGAATTACTACTTCAGATACTCGGGGAAACTTCGTCCATTTTGCAATTTTTTACTTCCCTGGTCGCAAATGCACAGCTAGGTACAAGCCCAGGTGTTAGTCCTAGCTTGTTCCCCCCCCACCCCCGCCCCCCTTTTTTTTTTGTACTGTGTCTTTTATCTGCGCTACTGTATTCTGTGGTCTTTTGCAAACTCTTTCTTTTTAATTGTACCCTATTTATGAGATATTAGCAGCATCACACCATCAGAAAGTAAATACAGTATCTCAAATATGACTATAAGAGTAGTAAAAGACAAGTTCTGTACTTCCGGCAGAAATGTTAGCTTTGTTTTTTTTCTTTTTTTTGTTCCCCCAGCTTACCTGTAATTCAATCATGCTTTAAAATAAAAAATATACAAATTAATCTATTTGTAAGTCATTCTGCATATTCTGGATACAACTATCTTCAACCATTTTTAATTATTCTATCTATTGGATATGTATGTTGCTATGCAGCCAATATACAAGATTTCTTTTATGTATTTATTATTATCTTGAATAAAACTGTAAGAATTATATTTATAAAAGAGATTTCTAAGACTCTTTGGCTTTTTAATAAATCTGGGAATAATATTATATATGCTTTTGCACTGTTTCCCTTTTTTACCCAGTGTGTTCTACTTCATTTGCAGCTGAATTGAAAAAAAATACATTTCTTGAGTAGTGATTAACTTCTCCTTTGTGGATTTCTAACTTCCAGTTTATTAATTCTGGATTTTTCATTATAATCAGTAAATTGCATATTTGTCAAATAATTCCAATAAAAATGCAGAAAATTCCATTGTAGCTTCACCTGCAAAAACAGATCTCTAGAGGGATTGGGTTTTTTTTCCTCCGAGTGCTCTGTGTGCTTTCTAGTGTACTAGTTACCAGAAAGCTGTGAGATCACTTGTTAGATTCGACTGGAACTGTGTATCATTTTGAGATTACTTTTGTCCACAGAATCATTTCCTGCAAATTCATACAATGAAAATGTTTATTAATTGGTTGTTCATACTCTGTTTGCTTGGATTCGTAGATAGAAATAATGAACTCACTAGAAATAAGAAAACAAAAATCTTCTCAACCAATTTGTGTGAGCTCTTTTACACTTTGATGTCACCAAATCTGTGAAATTCTATCTCTGTCAGGAAATTACCACATGCCAGAGATTCCTCTATGAAATGCTGACAGTCCATATTCCTAAAAATGTATGATTCTTAAAATTTATTTTTATTAGGATGACATCAAAGACCACTGTGGATTTCTTGTCCATTGTGAACTGATTGGTAATAGTTTTATTCACTATTAATTCTGTAAGAATCTAAAGGAAGAAATTGTTCCTGTTTGCAAATAGGTATTCGTCTTTTTAATTTGCAATTATTTTTTTTTCTGTTTTAAGTCAAACACATGACAAATGACCTGTAAAGGCTATTCTGCATCTAGGTATAGTTAGAATATGTTTTTTCCCCCAATCCATTTTTATCCATTTCCTTTCAGGACACTGTGGCTCGTTACAAAATGTAATTCTGAGTCCTTACTGGGTTCCTGCTGTTTGAAGATTTGTGCCCGTTACCTAGGGCTTGCAGGACTGGACCTGTAGATTATGAGCTATTTGGCCCATAGTTTTTAAAAATCTGGTATGAAATGGTGTGAGTCCAGTAGAAATTGTCATTTTAAGTGTTTCCAGCTTTTCTGCATAGGTGAGCTTGTACTACACACAAACCCCAAACGACCAAACAAACCCCACCAAACCAAAATAAAGCAAAAAAACACTAAAAGGAAGAAAGCCACAGAGTCTGATGTTAGCCTCGTGCGGTGGGCACAGTTGTCGGACGTCCCTCTAAACTATTTCTGGAACACCACTTCCAAAACTGAATCCCCTTTTTTAATGAAATACCTGAAGGTTAATATTAGTGTGTCATATTGTCCGTCCACATGGCCGCTGGCTCCTGTGCTTTCCTCACTAAACTGATGTAATTAAACAGGATTGTTCATTTTCCTCCCTGCAGTGCTTCAGTCCCGAAAAGTTTCTTCAAAGAAACTCTCGGACTGGAACTGGTGCAGCTTTGCAGAGTGGAGCTCTCGCTGTACTTCAAAGCGGAGAAAATCGTGCAGCTGTCTGGAGCCCGCTTGCCCCAGGAGGTGTCACTGTTGGGACTGCCAGGGTGAGCTCCAGATCTGCTGTTTATTTTTTAAAGGCTGCATTGACCATGAGGTAGGAATTGACCTGTATTACATCTCTTTCCCTGCCCCCAGCCCTTCTGGGGAAAGGTAATCACAGGTAAAATTAGCTGGTGGCTTATATGGAGCTATGGGCAAATAAAATATTTTTTAAAAAAGACATTGAGTGCTGGGTACTTGAAGAGATACCGGCTAATCCAGGCTTGTTAAAATTGTTTTTATCCTATTCTTGCAGTGCTTGTAAATTATACTGAGTCAGGGAGAAATTGTCATGATATAGCCTTTTTTTCATTTTAATACTCTTCGAGGTGAAGGACAGATGAATGTATGTGACATGAGATTTATTGTGTAAATTTTAAGGTTTTACTAAATAATACTCTCTTACGATACTTGATATTTACCAAATCCTTTTCTGTTGAAAAAAGAGTATATTTATAGATCACACAAGGATTGAAAGTTTTCTAACCATAAGTATAATGCAAATAATCTGTGTGACTTCCTGTAGATTTACTAGAGGCTGCAGACTTCTTTTTCTAAAAAAAAAAAAGTATTAATTTTAAGATTAGGAGTTACTGTGATGTCTGTTCTACACAGCAAAAAAATCTTGCTAAGTTAGACTAAGTTTTTTGAGCAGCCTACTGCAGCCTGAGGTAAGTTGCTTCCCTGGTTAATTATATTCACCCTCAACATTTTGCACTGTATTTCTAGTATCAGTGTCTTCTCTCAGCCTTCAGCTCTGGGATTTGTTTCACCAGATCTGTCACTTTGCCCATTTTCCATGAGTTTTGGTGTTAAGAAGTTTCCTATCTACAAAGCAGTAAGTTAAGATGTAGTGAGTTGCGTCTTCTGCTTAGTAGATACTTCTTATTCCGTGGTTTGTGGTTGATAACAGGGCATATGCATTCCAAGAATTAACAAAAGAGCGTCAATTTAGTTTTAAGTATCTTCAAACTCACACTTCATATTTTTGTTTAAAGGATACAGCAGAAAATCTTTTTCTTTTTTTGCAGCCAGAACTGCTGATATTAGCACAGAGCACAGTAACCATTGCCTGCAATGTTAAATTTTACCTAAATGGGAGATTTTGAAGTTCTTTGTCTTTGTGTTGTCACTGTGGAAAGCCCAGAGAAGCAGGGTTCCTCTATCATTCAATAACTCTCTTTTCTTGTGCTCTTGATTTAATTTCTCTGAGCTTTGATGTATGTTTTACTCTAGTTGTGAGAAATGCATGTATAAAATGCCACATGCATATGAGAATTTCAAATTTAAATGGATTTAAGCCCCAGCTTTAAGGGGAGCCCTGTGCACAAAGAAAAATGATTACCCATTAATTTTTAGACCCATAATCTTAAAATGTCTCAAAATGTCATAGAGGCAAATACATCACAGCCAGGATAAATCTTTCTAGTTAGTCTTCTTACTTTTAGGGGAAGAAAAAAAAAAAAAAGCAAAAAGCAAAGTTATACCATATATGATAGCTTCAAAAAAGCACAATTATCCTATGTTTTGCACCATATATTTATCAGTAATCCGTTCTGTGTGCAACTTTAAGATAAAAGCTTGTAGTTACTCCACTGCTTGCTTTTCCAAGCCACTTAAAATGGAAAAATTGCAGATGGCGAGGCTGGCCAGTAGAGGCCTCTCTAGATTTGCCTTATGATTAAGGGCTCTGACTGCCTGGAATCAGTCGCAGGGAGCAAAAGTACTTGAAAAGATTCTGTTGGGGGGGGAAAGATCACTTTTTAATGCCCTTTTAAGTTGCAAGATGTTGATTAATGTTGCCCTTTACATTAATGATGTTTCAAGTAAAAGAAAACAAATTTAAAATGGATAAATTCTATTGAGGATGCATTAATTAAACAGAGACTTTACCATATGCTGTGGCTGGAGTGCTTGCTGGCCTTTCTGTTGTTGTTACCTGTGTAAAATCCACCCCATCCTCTACATGAATGCCCAAGCTGAATAGCCATTTGAATGAAGGCTTTAGTTTGATTCGCCATACAAGGGGTACTGTGTCACTGTGTTTTCTTTCTAGGAGTCACTAAGTGATTTCTATATCTGTTGTCATGGTGATATAGCAAAGCAGGGGAAAATGGGGGCAACTCCGGGCTTTCTCTACACCCTCTGCACTAAGAACTAAGATGTTGTTAGCAGGCCTATAAAACATTGGGCTTTATCTGGGCCTTCTTTTTGTTCTCTGATTGTCAATAAAACTCATTTTAAGGGTAACAAGGACATCTAAATGTCATCTGTCACAGTGTTAGAGAGATTAAGTTTGTTTAGGAACTTGTGCTGGACAAAAGGCCGCTATTTGTTCGGCAGATACAAAGCGGTGTTGGCCATCAGCAATCTTGATTTAGAAGGAGGGCGCATGGAGCATCCAGGAAAGATCAGCTCAGTTGCAGGTGATAGTAAGAGGCTCCTTGACACAACAGTGTTTGAAACAACACCAAAACAAATATGGTTTTGAGTTAGGAGCGGTTTTATTGGGGTTTTGTTCTCTTGGGGGTTTTTTTGTTACTGTCTGCATTGTAGACCGCGTGTTACTGGAGTAGCTGCATAGACCTGAGGTAAGAAAACAGCCATTGACAGTGGACGGCCTGTTTAAAAACATGACACACACACCTGATAGTCCTTGAATGAATAAAAAAAGCAGAGGGAAAGGAGGTTTTTCATGGAAAATCCAACAATAATAGGTGCTGCATTAACTCAGCATTTACTCAATAATGAGGCTAAATGGAAAGTACAGATTAATGAAGACATTGGTGTTATTAAAATCAAATCCTGTGGTTCATATGCTTTTCTTAATAATGAACATTGTGGCTATTGGAGAGGAAGAACAGGATTTTTTCTATTAATTTGGCACACGTCCCAGATCTCATTCAACCAGAACCTATCCTGTGCAAAATGCAACCCATGGCCTTTATGTTCCACAGTCTTTCCGTTTTATATTTGTGTTAATCCAGAAAAAAGGCTTTTCTTTTTTCAAATTAAAGAAAAGCAAAGGGTGATCTTTGAGCCTAGATATTAATTAAATAACACAGACCAGCCATGTTGATTTTAGCACAAAGGTTTGTTGAAAAATGTCCCTACAAGGGAGTTGTGATGGTGTTTATTGCACTACAACTACATTTAATTCTAACATTTGTGTTTGGATAGTAGCATGATGTATAATGCTGACTGAAATCTTTTGCAGCTTGTTGTATATTTAGTGAGATCTGTAGTAGAATATTCAGGACATATATCTTGACAGGTAAAAATATTTTAATCTCATTCGGTAAGGTTGCTATAGTTCCAACACCAAGCAAGCATGATTTGAGATGCAGCTGAACAATGGAGTTGGCAAAGCTGAGTGCTCATTTTGCAATATGCTCAATGTGAAATGTTTGCTTGACATGTGGAAGGAAGCTGCATAACTTACTTGGTGGTGGGTTGTATGCTTCGCAGCAGTATCAGCTGCTTAGCGAAGTATTTTACATTATGTTGACCCAGCCATTTTCCCCAGGGGTCTGCAGAGTGAATGGTGGAGGCATACAGTGTGGAACAGGAGAGGAGAGATGACCCATGGGCAGGGAGTCCTTGTCTTCTTGGGTTGACCGGAAGTGAAAAGCATGAGAGAATGCTGCTTCTCAGTAAACTAGACCTTTCTCTCTAGCGAGCTATCCCAGATAAACCCATCATGTGGTTCTGCACGTGGATGAGAGTAACTCTGGCTGAAGAACTAAGAGGTCCCAGAGCATGTTCTGTTAGCTTATGTTTTCCCCATATGACAAGGCTGCATTCATAGTGACATTAAATGCAAACAGTGTGGTAAATACCCCGGAAGGAAACCTCGTCAAGTACTGGAAGGTATATCGCCTCATCCTCTCTCTGGGTATGTGACAGTAGTAAAAGTTAAACATAAGCAACTGGGTGTATAGTAAAGCTCACTACAATATTTTCAGCCTTAGGACCCTGTTTCAAAAAATTTCTTGCCTAATAGCTAAAAAGTTGTGTTGAGGTTGTTGCTATAAAAGATAGAAACCACCCTCACTATTTGCCAGAGGCCTGGCATCCATCCCTGCCACAGAGGGCAGCCAAAGGGTGCCCGATGGGAGATGATCAGCATCGCTGTCTTGTCTCTTTCTATATCACTATGTCCGGGGAATGCAAAATTGTGGCAGGGAGCCTCTCTACCACCTACAGCTTCCTCCTGTGAAAGAGGCTTTCCCATCCAAGCAATTTACATGGTTTTCTGACCTCTCTGTGACCAGGCTTTTGCAAATTACTTATTACCAGGAGGCCAGAACCCAGACTTCAGTGTTCAGTATTGGAATCAGTTGGCAGGAAAAAACCCATACTGCAAAGACAATGTGAGGGAAAAAAAAATTGATTGTTTTTTTCTTTAGACTTCTATATGTTTATGACCTGCCACTCTCCTGTTTTCTATTATTTTAGGTATGTAGTCTGGTATTCATTCAGCTATGCTCCAGAGTCTGTACTGAGCTATGAGACCAGTCTTTGTCCAGAAGCCAGGAGATCCTGCCTCTCTCCTCCTTGCTCCACTTGCTTTGGAGGAGGAGTTGCCTCAGTTTCCTTCTCTCTAGAGCAGAAATTCTACTGTTTATGAAGTGTTCATGGGACCTTGTTGGACCCTTGTGCAAAGGACAGTTTGATGGCCTTCTTACTGTGGAGTAAGCTAAGACAGAAGAATGAGTGGTGTTTAAGACTCAGGTATTTCATCCCTCTCCAGTTATTTTTACGTGTAAATTTAATTTTTACATTTTCTTTCTCTGCCTCTGCAGTGACAAATCTGTGCAAGCTGTCACCTTGGCGTCACTGGGACAGCTAAGTGCTACTCACTGTGAGAAAGGGCTGCAGAATTAGGCCTCAGTTAGAAAATGTTTTAGGGCCATCAAAAGCCTGACCCTTTCTCTGGCTTCAAAGAAGTTATTGCTAAGTATTATTAGACTGTTCAAACTGGGACACTCGTAATAGTGCCAGGAGCAGAAAGTGCTCCAGCTTCAATAGGCATTTTGCATCGGTAAGGTCTCCAGGAGCAAGCTAGCAGCCTTTGAGCTTCCCACGTGCTGTTGGGAATAAGTGGGCAAAGGTGCCTGTGAGTCTTCAGGTGCACAGAACGGCTTCATCAAGGCCCGGATGCAGATACCCTTCCTTGCACTGAGAAGCACCTCATATTGTGTAATATATTTTTTTGATGTGAAGTAAAGCCCAGAAGAGTCAGCCCTGTCAGTTGGTGAGCAGGAGCAGAGGGCATTTGCCCCCGGTTGGCAAGCATGGACCTTTAGTGTTAAGTAGAGAAATTACCTGGCTGTACACCAGGGACTTGAAAGTTGTGGGAAGGATTTATTAGCACAACTGCTCAGAAGGGAAAAGGGGAATAATAAAATTACTTCTTCATATTCTTATCCGCCACAGATATTATTAGATATGGTTATCTTTGGTAAGATGATTTCTTTGGTAATACTTGTTTCAATGTTATTCCTGCTTGTGGTTTAAATAATAAAAGAGCAATGAATTAACTATCTACGCTGGAAGAAGAAAAGTGCTGCCATCTTCTATTGGAATAGCAGGGAGTCAGAAAATAGTTTATTTTTATTATCATGACTGATGATTGTATGGGAGATGTAACTGTTCAAACTCCCTTAGTAATGAATTTAATGTTACATTTACAGAACCAGTCCAGTTAAAGAAGTTACTGCTTTTTAAAGTTAATTCTTACAAATAATAAGAAAAAATTAGCAAGACAGCAAAAATGAGTTTTATTATATTTTTATAACTGTTCAGTTACTATGAATTGCTAAGATTTGTAAAGATCTTTGAAGATGAAAAGCTCTGTGTAATATTATTATACTGGCATGGAGAAAGTAAAAGGAAAAAACCTAGTTCATCCTGTTATAATCCTTTTAGAAATTTTAACAAATCCAATGGCTTTCAAGTAGTGGAAATATTTCAGAAAGTGCTACCACCACTACTGCTGTTGCTCTAGGCTATATTATCATATACCATAGTGTGCATGGAAGCAAAGCTTAACTAAGGTCATTCTAATGAATTTTGAACAGTTACATGGACCTAATTTGACTTTCTGTCCTGTATGAAAGGCAACCTCTTCATGCTGCAGCACCCAGCAGAAACTCCTGAGTCGTCTTATCAACCTCATCTGCATTTTTCATCATCTGAAAGAGCTGCAAGTAATGCTCAGTCTATGAACTCAGTGCACACGTGTGCTTTTTCCATCTTCAGTATAGGGGCCGAACAATAGGGTTTTTTCAGCCTGAAAGGAACTGAAAATGTATTTTATTCTGCTATCTCCACTTCTGGCTCCAGTTTCATTCTTTCATTTTTGTTACCAGATTTGAGTTCTCGGGTACAAAAGGATAGCATTTTACCAAATTCCTTTGACATCAGTTCTCTCCTCCATTCACAAGAGAGCTGCAAGGCTTCAGCAGCATTCCAGGAAGCCATTTCCCAGTTGCTGATAGAAAAGACCCATTGAAATCCTGATCTCACGAATTCCCGTCAGCGGTGGGAGCTGGTCTAGCTGGGCCTTGAGCCCTTTGTGCTCTTGATGCAGAAACCCCACCGCCTGGAGCTCCTTCCAGCCCCGCATCCTTCCTCCTACAGGGTCCCGTATCAGGTGCTATGGAAGAGAGTATGAAAACCTTTTAGTTGCTAAACACAGTGCACTGCCCCAGGAACCAAGTCAGAGTGTCTGGAAGTAGGGAAAGTCCTGGAGATTTAATGTTATTTACAAAATATTAATTCTCATTCTCTCTATTCACTGTGGATATTCTTTCCTTTGTAGAAAGTTTGTGGTGAATTTTTGGTCTCAAAGAAATCCAGTGTTGGTGAGTTCCAAAGTAGTTGGAAATCAGAATTTCCATTCTGCAAGAAATTAAATACAAAAATGCAAATAAAAAATTCTCAAGAATTCCCAGTCCCCATTTGTTGGTGGAAAATGTTAATTCATGATCACTGAAACACTTTGATAACATTTGATTATTTCTTTTTACCTTTTACCTAATATATGATACAATGAAAGAATTTGAATCAACACATTAAAGTTTCACTTGCTCTGAAAAAAAATGTTTGTTAGATTTATAACATTTTTAGATATTGTTATACTTTATAATGCTTCCATTTTTATGATATTGAGCTATACAATGGAAAACAGAAAAAAAAAAAAGTATTCCGTGCTCTACCATAGTTTAATTATAAAACAAAAATTCTAAGTTTCTTTTTATCATTGTTGTGTTTGCCATCATTTCAGTAAATCTCTTGTTCTTAGGTGAGGCTCCTAACCTTTCCCAGCTATTCAGTTTTCATACTTAGATCATGCCCTTCTTATGTGTCTCCTTTCCCATGTAAATAACCCTGTGCTTTCCACTTCTCTTCAGGTGAGGGGTTTGGTTTGGTTTTTTTTTAGGTTCTTGGCTATTCTTAACTATCTTTTTTATCAGTTCCCCAATTATCTCTGCATTATCCCATTTGATAGAAAGTGATCAAAACCTATGCTCTAGTTTTGAAATGGCTTTATCACTGGTAAAGTAATTTAATGATATTTTTGGTTTTGCCCTCATATTCTTGCATCATATTTGCTGGGTTTTTCATTGCAATTCAATACTTACATGAGTGATGTTTGTGTCATCCATCTTCCTGAACAGATGTTAAGTGAAAACATTTTAAGGTTCACTAGAAGAAGAAAAAACAAAAAGTTAAAACACTGAAAAAAAGATATATATTTGCACATTAAAATATATTATCATGGTACCTCCTCACCTGTCTAGCTTACATCTCTCCAAGGGTGAACCATAGCCATCCTTGGCTGTTGAAGGTATTTACCAGCTCCTGCTTTTGTTTTAAAATCCTAAGCTCTTCCCAGTTTTTTTGACAGGTCTGCAAACCTTTTGACAAACCTATGCCAAGGTTTGTATAGCAAAACCAGGTGCACTCTGCCTTGCTTTTGATTCTACAGCAAGAGTGGCACATAGCTGTAATTTTACTGAAGTCCCCAGCACCATTTTGCTTAAATTGCTCTGCATTTGTTTACCAGCTTTTTGCAGTTCACCTGTCTGCATGTTCCTCAGGGTATACTGAATATTGCCAGGCTGCAAAGATGCCTAATGAATTCTTATCAAAATGTGACTGTGTCTTCCACTGTCTCACAGGAAATTGCAGAAAGGCTGAATGCAGACTATTTGAAGGCACCTGTATGTGAGACTTAGAATGGTTTTGCTTAGCTTTAGATGTCCAATTCTATTAGGAGGCTGATCTCTCTAGGTTTCCTATGTTCTCGATGAAGAGAAGGACTAGTATTTTAAGTGCACTGAAGCAATATACAGTATCAAATGCACCAACCTCTTGTGTCTGTGTCATCCCTGGTCTTCCAGCTTCTGCAGAGGGAGATGTGTTGCAGGTTCTAAACAGCCTGTCTCCTCTGAGGAGAAAAAAGTCTATGCACAATCTACTGCTCTGTCCCTTCAGTTCATACAAATCCTTGCAAAGGCCTTTGAGATGTTTGAAGAGTTCCTTGTGGTTAGTAGAGCGGGATGATCAGTATCTGACTGTGATTCAATACAACCAGCCAGTAAAAGTAACCCTCGTTCTGCTCCTGATACTCAGAGTAGCCCCAAATGAATGGGAGAAGAGATTTGGATTTTTTGTTTGTTTGGGTTTTTTTGTTTGTTTGTTTTTTCTGCAATCTTGTACATTGGATCTTTGAGGACCTACTGGACAGCAAATGTTTCATTGCTGCCATCCATCACTCAGTCTGCTGAGTGACCTGCCCTTTGGTACTGAGGGGATTTCTGAACTTGGTAGTTACTATGCCTTTTTGTCTTTTAGTGCTTTGCTGGTTTGCAGAGAGACAATATTGCAAGTTCTTGTGAGTAAATATCAATGTTACAGGTCTGGCCAAACTTAAATTCTTGGTCTCAGTTTATTTCATGAAGTATTAATTTCAGTGGAGTTTATCGCGTATGTACCATTAATATTACATGATTTTTTGGCTTCCTTGTCTGTGTTGACCTAAAATAGAGTTGCAAGATCAAGGCAGACATTTATCTCCAGACAGAGCTGTTATTTCCAAGTATCAAGCGTGAAGAGCTTCTTGTGTGGATACTTTGATTACTCGGAGCCCTTCCCTACGTTCTACTTGTATGCAAGTTACTCTACATGACAATTTTTCACTTCTAACCTTCCAACTGCTACCTTAGCCACCCTGATGCTTGCCTAAGTATTCTATTGCTTTTTTGTGTGATCCCTTTTCTTTAAATAATGAATCCAAAGGGCCTGATCCTATAGTGCCCCTCGCAAGTGGCAGCTCAGGGACTTGCTGAAGATTAAACACGATGTCAGCCCAGTGCCTAAAATGTCTACTGTTAACTATTAAGTCCTCAGAGCTGTCCAAAGAATTACATGGCAGCACATACCCCTGACTTCTAAACAGCAACAAATGTTGAGCAAGAAAGATTTGAGAGCACTAAATTATCTCGTTAAATTAACTGGAACATTTTAATTTTTACTAGAGTTGAGTGAGCTTGAGTAAATATGACGAATTGGAAGCTCACTTCATTTAGCAGACATCAAACACACACAGAACGTTGCCCAATTTAATTTAGCCCTGCCAAGCTGGGAAAATGCTTGTGTAACGTCAGTGAACAAGAAAAGGGCTAAAATTTACTCTCGGTTCAGAATGCATGCATAAATTCCCTTGACATAAACTGGTGTTGTATATGTATGTATGTATATGTATCATAAAGCTTCCCTCAGGGAAAATCCTCCAAACACCTGCAACCAGAGAGAATTTGTGCTACTATGAGTTATTCCCAATGAAGTCAATAATAGCTTTCCCTATTGTTCTAAGTGGAATATGTAAACTCCTATCTTATACCCCAAGGTTATCTCCTTTTCCTCTGCTGTCTCTTATCAAACACATACCAGCACAGTCGCTTGTTCAGTCATGCTCAGTAGAGTGGCTGTTTTTTTTGGGT
>VXBL01000845.1:203140-303005 GCA_013400195.1 Aramus guarauna | reverse complement strand
TTTTTTTGGGTTTTTTTTTTTTTTTTGGCTTTATACCCTGAGCTTAATGGGCACATTTTGTGAAGAGTGAGCCAACCAGGTAAATAGCTGCTACTATGGAGCTTAAGAGCTACAGCTCTCAAATTAGGAGGTGCTTTTTGTCAAATAGGCCTCTGTAGCTCTAATATTAGTAACAAAACAAGGGCTTTTCAGACAAGAAAAAAATCCTTAGTCTGACTCTGTATCACACTTAACTCTGTTGCCTTGTCAAATATGTCAATGTTCATATTATACAGCAGCATTCATCTGTGGATGCAAAAGTGCTTTACAAATATTACCTCTTCAATAGTTTTAATTTAAACTTAACAACCAGGTTTGTGAGATGCTACTCAAAAAGAATCAGAGTGAACTATTAAAAAAGTTAGTATAAATAGATTATAGTGATTTATTTGCTTTCCTGTTGCTCTTTAGAAGGGTGTAGGTTTGAGCTCCAGAACAATGCTACCAAAGTATGCTTCAAACAGGGTTTTTTTGTCCTTTTGTTTTAACACCATGTCCACACATACCTACATGCTTCTTTCATTCCAGTTTCAGCTTCTCTGCTGCTGTAATTGGTAAGCATCTTCTGGCAGAGAACCAGGAACAAGGTACACAGGAGGCAGAATACAGCCCCACGTAGAGGCATGATGGTCTCAGATGCATGCAACAGGCAAAAGTAGTCATCCTTTTTTCTCCAACTTGTTTATGAAATTTTATTACTTTCTTGCATGCTTCAGAAACATTAGCTAGAAACATTATTGAAGGAGCTCCTTGCCTTCAGGCTATGCAACTTCTGCCAGTATTTTAAGGCATTTTTTATTGAATTTTTAAGAAAATTTGCTTTGAGCACACTCTTTCATTTTACATTTTCTGAAGACAAGGCTGCAAGCCTGTTTGCAGAAGGCAGATGTCACAGACACATGTTATGAGTTTTAAACTGGTCTGTGAAACAGTGTGCTAGGATGGCTTGCACTGTTGCCTGTCTGCAACCAAAATAAGTGAGTTACCTGCTCACTGATAACTAACTGGATGTTAGTCGTTCCTTATCTTATGAGCTAGTTTATTATTTACAATTATTAGGTTTTGTGAGTATCCTATTCACTCAGTATGCCTGTAAGAAATGTTATTTTTGCGTTAAAAGAAGAATAGCTTGAGGCATATAAATGAAGGGAAGTTGCAGGCAAGCTGTCTTTGGTGCTTCTGTTCTTGGATTCCTGATTATTGTGTTCTAGGTTTTGAGTATCAGAGCTGGTACATGCTCACAACACTACTTTGAGTTTTATGAGAGCTGCAGGTTATTTTTCCCTTTGAAAATCAGGCTTTTGGTGCCCAAAGGTGGGTTCCCAAACTGAAACATTTAAAAGCAGAGGCCTTTGTTTTTATCAGGGATGCACATAAAGACACTGAGTGAGTGGGAAGGAATTTAAATTGCGTATCAAGGGACAGTTGAGCAATGTGAAGTTGTTGCTGTGGAGCACATTTATTCTTGCTGATAATTTGGTGAGGGTCCTCTCGCTCTTGCTGAGGAAAGCACAGGGACTGCTCATCCTTGGAGCCCGAGGGTGCTTTGGGGCGGTTTGTTTTCTGGTCTGCTTTAGGATAATAATTCTGCAGACAGCTGGGTTGTGTAAGAAAGCTCCCATTCAGGTAACATAAGCCTAAAATAATTAGATGCGTTCCTAGGGCACAGATAAACATTAGCCTTCTATTTTTTGAAAGCAGATGAACTTACTAGACCCACCCTAATACTCCGGGGTTATGTCCTGCCTGATGGGCTGCCTCAGAAGCGCTAAAACCGTCGCACACAAAGGCACCACGGGACTCCCACCATCAACATGAGCTCTCTGCCTGCCTCTGGCACTAGCTGTCAGAACCGCTTCATCTGAAATCAAGGTAAAGAATCAGCAGCACTAAATACTACAGGACAAAGGCATAAACTAGCTTTGTAACCCTGGGCAACCTGGATGTTTGCTGACTGACAGTGTGAATGACAGCCCAGTTGTCAGTCTAAAATATCATCCTCTAATCATTCCAGATGTCAGCCGACAAGATGATGGCTACTAAAAAGGGGAATAATTTGGAAAAAGTCATAAAGCCCATTATCTCCTGCTGAAACCATTTCTCTTTGCTATTTCTGAGGTCTCTGCAAAATAGATCCAGAATCCCATATGTAACATGCGACTGGTTTATTAAGAGAGAGCGGCCACTTAGAACTGCACCGGGTACCCCATTACATTCCTGGGGAAACCTGCCCCACGATACGCCACTCCTTCACGTCTTGGCAGGCGACTCCAATCTGGCCATGCAGTGTAACTGAAATATTTTACCTGTTCCCAAATACAACAGGAAGCAAAAGGCTGCCGTGGCAGTCGCTCACATACGCAGCCTCGCAAACCAGGGAGAGAGGATGGGGTTATTCACAGTGGCAGCAGAGTGCAGTTTCTGGCTAGGATTCTGATTGATAGTTTTTCTCCTTAATAAGGAAGGAAGCATCGGAAGAAATTGTTAAAGGCATTTCCATTCTTGCTTAATTTATTCAATTGCTTTTTAATTTCAATATGAAGAGAGGACTGCATTCTGAACTTCGGTCTGAATGAAGGGCTTCACTTAAAGGGAAAATAATAAATGAAAGGAAAAAAAATGTCTTTTGAGAAGGACAACAAAATATAGCAGAGGAGGTGGGGGAGGGGAAGACAGGAAAGGAAGGTAGAAAATTATATCTGGGTCTTCAGCTCTGTATTTTGCAAGCATAGTCTGAAATGCTGAAGTCAGATTGTAGTTTGTCATTCAGATAAAACTAAAAATGAACCCACACAGTGGCTCATTATAGCAGGCTGTTTTAATGACATACACTAAAACTGGAAAACGTTCATTGATCACTGTGTTAATTCCTTCCAAGATCTACCAGAGGAGATTCCAGACTGTGAGCCAGAAAATTCTGTATCTCGTTCATATAAAATATCTCAAAGAAATATGTTGCAAGATTGCTGCCCAGCTTTGGCAAAGAGGAGGGAAATATGCTTAGAGCAGCTGTTAAAAAGGCATCTCCTGTAGGCTGTATTGGGCCTGATTCTGCCATTTTCACTCATACTGGCCGATAACTGACTCCAATTAATTGCAATGAAGGCAGTGGAATAATTTATGTAGTAAGGAGTGAAATTGGAGTGAATTTAGGCAGAAGGTTGTAGTCATTTGTCAAAATGAATAATTTCAGGTGACTTGCTGTCTACCTGAGCAATTCTAACATGGTCATTATGGTGATGTGGAGGCATGGAAGAATCCCACCTAAGAAAAGATCTGTTTTCTTATTGCCAGTTGGATTTCTATTTGTATATTATAAAAATACAGTTTCTTCTTAACTAATCAGTTACTGTTGCCAAAACTTTTTCATTTTCTCACATGGTATTTCTCACGTTTTTTGCTCTTCCAAAGAGCAGCTTGAATCTAGTACCGAAAGCTTGAATTTCCAAACAGTGACTTGACTGGTTTTACATAAAAGTTGTGGTAAAAGATCATACTGAACCGTCTTCCCATGTCGGGTCAGATAATTTTGCTATCTGCTTCTACTAATATTTTGGCTGATGTATTTTATGATGTGTTACTTTAACTATGGAAAATTTGGAAACACAAAGCCTTGGTGGGAGCTTGTGAAATGCTGAAAGGTTGATGTGCCCCCACAGAGCATGAGATGGAAGCCCTGAATGCTCTTGGTCATGGAGCTGCCCACAACAAATTCACAAAAAATATTTATTTCAGCCTTTGTAGAAACTGATCTTAACTGTCTCTTGAAAGTTTATAAATTTTGGTGTCGGTTCTTAGNAACAAATTCACAAAAAATATTTATTTCAGCCTTTGTAGAAACTGATCTTAACTGTCTCTTGAAAGTTTATAAATTTTGGTGTTGGTTCTCAGTAGCTGCAAGTCGTAATTGTAGTAGTTTGGTTCTGTTTTGCTGATATGCGTATATACATTTGTGTTTGTGTGTGTTTACATAATCTGGATTCTTTTTAAATCTATAGAATAGATACACTTTTATACAAATCTACATGTTATTTATTATTATGACCATTTCTAGCTGAAATACAATTGATTTTTTTTTTTCTAATATACCTTCTTCATTGTGTCCTGCTAAGCTTAGCTGACAAATACAACAATGCGATGCTAACCGGTAACTCTTTTTTTAAGCTAAAGTCGACATATGTGCTCAGATTGTAGGAATATAAAATCAGGAGGCTATAAATTCTGCCCTCCGATGGTAATCAAGCCCTGTCTGATAGCAGAATTGTTGCAGTAATTCCACTGCGACGTAATAAAGTTTGGAGCCAGTAGGAAATAGAAATGTGTGAGTGTATATCCATGTATGCATCTGTGTGCCTGTAAATACTTGTTTTCTGGAGACAAGTCCAGTAAATCTATCTAGTTCTGTATATTATTGTAAAGAGTTTTGATTTCCTACAAAACTGTACGTGTATTTTATGTTTAGAAACAGGTTTAACATGTCAACGATGAAAATCCACTAAAAATAGTGGAAAAGTGAATTGCTCCCAATTCATTCTTTAACTACAGCAGAAGTAACCTGTTGTTTCATAAGGCTGGGGGCGGAGGGAGAGTTGTTTTGTTTAATTTCAGAAACTTCAATAATTTTATGTCTTCTGAGAAGTTTTGCTAGAGTTTTTAATGGTTACAAACCTGAAAAGCATAGAGAACTCTCAGGTTGTAAAATCACTTAGACTGGAACTTGGATCGGTGTTTGCATTGTCCCGCTAGTCCTATGAATCTTGTTCAGCTCTGGTCTAGATGGAAATTCTGAAAGGAAACACCAGGCCTGTAAATAGTAGTAAACAGCAGATCTTGAAAAAATATCAGTGAGGAACCAAAAGGCTCTTTTAGGCAGTTCATTATTAAATGTATTACTGGATACTGCTAGCAGAAATTTAAAAAAAAATACTTCTCTTCCCTCTGATGTTTCAGCTATCCATTTCATATTATTCTATTCTTTTGGTCATATCACTAATACCACAGCTCCACTGAAACTAAAGCAGCTCTAGTTTGTGACAATGCAAATGCAGCAACTTGCATTTGTTGTGGATTTTTTTAAATGAAATTTTAAAGAAACCTATTAAAAAAAATACTGTTTGTTATCTTTCATTAATTCCTCGCTACTCTGTTTGAGTGCCATGTTTTGAACTGCCCATTGCACATACAACTCAGTTTTCTGTAGAAATTGCTTCTGCAAGAGAAACAACTCATTAGCTTTCTAGAGGATTTCCTCCTACTCTTTATTCTCATTGATAATCATTTCTGTCCCATACTATACTTTGGCAACAGGGACAGGCTAGTGAGCAAGGAGGGCCATGAGAGAGCTACCGAGCATCCTGGCTTACAGCCGCCTCCCGTGAAGGAAGTCCCAAGCCTGCTGCTGGCCTGTGCCCGGAGAGGTACAACCAAGCAGAGGGATCTCTAGGTACAAACCTGGTTCCTCTGCTCTTCCCCACACTTCTGCCACTGGCCGCTGCTGGAGGCAGGAGTCTGCTTGAGAGACCTTTGCTCTCATCCAGCCTGGTCATTCTTATGCTAAAACTTTTATGCTGTCCTTTGATTTTTCTTCTGTTTTCTGCAGATAGTTAGATTTCTAAAGGATAAAAGGACTAGAAGAAAGTTCCTTATCTCTTTTCACACTTCTGTAGTTCTACGTTTACAGTCTGTTCGCTGCCTAGAATGAGGAAAGAAAACGAAGAGGAGGAGAACAAATATTATGGCATCCCTGCCTTCCTGAGGCTGATAATCCAGCCAGTCACAGACTCAGCCTCATAGCTCAGTTTTACTTTTTTTTTTTTTTTTTTTTTTTTTTTTTTTTTTTTTGAGCATTTACTGCAGCCTTGGCTCTCGGATGTCAGAGCAGATAGAGAACTATGGGAAATGAGTTGGTAACTAGCAATCTCTTAAAATTTTTTTCCAGGATCTTGAAAATTTTGTGTGAGCTGCCCATAAAAGACAGTTTCTCTAGAGTAAGTTAGAAGGAAAACATTTTACACATTTGTTAGAAGAATCTCCATTAAAAATCTGTTTGAGGGAGCTCCTTTCTGATTCTGAAAACGAAGTTGTAATGGAGAAGTCTTTTCTTAAATTGTATTTATACTGGGAATTCTCAGAAATCCCAGCTGAGAATTATTGCAGCATTGTACCAGGCTGAAATTCTCTGTAGCTCTACGCTTAGTACTTCCTAAGGCCCTATGGCAGCATATGCTATTATGTTGACGTATTTACTCTGTGTGACTGAAATTAATGCAAAATTTACTATTTATTTGAATGAAATTAACTTCTCTTTGGGCATATTGGGCAAACTTGAAGAACTGATTTATTATTGAGGATAAATCTGGTAAAAAAACTTGTGTTTATCATCAATTTTCTTAATTGTAGCTTACTTGTTTAAGCAGTGTTCTCCTGTGAAGTTTGGATAGAGACATGCTTGAATGTTTTGCTAATGTTCCAAGATTGGATCCATTGCTAGAATGTATGGATGCTTTTTAAAAATATGAGGTTTTAACTGTTTCTCCTTTTTCAACAGAGAAGTCCAGCACTGCAATCTGAGTGATTGAACTTTTTAACTATTTGGTAGTTCCCCTTGGATATGTGTCGTATTTAAAGGTTTAAGTATGCCTTGATGAAAAAGTGTTTGCCTTTACCTGTTCTTTTAGTTCTTTTAGTTGCTATTTTATCAATTGCTTCAGATGTGAAAAGCCTTTTTCTTTGGTTGAGGTTTTTTTATTTCTCACTGCTAAACTTTTCTGTAGTTTGCACCATATGCCACTTTGGTATGATGCATTACAGTCAGGTCTGAATTTTGGCTTCTCTTTGGAGTATTTTACAAGGAGAGAGATTTTACACACTAAAATGCTTTCTGTAGAACACAGCTGTAAAAAAAAAAAAAGTGAAGTAACTCAGTCTATACTTTGTCTCCTTGAAACATATTCTCTTGAAAAATGGTTTATGTAATTTTACATAATTCTTTTGGCAGGAATGTTTATTGCCCAGCTGGGTGAAATTATTATTGTATGTCTCAAGCTGCATTTTCAAAGATCAGTAATACATATATAAACCTCTTTGAGGGTCCTTGATATGTACTATTTTTATTGGAGACCCTCGTTCCCCTTCAGTAAAAGGATGACACAAGATGTTTACTTAAAAAAAGAGTCTTTGACATCCTCCTGAGAATGTTTTGATAGAATGGCATACATTTGGTTACAATTAGTAAGCCAAACAATTTGCCATTGTTATCTCACTGTGTTTGTCTAGAGCCTGTAAGAAGCTTTCAGAAAATATCCATCTCCGTGTTTCAGTTAAATGATTGCATGTTCAGTAGGATTATTCCATTTTATAAAACTCCCTGTCCTTTTAGTTTTATCAGAGAGATTTTACACTAGGCCATGTGGTACAAAGCAAAAGGGAAGTATTGGCTCAGCTAAACATAAAGAGATATTGTAGTTGTATCAAGGCTAATATTCCTGTGTGTGGGAAAAAATACCAATGTGTGCCTGCTACTTCTGGGTGCAAGATGTTATACCCGAGGGCTGAAAGTAATAGTCGCTGGTGTGAAAGTATTCACCAATATCAAGTGCAGATGAATGCTTTCGGAGCCAGCTGAAAGCAGAGTTAATCATATTTTAGCTTAATATTTGAACTTGTACTCTGTCTGGTATAATCAATGATGGGTGACTTAATTTTATTCAAACTTTATTAGCCATGTGATTAAAGGACTCAAATCCTTATCTGACACTTTTGCTGTGTTGTGATGTGTTTGCGTATTTGCCATTTTATGTGTAATCCAGAAATTCACTCTTCCTTTTGTATGTTAGCTGAAATACACTTTTCTGTTGAATATTTTACTGTCTAAATAGAGATTGAAGAGTCTCAGTTAAGACCATTATCTATCTTTTCAGGTAGTAGGCATATCTTTGTAAGTACATCCCATATCACTTACAATTTTTGGTGGTTACATGATTAAGCTGGCTGTAATGTGAATTAGTGTCTATGTCACAGAAATTCCCTGTGCAATTATCACCCCTTGGAATTGCTGCAGTGCCAGGTTTTGGGCCTGATAGCAAGAACTGGTGCTTCTGTGCCTCCTTTAATCATCCTTTTTTGTTTACACTCTTATGGGAGAAACCACTGATCACAATTCCTGTAACAGTAGGTACACACTGGCAGCAGAGAAATGCAGGGCTTGTAATGTGATTCCGCTTGATAAACCTGTGTCCTTGAAATCTCCTGCGTCCCTTCCCTGTCAGACGGGTAAAGTCATGCTGCTTTTATGAATTCTTGGTGGGAGTGGTCAATACTGAATTGAATAATTCCCTTTTGAATTATATCTTTAACAAAACAATCCTTGAAAAGGCCTGCTAGGTTTCGGATGGGTGCACAGGAAGAAAAGCGTAAGAAATTCCTCTTCCAAGGCATGGCTGGAGAAGAGACAGTACTTGAAGCGCTCTCCGTGTTTGCCACCTCTGTTCTCTCAGCAGGGTGGGAAAGGACAGATTACACAGAGTTGTCCTCTGTTGCTGTCCTGCCCAGGCTGCCCTCCGAGCAGCGCTGCCAGAGGAGGTCAGTGTTGTGGGTCTCGGCACCACTGGGACACAACTTGCACCTTGGCCAACCGTGCACCAACACTCCTTCTATGCAATGAAATCACACTGCCTGGTGCCTCCAAAATTAGAATCAAAAGTTTGGGCCCCTCAGTGCATGTCAGCAGCAAATTCACTCTTTTTCATTTCCTTGTCATCAGAGCTAAGATATGTCAGTTCATGTTCTCTACAGCAGTTTGAATTCAATTTAGCTGGTGATTAAGTTACTTTGTTCGAGTGAATTGTACGCTGGTAGGAATGTTTGTTCAAAGGGTTAACTTAACCTTCCCCAAGGTTGTAACGGACACTGGAAGATCAAAAGCTCCTCCAAACTCTCAGAGAAAGAAAAAAAAAAAAAAAAAAGCCCCAAATTGCTTGCTTTTAGTTTTCAGTCCATGTCTTCCCCTTGGAAATAAAGTCTGTATTTAATGTATTTAAACTCACGGTACAAACAATTCCTTTTGTCTCTAATCGTAAACATAATTTGTCTGATGTTTCAGTTCTTTAGATTTATGCAGTAGCCATGTTTGTCAAAGTATTTGGCACCAGTGACATCATCTTTGTTGAAGTGCCGGACAGCGTGATGAGTCCCAGATGTTAAAGCACACCAAAAGTCGAGAAAGAATAAAATACAAAGATCAACTGTAACAGCTATGGAGGTAATAAAAAGTGATTCTGTTTTCTTCTAGTGTTCCAAGATAATTATTTGTATTTGCTTGAGGTTTGTTTTGCATAAATGATCAATCAGGGACTGTGCTGAATACTCTGCATGTGCAATATAAGGGGAGACTGAGATGTGAATTTGGATGAATCCTGAATAAAGTATGATTTGACTTCATGACTGCACTATTTTCTTTGTGTTTTTTCCAATCTTGTACACTTTGCATGTGTAGATTACAATATATGCAGAATATGTGTACTGAGAACCAAATGTGCCTCTCTCTGAACTGCCAGGATTTAACGTGTCATTTGGATAATGGTCATGCATGGTTATGTCAGCACATCATGTTTTCTAATGTACTGTAACGTGACATGCCAACGTAACCAAGAGAAGCACCATTTCCTGATAACACGTCATGTCTGTGAAATGTAAAAAGGATGTTACTTGCTGAGAGTCAGGCTTGAAAATGGGTTGGGTTTTTTTTAATTTTAAAATAAAATTGCTCTGTGTGCAATTTGTGCATTTCCAAATGTAGCTTTCATAACAGTATGGTTTAGGCACTTTAAGGGAAAAAGTCATAAAGGTACCCAGGCATGGTTGCATATCAACTGCAAACCTACCCAAGTGTTTCATGTTGCCTACATTTGGTAAAGAAAACATTAACAAATAATATATCCATCTATCTTAGAGCATCCTCAGCACTACATAAGGCTGACCTGACTACTATTGTCACGGAAAATCAGTCAGAGGTATTCCCTTACTTTCATACCAATAAAAAATACTTTGTTTAGATCATTTTGTCGTCTAGATAGTGTTCACTGTCATGAAGAATTCCCATATCCACAGTTAAAAAATTGACTTGGAAAATGCATACCTAGTTGTCAAATTTGTTTCCTTAATTTACTGCAGTAGTTCTCCAGACTTTACAGGCATGAAGCAAACTGTATTAAAGCCAGGGAGAGAAAAAGGAAATTTAGACTTTTCATCTTGGAGTATTGTGTCCTATGAATAGTAGTGACAGGACAAGGGACAATGGCCTTAAGCTGAAGGAGGGTAGATTTAGATTAGCTAATAGGAAAAATTTCTTCTCTGTGAGGGTGGTGAGGCACTGGCACAGGTTGCCCAGAGAAGCTGTGGATGTCCCCTCCCTGGAAGCGTTCAAGACCAGGTTGGATGGGGCTTTGGGCAACCCAGTCTAGTGAAGGGTGTCCCTGCCCATGGCCAAATTATTGCCCATGGACAACTTATTTGGATTTTTCTTACTTTTTATTTCAGGCTGCATGGTAATTTGGGAATATACATTAAAACACAAATCAATTTATATTGCTCTTTCTGTTTACAGGACTGTACTCAGTTTACATTCTGATGTTGATAGATGAAGAATATGGCATTTTCTCAAGGACTCCTAAAGCTGTTAAAACTTACAGGTAAGTCTTTCAGATATCCTTACTACAACCAACATGTCTACAGGATTTTGCTAGATCTCATTTTCAAAAGCACTTATGCTATTTGGGGGTCTAATTCACAGTTCTGAAAGCAGCTTGGATGCTTTAGTATATTAGATCTCACTGACCTTCAAAGGGACATCTAAGCATTTATGGTCAGATATTGAATGTAAGAGGAGCCTAGTAGGATTTTTTTATAGTGCTTCATCACCTCAATCCCTTTGAAATCACTTTAAACATTTTCCTTCAATTTAAAAAATGGGGCATGAATTTCTAAATTATATGTGTACTTATGAAAATATTACCTGTAATTTATTTAAACCTTGTGAATACCCCAGGAAAAAGGTGTGTTGTGGATGTAGTGCTTTAGTAGAAAATGTGTTCTATGAATTTTGGGAAAAATCCTGGGTTTTGTCACTAATGTGTCATTTCAGTCATTATTTGCTGAGCTGTATCATTAGAAATCTGGGTCACATAGGCCATGCTTAAATTACATATCAGATGACCCAAATGTTTAAGGCAAGCTGCTGTAATTCAGCATCACTTTAAGCAATTTATGCCACTGCAGATCAACCCCCTCAAAGTCCTGCATCTTCCTGAGTGGAATTACTTCACCTTCTCAAGTCTTTTCTTACATCTTCTCATATTATTCAGGACCCCCTACCTTCCCATCCCCAGCTTATCTGACTGGCTTGTGGTACTGGTGCAATTACTGGCTCCACTTACATTCTATTATTAGTCTTAAAAACAAGAGGTTCACCTGAAACACAAACATACCTGTTATAGATAGTGTGTGGAAATACTGCAGGAGAAAATCTCAGAGAGAAAAAGAAAAGACAGAACTTTGCTGAAGGGTGAGGAAAATGTACCTGTTTGTTGCATACAGTTATGATAAAACAGTGTCCTATCCTGTAATAAAATATCACATACCATAACCTATCTTTTGTATGCTTTAGTGTCAGGTTTATTTGCTGAACAATTAATAGGTGTGCAAACAGAATAGTTAGCTTTGCCAGATTTGCTCTTGTTTTATTTTTGTTTTTTATTCTTCCATCCATTTTCCAGTTGTCATGCCCTTTCTTTTCCATTCTTATGGCCAGAAAACTGTGCTGGTGCATGCTGACAAATGTGTACTAAGGTGATTAAAAGTCATGTTCAGAGCTATTGATTATACACCCAGTGACTTCTTGCAGGGCCACTGTATTTGTGCCAAACTGTGTTATCCGACTCTCTACTAGCACAGCTTTAGTGCAACGTCTTTTCATTGGTTCTGTTTAAAATACATGGAAAAACATTTGCCAGAAGCCCTGCGTGTGATGTTGAGCACAGACTTTGCAGCTGTCTCTGTAATTCTTAGAAAGGTGAAAAAGCAATGACTTAACACTCCATACCACCCAAGTCTGATTTTTTTATCTAAGGTCACCTTATATTTGTAGATCTTGGAAAATTATCATGAATATTTATGATGGCATCAAAAAATCAAGCAGCTGCAAATTGTTTACAACATTTTTAAGAATATGAAACCTGCTTCTACTATAAAACAAATACATCTGTTAGGACTGGGTGAAAATTGAAAGCTGTTTTGTTCCATTCTATCTTCTTGTGTGCCTTAAAGTTAGAAAATTATCAGTAGCACAATTTTAAAACACTAATGTGAGCTGTATAGAGAAAAGGTAAAACCTGAACAAAAGTACCAAATTAATCATTCTAGAGATTGCACATGAAAGTACTTCAATGAAATATTAATTTGAAATAGATGCCATAAAACTTTGTGGATACTTCCAAAATGTAGAATCTCAGTCTGCCTAAAATTTTATCTGCTTATGCTTTTTTCCCTGCTTTTAGAAAAACAAATTCTTCCATGACACAGCAGCTCAGGTGTGCATATTTGAAAAAGTGCACATTAAAAATGTTCACGATATTGACTTCAACTATTTGTTGGACTTTTTCTCCTATAGAACCGTGATTTACAATCTGCTACTAATTTAATAGCTGGCTGGAGAAGTACATCAAGAGAAATAGCACTATCTTTGTTTAGGCAGAAATAATCAATTCTAAATCTTGGCACTGCTGGTGAGTTGGTATTTAGATTGCATGTATTGTATGAAAACATCAAAACATTTGGATTTGTTCAAACTGGAGGAATAATGTGTGTGCTTTAGCTGAGATGCACTAATTGCCTAAAAATTAATATCTTGCATGAAAGGGAAAACTGTTCATCTCTTAGGACTATGATTTCCAAACTTTTTCTTGCCAAGTACTGCCATCAGCAGCAGTGGTGACAGCAGCCTCAGCCCGCAGCTCTGCACGGGCTCACATCGCGGTGCAAACACTTCCGTAGCACTTGTGGTATGTGGATTGCAACTTGGGAATGCCTGTATTGGAGCTCTTAATCCATTTAAATACAACTGTGCTAATAAATAAAGGGCCTGACTCAGAGACACAGTTTCATTTTGCCTCTCTTTAGGAGGTTTCATATTTTCTGTATTTGGTTTCTTCAGTTCTCCCTACCAGTTGAATGCTGCTTGTGCTGTCCCTCAGTTTTTCACTGAAATATTTTTGACTGGGGAAGCATGTGGGATTTCAGGGTCTCCTTGTTTCATGTTTTAAAGATAATTCAAAGACCTCTATGGTCAGAGGTACCCCTCCATTTTGCGAAAGGATCTTTGCGAACTGCCATATAGTTCACTGTGTTCAATAAGCTGAACAATAAACTCTGTTTCTTTTTCTGCTGCCCAGTGTTACAAACTGCCACCGACTATCAGTCCCTGAGCAGCACTGCATTACAATTCAGTAAAGCTCCTACAACCAGCATGCAAGACTTCATCAGAAGACAAAATGCTAGTCTGAGAGGATAATAACTATGAGACATTCTTTTAATAAGGACCATTTTTAAATGTTAAGAATGACTTGTTTTAATTGAAGGAGAGGAAAGGAACTCCTACCAAGAGTCAAAGAGATCCCCCAGAGCTCCACGAAGTCTTCAAATTGTCTTGTATAGAAATGCCTGAGAATCAGAAATTAACAGAGGTTATGAAAAATTTCCAACCATGTTACTGCAAAGTTCATCTGAGAAGCTTATTCTCTTCTGCAGTTAAAAATTTGGCTTTAGCTTAAAATAAGGTACCTGCCCATCCTAGTTACTGAAGGCAAATCATGAGACTCATTTTATAGACCCAACTTTTGCTGGGTTTGTGTAAGCAGGGATGCAGAACAATTACCATTCAAACCATTCTTTTCAATCTAGTATACAATATCCACCTGTTCTGTCAGACAGCAGGAATGTATGCCACAAATACAGACTACTGCCGTGACAGCAGCAGGTGTATGGCAGCAACAACTAATCAAATCAGCTGAATCAGAGGTGTGAATCGCATTGCACTTCTGTGAGATGAAAATGAGCAGAGAGAGCTAAATGGTTATGAATTTTTGGTTTGGGGTTGGTTGGTTTGTTTTTTTATTTTTAAGAACTTACTTTAAATTATAGGCAGTACAGCTGGTAAGTACAAGAAAATGTAATGAGGAATTGAAAGGAAAATAACATTTCATCCTTGCTGCAAAGGACAGTCAGAGATAGGTAGGGGTGGGGAGACACCCATTGTAATCACTCTGAAAAAGCAAAGCATGGGTTTTGATTTTCCTAAAGAAGCAAATGCAAAAGAACTCTTGTCTGTACCATATGACTCATGATGCTTCTTTACTAGGCTTAAAGAGAATTGAACTTGAGTAATAGCACCATTAGAGCTCTTTACCAGGAGCTAGTTCCTGTGGTTTCACTGGGTCCAGCTGCTGATGACTCACAGAGGAAGTGGCAGAGATTAGGTGCACGGGGAAAAAATCAGAACAGCTCAGAAATAAAGCAAATCAACCAAGCATTACCTTTTGTGCACAACAGAACAATGGCTTAACAACTAAGGTTCAAAATGATCCGTCTTATTCCCCTCATTTGTGCTATTTCTGTTGGAAAGACCACCAGGAAACATGTGAACCACTATGGAATACACACTGTAATCCATGGAACATCTCAATTAATATTCCCTCTTGACTACAGCTAGAACAATACATAGCATCAAGCAGTTTAATCTCCAGCAGTAATGCCTTTTGTAAGATCAAGAGGTCTCTCCCTTGAATTAAGGTTTAAGCGAGGATTTTGAAAATCAGTTAGGTATTCTGCAAAATGTATAGTGGTGGCTACAGGTTCCATAAGTAGTAGGAAGGTAAAATGCATAGACACAGGCTGGTTGTCTTTAGAAATGCTATTAGTAATTTCTCCTTTGCAAGTGGACATTGGGTTCCCTGTAGAAGAGACTTAATCCTCAAACAGGCTGGGTTACGAGCAAATATATCCAAGCTTGTATAACATTTAAAACACTGCCTCTAATATTCAGTTTTGTGCTATAAAGAAAGTATAACCCCAGCAGCAAAAAGTTAAAATATCAAACTTAAAAGGGAAGATACAGGGGAAAACATTCTGGATCTTGTTTAAATTACTAATGTACGGTAGTAGTGCTGCTGTTGGCTCACATCACTACAGTCTCGGACACATAGCTCAAGGGATGTTTTCTTCATGGAAATTGCAAACAGTTTAGGCTCTAAACTCCTTGAGGAGGAGTCCTGTCTGAGTTGCTATAGATTGATAAAGTAGCTTATTACAAAAACATAAGGCCGTTTTGACTAGATTGTACCATTTCTTTAACAAATATTTGAAAGGGATGATGTACTAAAAGCACCCTATGAAAAAAAATATTGCAAATTTTGCTAGGTCACTGATTTATTCCTAGTTTTAAAAATAAATTGGAAGAGACAATTTAACCTACCTTCCACTTTCTGTTTCCCATCAGAATTTCAGAGGTAAGATCAGTTAGTGATTATACACAGGGATGCATTTTATAAACATTTGCTTTAGTGATTAATGTAAAACGATTCACAACCATCTCTTTAGAATATTAAGTAATGCACTTTACTTCACATGTTTACCATCAGCCGGTGTTTCAAACCCCACAAGGTGACTGTGTGACACTGGTACACGGTCTCTGCAACACAGACTGAGTTTTGAAAAGGCCCACGCTACCCTCAACCTCAGTTGTGTTTCAGCTTAAGCAGCAAGAACTTCAAACAATATTGCCAAAGAGAAAGGTGCTTCTGTTGGTGTCTTCCTATATGGAAAATCAAACAAGAATTCAGTTCATGGCCTCTGTGCTCCCCAGACGGCAGGGCTGCACTATCTGCAGTAAGCAATCAGGACCACATTTAGGATAATAAGGATTGTGCTGTGGGTTTCCGATAGCCAGCGAGGGACTCGGGTGCGGTGCGGCAGTCTGCAGCGCTGTGGGCGGCCGGGGTGTGCGTAGGGTGCTGTCGCGGCGGTCCCGGGCGGTGACCTGGGGCACCGTGGGCTTTGGGGAGAGCTGCACCAGCTGTCTTGAAAGGCACGAAATTCCTCTTCCCTGCATGCAGCCTCATGGCCTTCACGCGCTCGGAAGCACGTGGACAGAGCAGGTCAGTTCATTTACTTTCCTCTCTTAAAAGTCAGTTATTTTATATCTAAATATTTTCATTCATCTCATGCACATTGACTCTCTGACACACATATGAAGATGAAAGGGATGAAACCATATTCCTAGCAATGCCATAAATAAAGATTCTGGAGGAAAAAAATAAAATTGAAATGGAGTTAATACGTGTTGGAAATTGTTTATGTGATACTGTTGTACTATCTCTTTAAGATACGCTAATATGAACTGGCTGTCAATACAACATCACTTAGTTGGTTTTCGTCTGGACCTTAGAGCACAACAAAATTATTAGTACATAAATCTCTACTAATTTACTCTAGATTATGATTCTTTCATCAACATGCACATATAAATTATACCATTAATCATAATGATTTCTTTCAGTATTCATGTGGATGTAATATGTAATTTCTTGGGAATCCCACTGTAATTTAGCATGAATTAATGTCCACTTATTGGAAAGCACTACCTACATTGATATTTCTAGGGGAAAAAGCCAACAACCGTGATGCATCTTAAACCACAGCCTAAATGACCAAGGTGCTGGTAAACAACCACCAAAGGAGCGTCGCGGCAGGTAAAGGAAGTTATCTTAAAGGCAGTTTGTTTCAAAGCTCGTTAGGCCAGATGGCAGCCTGTCTTCTAGGAGCACATAAAGCACGTGTGAGGGAATGGGGGGACTTCTCTCTCCTTCACCCTGCCCTGGGGAAGGACGGCGTGAATACGCAGAGCGAGGGGAGAGCCGAAGCAGAGGGGCATTGCTAGACGCTGGAGAAGGCAGAGCAAAGCCATCTGCTCCGCTGTTTTGACAGAGCAAGAGCAATAATAGCTGCGTCGGTCTTCGTGGGTAACACCTTCTAATTGGCCTCAACATTAAATTTCGCTGAGAGAAGCAGCACTATTCTTCCTCTTTTCTACAGACCGTAGTTTAGCAACGCGTTTACGTGCTTGGAGGTGGCTGGCCCATAGATTGAGCAGGTCGAGGACCCACGGATGGCTGCCTTGGCCTCAGTTTCCCCCACCTAAGAAATGCAGCTGCCTCCTTGAGAAGTGCTGTGCCCTTTCTGGAGGTGAAGTAGGATATTACTTAATCTAGCTATCAAATATATAAATGGAACATACATATATACATATGCATGCTTCATAAGTGAGACAGTGAGGGGGAAAAAAAGGAACTTCTGACTATAACGAAAGATTCATTAGGAAAAATGAACTAATCAGTGCTCTCCAAGGAGAAATTCATTCTGTTTAGGAGGCCGTACCCTCTGCTGCTGCACATACTTAATATAATTTATATTATTATTTAAATCACTGCGTAAATTTTAGATACTTTTAAAAATCAAGTTAATGGACCATACTTTACTGCTTAGCATCATTTATATCAAGAATTAGTGGCTGTGGAGATAATATATGTGAACACAGAGGAGAAAACACAAACAAGCAAATATCATAAAACTCATCTGTAGCATGGGCTTAAAATACAGCCACAGAAATGAGCCCATGAAGGGCCGTGCGTCGTGTGGTACAGACTTTCCTTTAAGCTGTGTTCACCCCTGTGTTTAAATACAAGAGATTCTTGAAATCACTTACCACCACAGAGGGGGCCCATCCTTGCATCAGCCTGTCATGGCAGAATATTTATTCCACCGGGAAATGTCCCCCTCTCCTCGCTTTGGATACAAAGGCAGGCGAGAATACAGCACGGCTTTCCCATAGCCGTAAGCGGAAGCAGAGACAGCAAATTAAGGAATTCTTGGGGAGAACAGACACACCTATAAAGACTGCTTAGGAGCTGAATAAAGGGGCTGAGATGCTTTAAACAGACACAGCCTAGAAACAAAGAAAGAAGGAAATAAAGATAATAAGAACCTGAAAGAGTGAGAGGATTCTGGCAGCTGAGATAAATCCAGGGCCTTCTGCTGCAGGCTCATTAAAAGACACAATATATTCCCTAAAAATGTCTTACCTGTACCAGGCAATAAACCAGCTGTGCATCATTGCTTCCGTCAGGTTAGCTGCGCTGTATTTCATTCCTCGGCATGCTCGCAGCAGAGAAATTTTGACGAGGAGCCCAGTCTCCAAAGCTTTGACGCAAAGTCTTTCACAGCCCCAGGTCCCTGTCAGCGTCACACTGAAGCTCGTGTCACCGAAGGGAACGCGCTGCCGCGGGAGAGGGGTGCAGGGACGGGACGGCCGAGAGAGTCGCAGCAGCCCGGGGAGGAGAGACGCGGATCCCGCCAGGTGGGCAGCGTGTACGGCAGCAAGCACGAGTGGGACACGGATAGTGCGAAGGGCTGGTACTAGCACTTCTTATTTAACGGCACTTCTCTAACTTATTTTATGATGCTCCTGAAAAGTAGAATTTTAGGTAAAGAGAGAGCGATGTAGACCTGAGAAAAAAACCAACCCGTAGCTGAGTCCGGGAGGTGCGAGAGGGGGGATCTGGAAGGGGAAGGGCAAAGCGGGGACAGTACCCCTTGTCTTGCTGGAGAAAGGGTCCCTTATCCCATCACTGAGGACTCTGTCCCTGTGGGGAGGTTAGAAGGTTTCTTCAGATTTGAGCATTAATTTGTGATTAATTAATTTTGTACAATTGGTCTTCTGATAGAAAAACAGTTTGGAGCTGAGAATGTTTTTGCTTTTGCGTCTCATGACTCAGGCCTAAATTCATCTACGTTTCATATTCCCTCGTTTGCAGTCTGTTTTCTTTCTGCCCGACTTGTAAACTTTCTACTTGGTAAAAGTTGTGAGGTTTTTCCATCTAGTAAATGAAGCTCCAGGCGTAGATCCTTTGCTGCTGCCACAGTGCAAAGACAGCTAAAAAAGTAAGCTTTTATTAACAGAGACAAACTAGGGCCTCTGGCATCTTATAGCGAGCCCTGACAAAGTGACTATAGTCAAAGTGTAATTTTAAACACAGAGCAAAATTCATAGACCACAGATAACCACCTCCTCCTCACACTGCTTAAACTTATATTCCGCCAAGGGGACAGTGAGAAAAGCTGTTTTACCTTGCGTCCCGATTTGCTCCTACTTAAGGGAAACGCAAGTCATGTTTTATAAAGTTGCGTTTTACTGTGCAGTTTGGAACCCACAAAGTCACTTAATTCCTGAATGTGATGTGGGGTAAAATTGTTTTTCTTTCAAAAAACCCTAAAAATTCTGTTTTGGTTGGCTTATTTCAGGTAACGGTAATTGTCCAAATGATTATTGTACCTAAATTATTAGTTGCTGCCCGAATGACTGCCTGCATTGCTGGGTCACCTGGCAGTTTTGTTATGAGCATTTTCATTGCCTGGACATAAATAATTTTCTTTCCTGATGAATTCACAAGCTCCTGCCTCAGACACTCCCTGCGCATCATCTGTGTATTACTCGGGGTCTGAAGCTAAGTGCGTAGGTTGCTCACAGCAACGCATTTCATCCCCGTCCTTTGGTTTCGGATGCAGCGTGCACCTCCAGCTGTCCAGGAGCACCTCCATTACCCAGCCTTGTGGTAGAGCAAATAGCATTCTGGCCTCAGTCTTCAAGCAGTAGATTAGTGACAGCAGTAGGCAGACAACTTTTGTCCCCAGGGAATATTAGAAATCTAGAGCTAGAAATAGATGGATTAACTGAAATGCAACTCAACCTCTGATCTACATTATTGCCTCTCTTCTTTATCTCACAAGGGAAGCAGAGATAAAGAGTGATAGACACTGATAATGATGGAAGTCCGCGATAATACACCGAAGTGATAAACTTCTTTGTGGCCCTCATTGTGCCCAGTTGTCTTCAGCTGGTTATGAGCTCTAGCCTCAAGCTATTTACACCATGATCAGGCTAGTAATTAGCAAAATGTTTAATATAATATAGAAGCAATTAGGAGGTGATAACATGCAATTAAGATGTGTTTTCAGATTAAAGATTTTATAGTGCTCTCTTTCTTGAAAAGATAAAGTGCCTATCTCAAAATGTCAAACTGCAGTGATTTAATCTGAGTTATTTTCAATTAATATGCATGTATTCTTGCGATGTGTTCACCGTTGTTATTGACATTGATAAATTAAGCTCATCCCAGCAGAATTTATCCTTGAGTCGCTCTATATTTCCTGAATGTCAGTTCTTTATTCGTATTTTTTTTTATGCCTACAAGCTGTGCACGATCTAACTCTAAGTCCCTTGATTCATCCCTGGGATTACAGTAATGTGTCAGTCTGAGTGGAACAATAATCTGAAAGGGCATTGTTATAAATAGTGTGTTAGAATATAATTGTTTGTCATGTCGTTTCTCCCCTTTAAATCCCTCTGAGTCCTGTTTAAGTAATTTAGACAGCTAGAATGACAAGAGTCTTGAGACTTCACTTATAGAGTTGTCCAACCAGTCTTCAGCCTACCCTGTCTTTTGAGACTGTCTCATCTGCAAAGTAGGAAGTGCAAACAACAGATGAGTTCCGACTACACCCTGGATTTGTTATGAGATTTTGCTCAGGCCATTTATAGAACAATGTAAATGCTACTGATACTAATTTTGCCCTGGCTAGTCAATAGAAGCGCTTTGACAATAGACATTAGGGTGTTTCCTGTCATCATTAAAGAAGTTAGAATCTTAAAGCATTGCAATTCAGATAATGCAGTGCAATGTCTGAAGGCAAAGCTTCTTTTTTTAATTTGATTTTTTTGTAATAAATTTTCNTTTTTTTTTTTTTAAAAAAACGGAGCCAGATTCTTAGCAATAGTGGTAAAACACTTTCAAGGAAAAATTGCTAGAAATGAGTGTCCTGTTAGATCATCTAGTCCAGTTACTGCAGGATTATTCCTTGTAACACTTTTTTCCACTCTTCAGTCCTCTCTAGGTTTTTTACACATGCGATGAGGCATCCAAACATCAGATGATTTGCATACAGCATGTTTTCCTGAATTTAACAATTACTTCCTTTCCTGTTTCTGCTAAGTATTTTCCCCATAGCTAGTGCTAACAGTTTTCAAATATTTATGTTTAGGTCTTTATCCTTCTCCATCTTCTACCCACTTAGGGTCTGCTTTATGATATTTTGTTCGTATGTGGTTGCAAAAAGGCAAGTTAGCTGACAGTCATTGCTAAGCAAGACAATTTGTATTTGGTTTTGTGTCATCCAGCTGTGATTAAACTCTTTGGAGACCATGTATTTAGTAAAGTAAGATGATATAACTCATCACAGCTTATGCTGACTGGCCAGTCGCTGTTATCATTTAGTCACCTAACCCAGTTCTTCACAGGACTGCTTGAACACGTTGAAGTGTTGCCACTTGACAATCCCTGAGTCACTGTTGGTCAAACCACACATATATGATTCTCACCTATAAATAAATGTCCATAATATTTTTCAGTAATTGTACAGGGAAACTTCCAGCCTCTCAGTGTCTCTCAGGCAAGTCACTCAGGACATAGAGCAAAATGCAGCTCTAGAATGTTATCTGTGAATCCCTCACTGTCCTGTCCTTCCACTTTTGCTTCACAGACAATTCAAAAGACAAGCAAAGAACACACACCACAACTAAAGGAAGCTGCCAAAAGCTGTGGAAGTGTCAGCTGGCACCACTGCTCATTATACAGATGGAGTTGTTGACTTTTACGTACATAAATGATCTGAGAAAAGCTATGTGAAGACTTTAAAAGAAAGCTTTCTATTGGCAAAAGGAAAAAGGGAAAAAAACATATGAAGAACCTCTGCTGAACTTTATTGGTGAGTAAGTAAATATGTCAGTGTCCTTGAGCCAAAAGAAATCTCACTCTAGGAGTGAGATTAGCTTTACTCAGCTGATTCACCCCATGAGTACCAAGGTCAGACACAAGGCAGTAACAAAAGCTGGCAAGTCCTGATAGCCTAGCCCGGCTTGTCTTGGATCAGGACCAGAGGTATGACCAGTTATGTCCTGTCTATGTAGAAAGTCTTCAAGCAGAAGGAGTTACGGTATTTCCTTCTCCTGGTTGATGAGGTAATTCTGTGAGAATAACTTTGCTCAGTGGACCACGGCTGGGTACAGGACTTGCTGGATGCACCATCCAGAAGGGATGGCAGCAGCGGGTGCAAGGTGGAGTCTGCAACATGGAGAGCAGGCGGGGACAGGTACCCCAGCCTGACCCAGCCCAGGTGCTTCTGCCAGCCTCATGGTGCAGTGAGTCGTCTGGGCTCCAGCATGTGAGATTTTGGGGGGTGTTCCTTGTACATTGGTAAAGCGATGAGTGGGAGTCAGTGGAGCAGTCAATGTCACCTTTGCAAAGACCACCCCATCGTTCTGTCCTGAAGTTCGGGAAAGCCTCTGATTGTCTGTTTGCCTCCCCCAACAGTGCAGTAGTCCGGAGGTATTAACAGAAGGAGGTAGTAACTAAGGTTGGAAAAATGCAGCATAGGAATAAAAAAATCTTAATGTTGACAATATAAGACTAATACATAAACAAACACAGTAGTAACACAAATGCATTAATGCCATTGGGATGTTAACTGAGAGGGGTATTTCTGTGCTGGATTTGCCTCTAGCTACAATTATAAGACCATTTGTACAGTATATTTTTGTTTAATATTTTTCTTTACAGGCACTCCATCAATGTCATATACAGAGCTTACTGAATTATGCCACTCACATATTTAATAACAAATAATCCTTCCAGGAACTATTATGGATTTAAGTGTGATTATAGTAAGGATATCCAATAGCTACTTTAACTTACACAAATATCCATTTTGCAAAGCTGCAGACTTAATTGTATTGTAGCCTAGATATGCATCAGTGTTAGTTGTGCTTCTAACAAGTTCTTTTACTTTTGACTAAAAAATGATGCCTACTACAAAATTTTCTCAAATAGCGTGATCATTATACTATCTCCACACAGATGAGAAATGAGGCATTTAAAACAATGTTACAAAGTGTGCTAAAGTGAGTTTTGGTTGCTGCTTTTCTCAGTAAATTTCTGCATTAGTCAATTCAGAATCAGGCCAAATATTTCATGCAAATGGTCTTTCCTATGTGATGTAACAGGAAAATGAAAAATGTTCACTTGATCAACAGTGTCAGCTGGTAAAATAAAAGGTAGTGTTCTTTTTTTTTCTTGTGTTTGTTTCTCTGGTTTCACATTTATGTAATGCACATTTAACAAAAGAGGAAAACAGATTTTTGCAGAGCTACCTTTGAACCTTAGAGTTGCTTTACAACACTTATTGCATTACTAACAAGCCACAGGTGTACACTACAGGAGCGGGTGAAAATGTAATTGAGGGGTATGATGACAGTTAATTGTCCATAATGTATTTATCCCAAGATGCACTTATGCATCTGTTATATATTTAGGTATTTGTTACTAGTAGCTTTGGTGATACTTAAGCAGAGGGGCATCTATATCTAAAAGACAATAAAAAAGGAAAATGCTATCAAGGGGCTCTAAAGTGGCAAGACAAAGAAAGTTCGTCTCTTTTTCACTGTCTCTGAAATGAAAAGGTCTATTTATTTCAATGGGATTTTTTTTTTTTTTTCCACATATGCCATATTAAGGTTTGAGTACAAAACACTTGACTTCTGTTTCTGGGGGTACTAGAGGACTGAATTACTTGATTACCTGCAGGCATTTTAGTAGTGATGTATTTTGATATTTGCCTTTCTAATATAGTTTCTTCTCTGTTTCGGCTTATTGTTGTTATAAAACGGCTTTGCACAATAGATTAGTGTCTATTCACCCATTGACACATAGAGGATTTATGTGTGGGAGTAACCCACAAACTTCCCCTCCTCTTTACTGCCTCCCTCCATGCATGCCTTGAGAATAGATGTGATAATTAGTCATCTACTTTTATCTATATTTGTATGCCATCCAGACATTTCAGATGAGAACAACAAGTCGCTGTACTGAAGCGGTGTCCTGAATTCAAAATGCAGCGATAGAGCTCAGATGACTTTGGGCAATTACCCATTTTCTGGGCCTGCTTCTGCTCTCTGTGAAGTCAACAGCAAAACTCCCGCAAGGGTCAGCAGTGAGGGGACCCGAGCCTCAAAACCCGAGGTTATTCTTCTTGAGATTGCTCAGCAGGAGTCAAATAACTGAAACCAAACTGCATATCTTTAAAATCCAGTGCAGATTAGATTAATAACACCACCATTTCAGGGCGGTGGTTAGTATCAGGCAGACACTCAGCGAATAGCTCGTGCTTTCCAAAGGTTAGAAGTAAATGGGCAAGCTGTAGGAGGGGACGGCTCGCTCCATTTCAGGCAGCGGCAGAGCCGAGATCCTAACCGGGTTGTGCAGAGCGTTACGCTCCTTGGAAAGTTAACTTTGTAATCAGAGTTCATCTTTCTTGCCGTGAAGCTGGCCCTGCATTTGGGTTTGCTTGCACGGGCTCCCATCGAGTTGAGCAGGATTTTGTAAGGGGGACAGTAGTCCCACTGCATATAAGATCGGGGCCTATATAACTGCATTATCTTAAAAGACCAGAACTCAGTTCATATCAGAAGCTGTTTGCTCATTTGAAATTGGCTAAACATTAGCATCTTAGAAATATTATCTGAAGTTGCTGAGCACTGATATTAACCTGCTGCATGCTTGGAGTGCTCTGATAAAAATGCAGTTGCTGTGGTAATTGTTATATTGTGTTCAGAAAAGTGCCAAGAATATAATTGCTTGCAAAATGACTGTGCAGTTCAGCTTTAATCTACATGGCAAAACTGTTTACTAAAATTAAAAAAAAAAAAAAATCCAAGTCTTTGCATAAACAAATATATTCAGAAGTAGACTCTTTATTAAACTTTTAACACCAAAATTGTGTTTATAGTTTATTAATCAGACGCTATTTGTAACGTCTGCTGTTTGTTAAAAACAAAACCCAAAAGCACATAGCACCCAAGAAACCCCAACAATAAAACAAAACCCCCAAAACACAACAAACCTAAACCACCAGAGGATGATTTCCTTAAGAATGTTCTCTCAGGTATGTTCAGAATATTAATTAGGCCCATCTATTTCTGTCGGATAATAACAATGTCCAAGAACTGAATAGAATCTGTGACCTGTGAAAGGGCCATTCATATGCTTTAGTCTGCCTTAGCGCATTCCTTAACAAGTGAACATAGACCTTTTTCATAGTCATCCTAAATGTTTCAACTGTGTGTTTCATGGTTTGGTCCTTGTGTCTCCAAAACACATAGCTTTTTTCTTTCTTTCTTTCTTTTCTTTTCTTTCTCTTTTTTTTTTTTTTCTTTTTTGTTTTTTCTTTCTCATCTAGTGGGAAGTATTCCATGCTCTCCTCATTTAAATGCGTATGCCTTTATGGTTATTTTTACTGCCATACCTATGGGGCTTCTTACTGTACTGCCTGTAGCTGAAGGAGATTTTAAAGGAATTAAATTTATTCAGTTTAATCTTCAGGGGCATACAACAATATCTTAAACAATTAGCAATAATTAAAAAGCATCTATTCAAACTGTGTAAAAAGCAAATAGATTTAATTTAAATACAGTAGTCAGGCCTAAAGGTTTTTTTCATTAAAACCAGGAAAGGTCTTCCCTTTTCCCCACTCTTATTTTAAGCAACTTCCCAGCAGTTATTTTGTTACAGTATTTTGTCAGTTGTTTGGTGACTTCCAACACGTGAAATGCGTTGGGTGGTTCAGAGCACTTCCTGGAGGGTTTGCATTAGGGATTACTAAAGCCTCCCCAGGGCTGACCTAGGCACGCTGCCTGGTTGCCTAAACTGAGCCCAGAGGTTGAGCTGCTTTGGAAACTTAAGAGCCTGCTCTGTTAAATGTGACTACTTCTGTGTTCAGCACAGTGGCTGTACAAATATAGCCGCAGTACAGTAGTCTAACGGAGATATGGTCAAACATAAGTAACCGCTGTATATCCCAGTAACTATAATAATAATAACAAACAATAAAATTACATTAGAAATATTTAAGGTCTTACAAACAAATCTCTGCTCAGTACGTGATCATAAGTGGTTGGAGTAGTAAGTAGCGTAGTGACTCTCCTTTGACACAGCGCTGTATGTGAGCAGAACAATCCTCACATGTGATGCGTGTGCTACGAGAAGTTTCTGCTGCTACTGGTCACTAGTGATGGTGGAAGGTACCTTCAGGTGGGACTCCAGAAGCTACCTGTGGTCAGACCTCAGGCAGAGCTCCTTCCCAAGGCAGCCCCAGTCTATCCTGCCTTGGTTCTAAGGCACGCTCAGGAATGTGAGGTCAAATACTGGATGGAACTGGGACACACTAATCTGTGCTGTTACAACTGAATTAGGGTGTTCATGCCATCCCTTGCTTGTATCTGTTCTTCTCCCTCCCTCTCTGTTCAAAACCACATTCAATTATTTCTTGAGGATTGTAGCACGAAAAGTGACACTCAAGTACATTCTGGTAGCAATTTCAAGTTAAAGATGCTTGTCCCTACCTGATCACTCTCAGTCCCACAGCACAGCTCATTGATCAAAAAAGAAACTTGGGCTGACGTGAGGGAGGCCAGTGCATGGCAGCCAGGGACTGAGAGGAATCGGTAGGGCTAAGGCAGAGCAGCAACTGCTCGTGCCAGCGGAGAGTACTGTCTGCAGAACTGCACCTTTCCTGGGCTGTAATCAGAATAACATACACTTTTAGACTCAAACTGAGACATTTTTACTTGCATAGTTTATCAAGGTGCTTAAAAACACTTGGATTCAGGTAGCCTTCTTTTTTTAATTTAGCCAAAAGTCTATATATTTGACTAACGTGGTTTGGGTTTTTTTCAGCCTGGAGTCTTTCATAAGGGGATGAAAGGGAAGGGATAAATTCTAGACAGTTTGTTGTAAGTGCCAAAGAAAGTGACAGCTATCTACATGAGCAAAATTTCTAACAGCGCCTCACATCCACTGGAAAATGCTTAAGAGTCCACAAATAGAAAAAGGTTAAAAACTACTGACCTAAATAATTGGTTCAATTTTCAAGAGTGCTGAGCATCCAACTGTTCTCATTGATTATAAACAGATGATGATAACGAATAACAGCTCCCATAGTTGATGAAAGGCATCTTTTCTGGGGAACTTGTCCACAGATGCTTAGAAGAAGGATACATCTAATACAAGTCTTTGATAAGGAGGAACATTTCTCCCTTGGTTGTCTATTTTGTATGCATAGCGTACATAAATATTTTTGCTTTCACACTATCTTATTTTTCCTTAGAACTCAGTTTAGAATTGAACTGCAGCAGATAAGAGAAAGCATAAGACAAGATCTTAGTTTCATATGTGGATTGTATGCTTCATGCTTCAGTCCTGAAACTGTTTTCATATTTACTGTATTATTTGACCACCTTTTTAAAACTTAGTAAATTCAACATCCTATAATACAGAGGAGTTAGAAAAATGTGTGAGTAATCTGTTAAATTTTATACCAGCTTTAGATCTTTTTGTTGTTGTTGTTGCCACATCCAACAGGTTTCATGTTTTGATTCTGTATTTTTGTGGTAAATACAGAAGAGCTGTGTTGTTTACTGGGAGGAAAATTGTACCAAGTGTTACCATGAGAAAATTGAAGCTTGCATTTTAATTGAAAATTCTGGACACCCTCCTTAAAGTTTTTCTTTTTGATGTTGTCATTCATATACTTCAGATCTCTGGGGTTTTAGAGCTTTGTTTTAATTAATCTTTTGAAAGTTTCTGCAAGATTGATGTGGGCAGCAAATTTTGTCGGTCTTGTTTTGCAATACTAGTGTTTGTGACTGACAAGAATCTAAGCTGAAAATATGTGAAGTCCTCTTGTCAGAAAGGCTTATCAGTCTATTCAAAATATGTGTTCTATAAAATAATAGCCTTGGTCCCTTTTGTCAAATTCAATATTGCTCTGATCTATCAATATTTGGGGCAGCTTTGTTACACCAGTTGTCAACAAGGAAACAAGCTTCTTGCAAAAGGGCATTTTTCAACACTTCTCATTGTAAGTGAGGGCATTAAGTTGCAGTACTGATGATAGCTGGAACCAGTTTGTTATACATAAATGAGGTCATCTGATCGGTACCCAACCAGGAGAGTATTTGTATAAACTTTTGATTAAATCAGTAATCTCCTTTCAGGAACTCTTAGAGACATTGAGCTAACTCCTTTCACCCAAATCCACAGGACCACTATTTAAAAATAGATAACCTAGTCTTGCATGTTGGCAGCATTTATGGTGACTGTGCCATTTTCATACAAGGTGCTAGGCTTGTCTATATGAGCAACGCTGAGCATAACCTGTAGCTTCCAGGCTTGCTCACTATGCCTAGTCCACATCAGGTGGCAAAGTAGAAGAGGATCTGGAGTTAGTGAGCCACTCATAAATCATAATGGAGTGAAGCAGAAAAAAGATGCTCAAATGGAAAGATCTGCAGGCAGCTGCTGGTCCTTGTGTGCAGCAAGTGAATGAAGCCATGCTACAGGCAAGGGCAGCAACACTTGTGCAGGTACTGCATTGGCCCACCTCATATTCTGCTCCTTTTAATGACACCCAAACACACTTAAACCCATCAGTTTCGCATTATCACTTAAAGTCAAGAGAGGTTGTTTAATAAATACATACGATCATCCTCTCCACTCAGAAGAGGGAGCCAGAAAGCCAAACTCAGGGAATCCTGGGGGCCGTAGAAATACGAAGGCTGCTGAGAACACACACATGCAAATGGCAAATTTGATTACAACGAGGGGCTGTCTGCTTTGCAGCTCCTGGAAGCCCACCCTCAGCCATAAAAATGCAAAAATAGTGCAACAGGCAATGTGGCAGAACAGGGCGCTCTGTATTCATTCACAATTAGGTGTTCTATTCTGTTGTCACCAGATGCTGCCACGCACATTACACAACAGAAATGGGATTAGCAGGAATAACAAAAACCTGTCAAAGCACAAAACCATGGCCTAGTAGTCCTGACAAATTAAACAGCCTACAATGAGTGCCAGAGCATGAAAATCACTCACCCTTCCTCTTCTATCTCTCAGAGGTAGGCAGTAAATGCCTTCTTAAAGGCAGGCCACCATGTAGCCAACACTACGAGTAGAGGAAAAAAAGGCACTTTCATTTCTGAATGAGTGTAGATTAACGACAAACCACCTGACTAGTGACTATCTGAAAGAGACTTGTTTCATTCTGTTAAATACAGGATAATTCACATGTTCCTGGTATGTCCTAAGTAACCCATGTTAGAAGGGCTGTTATACCTAGCTATGCATTTCTATACATGGGAGCTTCCATGGAGTGCTGTTAGCTTGATTTGTATCTGTGTAATGCAAGATAAAATAGGTCCAATAGCTATGTGAAACTCATGTTTTGCTCACCATGCTCATGCTGATGGGTCATCAACACAGGATGCTGGAGGATTCAGAGGGTGAGTGAAGACTATTTGTACAGAAATTAGCTCCAAGGCTGGGAACCAGATGATGAGTTCTGTGTGTATTGCTCTGGGATAGCTGCAGTGTTTGCAGGTTTTTAAGATAAGAACAGGAAGCTCATGTCTGCTGTAGCCTGTTTTACTTATCTTGAGTTTAATAATGGTGTCATTAAGCTGAGCAGCCAACTGTGCTTGAAATTTCTCTAGGGCTATATGAGGAGTTGCTCTTTGTAACCCAGTTGTCCATTTGGCATCAAACTCATGTCAAAAGCAGTGACTTGTAACAGGCTTTTTCACGTGCTTTTTTTCAAGGCATCTTTTGGGTTTGTGGGCTGCCTGTCACTCGCTCATCCTACCTTAGTATTCTCTGTAGATGGTGATCATTGGCCACTCTTACCGCATCTGTACAGCTCTTCAGCTGGAAAATTTTTCTCCCAGACACTCTCAGACATCACCTAAACTTGGTGAAATTTTATCCTTGCCATAACCTCCGCTATGTGGTTCTTCATTTTTGCTATGTGTGATTTCTAATAACATAAGTGAATGGACATGAGCTAGGGGTAAATGGGAGATAAGTAGCTGGAAGATGAAAATCTTTAGGCAGCCTTCTAGATGATACTTACTTTCACAGTGCTCTTTTTTTGTTTTTTCTTCCCCCCCCACCCCCCCTTCTTTATCCTCACTTTTTTTCCTGTCTAAGGGGTGGCAGATAAGTCACTCAGCTTTAGTGCTACTGTAAGTTTAGATGACCAATTCAGCAAGGGTGACAAATGCTACTTTCTTGCCTCTTTCCTGACCCCATAAGATTTCCAAGATTTCTTCTGGGAATTACTTACAGAAGATGTATTTCTTCATCTGTGCCACAAAAACCATTTTTCCCCTTTATTTCCGCCCTCTGAGAAAGTCCTTGGAGTAATAGGTAAAATGTCAGAAATAATTAAGAAAAATACTGATATACACTGTGGCAGAGAATTATACCTTTTGAGATGGTCGTTGCCATCATCTGTAATCAGTCCCCTGATAGATATAAATACCAGTTTTATCACCTTGTTTTAGATGATGATGTGTTGAATCAATGTTGATGAAGACTATATTTTGGCAACTTCAGTTAAAGGGAAAGAATAGTTTCAATTGCGAAGCAGAGGACACAAGTTCAAAATAGAGAAAGTAATTGACACAGAATGCACACATTCTTTTATATAATATCTATTTGATGCCATTTGTAAAAAAAATTTCTTATCTGTTTTGTTCTTAATTTTTCTTTTACTTACTTTTACCTTAGACACCTCTGTGCATGGAAAACATCTCTGTAGGAGTGCTTAGACAGCAACTGGTGCTAATACGTTTAACATATTAAACACTCAGAACATCATGTCTACGGTGGCAGATAAGTGGCAATGGCTAAGCTTAAAGAGCTTATGTCACTTTAATGTTATGGAGGAAAAAATAGGTAGGTGCTGGTTACATCTTAAGGAATTTCCTGTGATGTGGTGACTCCATAGTATATATACTAATATTGTTTCAGCCATATACTACGGTAAATACAAAAAAAGGCAAAGGGACCAGAAACCTTTCTATGGCATATCTGGGAAATTCATAGTTTTCCTCGGGGCTTACTACAGAAGATGACAGGCTTTGAGATAAGGGGGCATCCTGAGTGAGGAGACTGCCGCCCTGAAAAGAGTAAGAGAGTGAGCTTAAAGGGGGGGTGCTTTGCAAGGTAGCAGAGACATTGACAGGTAAGAAATGGAGACTTGATGTTAGTGTGATAGAAAAGGTAAATGCAGAAGACAAGGAGAGCTACAGGAAGAAGAATAGGAATGGCAAGAAAATACAAGGAAAGATGTACAGAGGGGAAATTTGCCTGAAATAAACACAAGGCACCAGCTGGTGCTGGCGTGGTGCTCTGGGCTGGCGATGCCACGGTTCTGTCCCACAGAATTTCCTGCCTCAGAGCTTGCTTTCTGCTTGGCGTGGAGAGCACGTGTCCGGTTAGTACCCATGCCCAGGAGCACCGTCTTTACTTTTTGGGCTAAGTGGCTATTCGCATTATTAGGTGTTTATGTCCTTAAGAATGAACCTTTTTGTCCTGTGTCTTAAAGGAAAAGGCCATATTTATTTTCAAGGGAAATGGATCGTGACTAGATTTATAGTACCATGTACTCAAAGATCAAATTGCATGACCGCAAGCATTTATATTTTTATTTATAGGAAATAATATAAAGGAGCACAAAGCTTATGTGCAGCTTAAGTGTTGAGCATTTATCTTTTTCAAAATGCATTAGAAAGGCAAATGGACTTGGAATGCCAGTTAAAAAGCAAGGATCACTCACTGTAATTTATTACTTTTTGTATTTCGGTAGAATTGAAGTACGAGTTACAGTGCCTGCGGATCAACTTGAACTGCTCTACTATATTTTATGAGGTACAAGGTAGCAATTGGTTGCATAAGGAGCTAGAGATTTGGTACTAAATCCTCTTCAACTTTTAAATTATACTTCTGTATTCTTTGATTATTATTTTTTTAAAGCCCTAACAGTTTTGTCTACATAGTAAAGTAGATACCTTAATCTCTTTTGGAACAGATCTCCATACGAAAAGCCTTGCATCCACATGCAAACTTCTGTAGATCACTCAAAAATTTCCAGACCTTGGGAATTCTGGGATATTGGGACAGTCTTCGGGGCCAGAGTTCTCGTGGTCTACATTAGACTTAAAAATTAGCTCGGGCCAAAATCCTCAGCAGAGGCATGCTGTGTTCACATGATAGACAATCGCTCATGCCAAAACAGTGTAAACAAACTACTGCCTCAAAACTTTTATATAAACCCCAGATTTTTCCAGAAATTTTTCTAGAGCTTTTCTGGTATGTGTTGATCTCTCTCTATGCTTAAATTTCTTTTCTCCTTGTCTATCTATTCAAAGCAAAAATAATAGTGGAAAAATTATCCTCCGCATCACAGATAGAGCAGATCTCTGATGAAAAACAATAGCTCAGTGTTTGTTTTCATTACACAGGCATGAAAATCCACTGAAGCTGACTTGGGAAGTCTAAATTTTGCTGCCTTCATAGACTTCTGTATCCTGGAAGGACAGAAAACTCCCTGGTGTCTGAGACCCGCATGCAGTCTTGCAGAATGTGATATGTGAATATAATCTAATACATGTATCAGGGAGCTGGAGAGTACATTGTCTTTTCATGTAAATGTATTAGCAAAGTCCCCAGAACTAAATTCCTGAAGTGGTTAGGAAAGCTGACAGAGCACAGTGGAGCTGGAAACTTTTTCACGTTGCTCAGCAGCCTGAGTTGAGTGGCTGGGCTCAGCAGAGCACCATCCACATGCAGTAAGTACATATTGTTGGCATCACCTGAAAATTATTGTTATCTCTGGAAGACTGCCTGTCATGTGGATAGTTTTAACGCACAATATCATGTGCAGTATGAAGCAAATTTTGCATGTTTTCAGACAGAACACAAACCCAAGAGCTGCAGAGTATATCTATGCAGAAATAGCCAATGGGCACTGGCAACCAAACAATGGCTCCTGGTGGCCCAAAACCTGTTTCTCTTGGAGCTTCTGGAAATGCCCCATGTCCTCACGTCACTGCTGGCTCCACAGGGCTTTGAATCAGGCCTGCCCAGCTGATGTTGCAAAGGCTGAGTCTGGCTTTGCATTTTAGCTTGGATCAGGAATGCACTTCTAAAGCAAATCTTGTGACCGTCTCCACTGTTTACGCTTTTGTTCACATTGAGGAACTGTCTTAGTATGTGAACTGGAATTAATTTTGGATAAAAGTAAACCAGAAGATGTGTTCTAGGACTACATCTGACACTCAAGCTAGAAATAGGTACTCAGTCTGTGTGGTTAAACAAGAGATAGTCCAAAGTAAACTTAAATAAATAAATAAGAAATGCTCGTAATATAGAATTCTGGTCCTCACTGTCAACTGTTTTGCTCTGCAGATCTGCTTCTGCTGGTCTGCACTGTTTACCACTGTGGATGTAGCCTTAAGGTTCAACTGAGCATTTTTTTGCAGTATAAAAAGATCTTTCTGGTAGCTTCAGAAGATGCTCGATCTGTCTATAGTTAAGGTTCTTAAAAAGTGCAATGGGGAAGATAATACTTTCTTTATCAAACAGTAGGCATCTCAGATGAAAGTCTGAGTAAGTCCAAAGTGTAGTAATAAATATTTTAACTCTTACTACGGCTCCAGGATCCTCATACAATTCTCTTTAATATATACGTATGTCTTAAAGGTGCAGATCTGAACTGTAAAAATACACCAAAGTTGATGGCAGTGCAAATAATCAAATCCTCTTAATATAAGCTCTGCGTGGTCTCCCATATGATTTTCAGTGCCTGGTAATTGTTTATGGACCAGTTTCCCCTGCAGTGCTGCTTGTATATGTATATACAAAGGGAAAGGAGAGCAACAGCCTCTCTTGGTGTAGCAGACAGTTGCTAAATAAATCTGTACTGGGCAGGTACAGTGTCACCCTAAATGAGGCATAGATCATGAGTCAAATTTTAGGAATAAAGATACTAGCTAGGACAGTGTGGCATTGTGAATCTTCCATGAGAAAAGGAAAATATATTTTGCAGTATTTTGTTTCAGCTGTTTTAATAATACCTAAATTTTGTTCACCGAGGACTTCATGCCATTTGGATTGTTTTCGCTGAAATGTGAAAGCAATATGCCCATATCCAAGTGAAATTAGATTTAGGGTTTTTTCCCTCTTTTTGAAAAACAAAGTTACTTAGTACATAGGAATTGCTTATGACACTGGGATATCAAGCCATTTTTGTGGAATTGCAAGAAAACATGATAAAACACAATTTGCTGTTAGTGCTGTTAGCAGTGCTTTGAACTGGTGAAAGAGCCACATTCCTTATTATTCAGACATATTTTACTTTCTGTGTTAATGTGTGATAAATATACGATCAGTTCCATAAGTCCTTGAAAGATAGGATATTCACTTCAGTATTTTAAAATGAAGTTTGATCCATCTTAAGTTTCAGCATGAGTTCTCATTGGCAGCATGACGTTAATAAATCATCAGAGCACCATTGATCAACTGACTTATTTAACACTGCACAAACAGCAAGAACTTATACTGGGCCACAAACCCCACTCCATGCCTTTGCCATTAAGAAAGTTAATAATTTCACACTGACAGGTTATTAAGTTCTCTCTAGCCCCAGAGTTAATATGAAAAACATTTACAAGAGGTTTCTGGGCAAAGAACGAGTTGGGTCTGGTCCCAGATCAGGGTGAGCTGTTCCAGGTGAGACAGTCACTGCTAGCTCTGTTCAGAGCCTCAGCCTCTCCACCTGAAAAATGGGGGAAATTATTCTGGTCCTTATAATGTGGTTACAGATTGACTGGGTCCCATTCCATTCAATCCATTTTCTCCTTCTGCTGTAGGATAGCATTTCCCAAGTGCTGTAATCCTTAACCAATTATCTTAGACTTCAGTCTGACTCGGCTCATTACATGTTTCTCTGCTCTCCACTCCCTGCTCATCTTTCTTTGATGTTGCGTTTTCATACATTACATTCCCCACGTGCACTTGTAGGATTCAGCCTATATTTGCCTTATTATAACTTTCACTATCTTCATAATGAACTGGCTCTGTTTTCTCATTTCATGTAATGAAAAGAAACTACTGTCAAATAGCAACCATTAATAGTAGGAATTTCTCCATCTCACTAAACAGGAACACTCAGATCTTCACCTGCAACATTTAGTAAAATCTGATCTAACTCTGTCTCCTTCGAAACACCAGCCTGGCATCTAAATTAGGTCTTAGATTAGAACAGTTATCAAGACTCCCTCTTTCCTCTNCAGAAATATTTGGAGAATAGTTTAGCCTTTACAAGGTGAATCTTTAAATACAAGGTGAAGTTGTGAACACCCTCCATGAAGCAGGGGAGCAGCCTTGGACAACTGGCATCCTGACTTCGCATCCTTTACAGAAGGAACAGCTACACAGGACATATTCTTCAGCCTGCCAAAAAGGTAATGCAGAGAAGATATCAAAAAGGGTCAGAACACAATGTGTAGCCGAGTGTTACCTGCCGTGAGCCCGTGTGCTGCAGGTATTGATCCTTTAGGGGGGTTCACTGGGCAACTGGAGAAGTTCACGGAAGAGAAATCCAGCAAGGACTGCTAATAGGAAGCCTCTAAGATGCAAAGTTTTGGAGGCTGGCAGACTTTTCTGGGTAAATATCACTAAATGTTTGCTCCTTTCTTGTGCTAATTCCCAGACATCCACTTTTGGTCACTGTCAAGGACAAGTGGGCTGAATGCACATCTCGCACAAGCTGGTAAGACACTTTTTATAGTCTTCAGTACCTCAGCTATCTGCCTCAAGCTGGTGGAGTAAATCTGTGCCTCCATTCCCAATGTGTGGTTGTGGGTTCCCTGTGGAGGGCGGTTTGATCAGACCTGCTAATGGGCCTGCTCCTGCGAGCCGAGCTGCACATACGCATTAGCGTTTGTTAAGGTAAAGTTTCTAACATAGCATTAAATTGAGTTTTAAACGAATGAGCTGATAGAAATGCCATCGGAATGATCGCATTTCAGTTCAGCAAGACCGGATTTCTTTTCATTTGAGAGAGCTCTGATCTAATTTCGTGTCTTCCCACTGGATTTTTATTTCTCCCAGTTGGCAGTGTAATGGGTTACATTCTGGTAAAACACACAAATATTTTCTAACTGCAAACCATCATGTTTCAGTGGTTTCAGCTTTTCAGATTGTTATCTGCAACCACCACTTTTTTCCAGATTGAATGTGCTGCTATTTGAACTCTGATCCCATGGATGGAGCGTGAACAGCACCTTTAGTAGGGTGGGAAATGCTGTCTGTTAAACCACGGCCGTTTAAATGGTCATAGTTTCTTTGTACACATTGACCACTGAAAAAGAAAATAAGTTCTGGTCTTTTACTAATGGATGCATTGTGTGAATTAGAATATTTAACTATTTTAAAGCATGCAGTGTGTATCTGCTGAGTTGTTTGTGGGACTGAATTTCTAATAACTTTTTTAATTGGAGGTTGAATTCAGGTCCAAATGGGCAGATCTTAATAACTATATAAACCACTTATCACATCAGTAGGCAGATCTTGATGTGTCTTCAATATTTAATTCAGTCAGATATCTTTAAATAATTCAGTGATTTTTAATTAAAGAAAAATAGGGTATTTAGCTGATTTTTTTTATTATTTTATTTTATTTTATTTTATTTTTTTTAGGCCAGGGGAATATTTATCAACATGATTCCATGCCTTTACTCTTTAATATCTTTTCTTTCCCCGCTTGGTATTTTATGGCTTTTGAATTCTTTCTTAGTTACATATTTTTCTAAAAACAGGGACTTTGATTTGTAAATGTGAATGTGATCAATAAAAACCTATGGCTTCAAAGTGTCCTTATTTATATTTAAATCCTTCCTCTCACCTGCTGTTTGTTGCTTTTTAGTTATGTCACCAGTCCCACTGGAGCTCAAAAAATTTAGCCGGTCCTCTCTAAACTCCCAGACATGTTCTTTTCCCATGTATTCTCCTGTCCCTGCAGCTTCTGATGTAAAACAGATTTAAGTTTGTGTAGAGCAGAGGTCAACATGAAAGCTTAAAACAAAACAAAAAAAAAGCTGGTATTCAACTTTTAGCTCTGGTTCTTATTATAACTGAAAGCTGTATTTTAGTAATTTAAAAATGGTAGTATTGTTCTACATCCGTACCCTACCTTTCACTGAATTTCTTAGTGGCTGTGATGCTCAGTTTAGAAAAACTTCTAGACTAGCTGATGATCATTTGGATGAACTGCTGCCAGTTATGCCACAATGGTAAAATTGACAATTATTTTGCAAATTGAGCAGCGTGAAGTTTGCATTTATTTTGCTTTAGGTTATGGTCAAGAGCAAAGCTTTGAACCCATTTCTCCCATTCCTGAGTAGTTATTTGCACAGTCATGACTTTGGTGAGCCTTTGGTATGGGTAGTAGGAGTAGAGACTTCATGAGATCGCATCAGTGATGGATTTCCTAAAAGTTTATTGCTAAGTACTTCAATTTTATTTTTTTTTAACAGAACAGCTTTTTCAGTTCTGTAGTTTTGCAGTAACACATCCCTTTCTGAATGCCTCAGTAAATAATCATGAGTTAAGTGTTGAACGAGGATTATATACTGCATGCTATGGCTCAACGTGTTAGTCCATTTACCAGTGTCGTATATATGTACCCAGCCTTCTGCATTCTTCAGTGCTTAATCAGATGGAAATAGCAATTGGAGGTGTAATTCAGTGTTGTGCATAAGGTCATTAAACCCTGTGGTAATGGGTAAATCCAGACCCTGCTGTGGCCTTATAAGGCAATTTGGCAAAGAAACCAGTGGTATTTTACTGAGCCAATGAGAGCTGGACAAGGACTGTGTCCCCGTTAAGGGATGAAGCCCCACTGTATGAATTTGCTGTCTTCTATCTTATGTGGAACATGTCTAAGCTGACAAGGATCTAAACCAAGCACCTTCCAGCCTCTCTTCTTCTAGGGAGAGGTATGTACCCAGAACAGCTCTAGAGCTGCTCCCTGGTGCACTCCAAGAGTGTCTGTCTTTCTGCTCTTCAGTTCAACATCCATCTTGAACATAAATTTCTGTGGAAAAAGTACATTTTCCCCAGGAATTTCATTCATGCAAAATGAATCCTGAGATGAGGTAGAAGGTAATGAAGGTATTCACTGTAATAATTAATTATAAATCAGAATAGAAATCCCAATATTATCAAGGTTTAGGCCTTATCCTGTAGTAGGCTGGCAATTTGACTGAAGCTAGAAGGATGTGAGAGATATACGCAACTCTATGGGAGCTCATAAAAGAATGTAGTCAGTGTTCTGCCCATAGCAAAATCTGACACTAGCTCTCAGCTCTGAATTTGGCATTCATTTAGCATCTCTTCCACTTCTGGATAAATGTGACCACTCTTTCCTCAATGGTCATTTATTGCCCCTCTGGTAGAGATGGCTTCTTCATGGACATGGAAGATGGAGTAGAACACAGAAAGCAGATAAAAAGGCACTAGTGAAATGAAGTCATCTGAAAAAGTAGAGAGAGGGGGGTTTTTTATGTCTGATAGCTAAAAAACCATCATGGCCCTAGGGCCTTCAAATGTGTTTGATTCTTTTGTCTGCAATAAGGAATTTGAGCTCTTTGAGTGTTTTGGGGCAGGTCAGGTGGTTAATTTTGAAGTTGTTTGCCACAGCTGTGTAAATCTTAGAGAACCCCATGAGGCCTTGAATGCATAGTATAAACTCAGGAGATCTGAGGTGGACATTGTAAGAGGCAGGACTTTGTCACAAGAAAACTGTCGATGGCAAGGGAGAGTCATTTGCAGATGATTCTGAGATGGAAGGAAGGAGAGACTGAACTCGCATGAGATTTGGATCGAGGATGCCATGGGGTATTCAAGCAACAGATATTCTTTAGAATCCACTGAAGATTATTTTAATATCTCTCATTCTTTGCACAAGAGCTCTGTAAAGTGTGCTGAAGTGTAGGAGATGTTAGAAATGTCAACAAATGCTATTGTTAACCCCAAAGTGCTTAAAAAACATGAATTCAGCTCTGAAAAAGCTTTAGATGACAATAATAGAAAAAATACATGCAATGCATACAATAAAAGCTAACATGACATTTTCAAGCATTCTCTGATATTATTAAGGGTTACAAACGTTGTCTTTTTATTATTAGACTTAATATATTGCATATCCTCCATTGTTACAGACAAACACTAAATAACTTGAGACTTGCATATAATCTTGAGCTGGCAATATTGTCCAGATGGCAGTCTTTTTCCTCCAAACTGTGCAATCCATCTTCTCCCTTGTTTCCATATTAATTACTCATTCACATTATTGTATGCTGATTAAAGCTAAAAACCTAGAATTTCCAGGTCCTATTTCTAACCCTTTTGCACTACAATATTGAAACATGGTTGTTCATAATCTTGACAATTTTTTTTGTGATGAGATCACCACAAAGATATTCTGATAGTCTCTGGTTAAAGTGGAAGGTGATTACATTCAACCTCGTGTGTGTTCAGTGGACGCTTGTTTGGCCAATGTGGCAGGTTACCATGTGAAAATGGGTAAATTTGCAGAATGCGTTAGAAGTTTTGGTACTCATAGGAAAAATGTCATTTTACAAAATTCAAAATTTCCTGCCTTTGCCTCCCTTGCTGTTGATGCCATCAGAATGGAGCATACTGTGCACAACTCCAGAAGTTAAGCTTTATATTTCAATGGACTTGCAAATCTGCCTTTGGAAATACAAGATACAGCCTTGAAACTACTACAGGTCTTCATGTGAGTATTAGATCACGTGGCTGTTGAAAGAAACGTTGTCTCAGGAAGGTTGTTTGTAGGCTAAAAGTCCACCAACATCAAGGAATCAGGTGAGAGTTTGTGTACTAGTGAAAGCTTTGGGACTTCTTATATTGAAGATGTTGTTGCATAAAAATATGCTAATGCATTGCATTTCGTTTGCTGGAGAGTCAGATTCTATCCCCTGTATTGTCCTTCCATAACTACTTTAGAGACGTTCACCAAAATAAATAGGGGTATTTAGAGAGCATTGGCTGCTTCCTCTCACAAACAGGACTATCAAGACACTTATTTTCATGGAAATTATTGTTAAAGTTTAGAAAGCTGTATTTTAATTACTTAAACCTCTTCTTTTTGCTGCAATCTAAGTTAAGTAGGTGAAAATTCTGTCTTCAGAATCTCAAGTTTCAAAAGAAACATAACTCTGGATTTTGGATCAACTGACTTCCTTTTCCAGTGATGTGTCATGTCCAGTATTTCAGTGTGAAACACTGATGTGACAGACTGCCATAATGCAATGTGTTTAACCACCTCAATGATGCATCGACTGGAAGGAGTTCCCAAAGATTCAGTTCCCACATGCACACACAAAAAAAATGAGGGAGAAACAGTTTGGGGAAGCGGAACATAAATCTTTTTCACATAGTTTGGCACAAATTTAATTACAAAGTATTTGTAAATGTTCAATCAATTAGACCACTCAATTGTTTAACTTATAACTTTGAAGGCAGATTATCTTTTCCAAGAGAAAAGCTTCTCTTAACCAAGACCTTTTATGTTAACTGCTCCAGAAGGAAAATGCTACATTTGCCGTAGGACGTGAATAGAGATGCAGGAGAAAAGTGTGTAGTATCACAATGTCTTTGGCTGAATTTCAGGATTTTCATAGGAATGAGCTAGTTAAACCTTTAAACTCCCAAATTACACATGCAGGGGGGGAAAAAAAAAAAACGCAACTCACTTTTTTTTTTCTTCCTATTACTAATTATATTTAATAGAAATAGTCATCTAGTGACTTTACCATATTTAATATTTATAGTGGCAATTCAATATTAATTGCAGGTAATTTCACATTTACAAGTCAAACTGCATGAAAGCCCATTAATTTTTCCCCAATTACTTTTCCAGAGTCTCACTTTCACACTTGTTTTACTTGTAACCTATTTAAGTTTAAAACCTGACAAATCCCATACAAGATAGCATAGTCTTCATAAATTATGAACAATCACTTCACAAACATTGGGAACCACAGTTGGGTGACTTGGCTGGCATCTGGGTGCTATGGAGGGAAGGCTTGTCAATATGGAGATACAGAAAACTCAGAGTGAGATGGGAGGGAAATCAATACCAGGAGAGTACACACCACGCGTGATTGTATTTCTTGAGTATCGCTTTCCAACTCTGTCATCGGGGGGGGGAAACTTGTAATAAACATTCTTTCCTGCTGCAGGGGCTGAGCATGCCCATCGGAGAGCAGGAATGCTGGTGGTGGGTTTGGCAGCCCCACAGTGGCACCAGAAGCAGCAGAGGGATGCTGGAGCTGGAGGTATGTCCCCTCTGTGGAAGAGAAACTCACAGGACGGATTCATTGCATACATTTTACGTGGACAAACTAGAGCTGCCTGCAGTCTGGGAGCAGATTGGAGCAGACTACGAGTGGCAGTGGTCCACTGATGAAACAACAACGGAAATATTGTTCAAACAGAAAATGAATTGCATTTACTCTCTGTCTTGAAGGCAGTTGCTATGTTGGCTGCAGAAGGGATTTGACTGAGCCCTGAACATGTAGACCAAAACTAAATCATAACCAGAGTCTGTCTGAAATCTTGTCTGCCAGCAAGCACAACAGAAATCATGTCTGTCCAAGCGCTGCTGCCGCGGAGTTAAGATGTATCGTAACAATGAGCTGCCTCACGAATTCTAACTGAACGCAGGAGTCTTGGCTGCCTGCTTGTGACTGCATGTAACCTTTTCAAAAGCACCCAAATATCTTAAGAGCCTGAATCTCATTGAAAGTCAGATAGCTGAATGGTGACTAACATAAACAACAGTCTAAATGCAGCAAGATTGCCTGGAATGGTCTCATAAATCTCAGAGCTTTCCTTCTACCCAAGTTTTGGCAGTTGTACTCTGTGGAAGTTGCATAGTGGCTGGCTGAGTGTTAAACACACTTTAGTTGGCCAAATCTGGCTGATTTTTGAAGGAGGCAGTGGCTGCTAATTTTTTTCAGCTTCCCATCATCCCTCCTCGCCCATGCCTGTTGACCTTCTCTGGGACTTTGCACCGGCCCCATGACGTTGATCTGTAGGTGTGTGGTGCTGGACGTATGCATCGCGTGCTACCCGAGGTGGTGGTGAGTGTGGAGTGTTCTCACAAAGCGTGCAGCATGCCAGCTCTCTTTAGTTCAGAGAGGACTGGAGGGTTTTTTTCCCTGTGGATCTTTTACATGCAAGTCAGGCTTCACATAGCCCACAGTCAAAAAAAAAAAAAAAAAAAAAAAAAAAAAAAAAAAAAAAAAAAACCCCCCCANAAAAAAGAAAAAAAAAAGAAATCCTCCACTACAGAGACAAATAGCAACATGTGGCTGGAAGATAACAGAAACGTACATGCAAGTGCAAAAATTAAATATGGAAATATGAAAATGAGGGATTTTTTTTTTTTAAAGCAAAAGAACTGATTCACTTGTCATCGCTGGAAATTACATGGGGCTTTATTTCCTTAGCAGCCCATCTCAGAAAAGCAAAATAGAAGAAAAAAGTCCATAGATAAGAAGTACCATCACAGTACCCTGTCTTTTTGGTTGGCTCTGGCAGTGGGAGCCTTTTGCAAAACTTTGCAGCCGGCCTGAAAAACAACAACAACAAAAAGATAAAGGCAAAAGACCACATTAGAACAAAATGTGCAGAATGCAGATGTGCAGTCTTCCTGCCTTCCCCTCTCCAGTCTTGCTGCAATGTCACACCTTCCTGAGAAAGACTGAAAGGCTTAAAAGACTGTTTCTTCATTTTCCACTGTTATTTTCTGCAGCTCCTCCCTCCCTCCGTGTCTCTTCTCCCTGTGTGTAGCCCCCATCTTTGCCAGATATTTAATGTAAAAAGGGTTACCTCTGCTTCTTGCAGGCTCTGCCCCTGCTCTGTGGTGGTTTGAACAAGCTGCCTGGTTGCTGCAAAAAAAATCAGGGTGCTCAGCAGCGAGGCTGGTTGTCTCTGAACCTCATCACGCTGGAGTTCGCCGTTAAGAGCTGCCTCCAGGAGCAGCAGAGCGATAGAGATACAGACTCCAGTGTTAAAGATGCAGACTGCTGGTATCACTCTGTTGCTTCTCCCGTTAATGAGTCAGTCTGTATTTACAGAGGAATAAACTGAAAAAACACCCATGATCCTGCAATTTTCATTAGTCTGGAGGAAATCAAGTTATTGAAGTGTTTTTCAGAAGGGAAGAAAAAGAGTTATCTAGGCTTCCTCTTCTTATGCAAGGATTTTGTATGAATTTTGACCATATTGCATTTTAAAGCACATGGGGCTGGGACTGTCTCTCACCAGGGGCCTTTGCTGTGTCAGGTACAATTAGAAACCAAGGCTAATTGGAGTCAATATTCCATTATAAGTAGTACAGTGATAAGGAAATGAGCTTTCACTTTAAGGTAGCTGGTCCTGGCCTGTGTGTGGAAGCAGTCCTGACTTTGGAAACAAGTACAGTCCCATTTTGCACATATAGAAACCAAATTTTCAGGGTGCAAAAATGAGCAGTGACATATTGAGTTTACTTAACAGAATATATCCCAAAAACTGCAAGTGCTCCAAGTCTGAGGCTGCATTGTTTGCCCTTTAAAACACCAGGAAATGCTTCTAAAAAAAAAAAAAAATTCTGATAGTTAATTAGCTTCAACATTACCCAGTAAAGGCAGCTTTCCATTAAACAACAAATAAAGAATCTGAAGTTAGAGTGATTTATCAGTCCCATGCTACACAACCAGAGCCTCACAACAGCCCTGCCTTTATGGCAGGGAGCAAGGCTCTGCGGTGCACCAGGAAAGGCAGCGGCTATGCCATTCTTTCTTTAGCCATTAGAAATGCTTAGGGAATTGTGGTCCAATCTCCCTCCCATCTGACTAATAACGAGTTGTACTTCAGAACACGCTGTTGTGAAGATTGGAGAAGGCAGGTCTGTAGTTCAGCCTATAGTGGTGCATGCCAGCCATGCTCAGCCTTCAGAGCAACGTGATCACTAGTGCACAGGGAAAAGAGCCAGGGTGTCTTTTTTTTTGTGTGTGTGTGTTGTAACATCCAGACTGCAAACAAAGCAGAATGCGCGACAACCCTAACGTTGGTGAGCAGAAGGTCCTCTCTAGGACTGCCCTTGCTTGGCTGTTCTCGCTATGTTATTCTCCCACTTTTCTGCTGGTGAAATCACATTGAAATACTATTGAAATAGTCCCAGTTTACAGGACGATGTGATTGCAACGTGGTGCACCCAGAAGAGGCTTTTGCTCAACAGGTCAGCACCTGAGAGGCTTCCACGATGATGTATCCTGGTTAACAAGGTGCTCATGACCCTGAGCAATGGGCATATGAACACAGAAGAGAGTAATCAGAGACAGAGGATAACTTGCTTTTTTATATTTCACATCAGTCTAAAGAAAATAGGTTTTCCTTTCTCTTGACAGAGTAATATCATTCTCCAAATGAGGTAGGCATCCTTTTACTGTACCCCATTTGGTCTTCTTTGTCACCCATGTGCCCTTTTCCCACAATTTGTGCTCTACTTTGTGCAATTATTTACTATTCTTTACTTGTTTCCTCTACTTTGAGACATTAGTTTCTCTGCTTCCCTCTCTTTATGTTTACTTATTCCTTACAATGCTTCTCTTATTAAATTTTTTCTTCCACTTGACTAGCTCCTTTCCAATCATTTTTACTCTCTAGAGAGTGCCTATAATTTTCCTGGGCTAGTAACAAACCTCTGATTGACCACTCCTCAGCTTTGAAGAGTGTCGTTTAGCATCTCAGCCGTACAGATTGCGTACCTTAACTTACCTTCATCTTCTTCCGACATACAGTTCCTCTAACCACGCTTTCTGGTTTCCATAGGTCAACTGGTCATATTTAGAGACCCTGGAAGGGTAACCTGCTTTGAAGGTTTGTGCTACCTGCTCATTTCCTGAACGGGAAACTGCCAAGTTCCATCTTCTCCCTACCACAGTTAACTCCAGGTATTCGTTCAATATTTTATGAGTCAGAAGGAGATTACAGGAAAGACTATTTCTTGTCTTTAAAGGGCACATAAAATGGTAAATGTCTTTCATTTTGCCTACTCCTGATTTGGTCCAGAGAGATGGGAAAGTGGAGATACAGATACTTCCATAACTTCTTGGACAATTTCAGCAGTGAGAGAGGATTGGTCTGGTCCATCATGCAGCTCCCCATGATGCTGTAAGTGCAATGAACAGATAGGGCTGATTGACTGCGAGCACTGGAGTAGATTATCCTTCCCTGGCTTGGCAAGGGCTTGGTGGACACCTAGTCAATCAAAGTACTGTGTATACTTTGAACCAAAGACAAATCAGTCTCCTCCTTTAATATGCTGAGCATTCATCACCACGTTTCAGATCACAGGTTTCTTGGAATGACTGCTTAAAGAAGGCACAGATAAAAAATAGAGGAGACCAGTTCAGGTGTATAATGTACTCTTTGTATATGACTCCTCTTGTGGAATATGGGGAGGTCGTAAAAAACTGCACAAAATTAACATGCAGTAAGTTAAGTTCATACCTCATATATTAAATAAATAGCCGCTCTGCTAGAGAAATACATACACATAGAGTATATGTTAATGTTCAAAAAATATACAGATAGGAGGCAGTTTCATGTGCCTGTAAAGACTTCGTTGTCAACAGACCCACAGAATAATATCTGTCGTTCCAGAAATGAGATCAGGGATCAAAAATGTTTTCACAGTTGCAAAAGTAATGAAGAAAAGCCTGCAATCTCTGCCTCATTGTGGGAGTAACTCCTGGCCCCACTTTCCCTTTTAGTGGAGAGATGGGTGTTGCTGGGTTGGTAGGAATATATTTTGTCTTAATAAAACAGTCTTTGATAACTTGTGGGAGGTCTTCAGTGGGAAACTTCCATGGACACTATGACCATAAGAGCTTTACTAGCTTTTATGACACCAAAATGAGCTTTGTGATGTTTATGCAGTTCTTTGCTCTTTTTTTTTTTTTTGGAAAAAACAAAACAAACAAACAAAAAAAAAAAAACAAAAAACAACAACCACCTTTGGAATTATCTATCATTTAAAATGAAACAAAAACAAAAATACCCTCCTGCTCTCTAGTTCTTGTAGTTTCAGTTAAAAAATACCCTGTGAATACAACCCAATGATGATTAAAGGTGAGGGATATTATTAGGAACACTGCAAGGTGAGAATTGCTATATTGTACCAGAGAAGTGGTCTATGTATTGCAGCACCGCATCTCTGGCGGTAGCCAGGGTCTGAGGATTCGGTTGAGTTTTGATAGCAAATGAGGACTGCACTGTTCCAGACCTAGGTGTCCTCTTATTTGCCAGTAATTTAACTATGGTAATGCTGGAGATCCTTGTATTATACAAACATCTGACTTTGGTATTTAATCTGACTTTGGTGATATATCATGGTATTGCATATCCAGCCTAAATACCCAAAGTGAGAAAAACAGGGTTTCCTTTTATTGGTTTTGAATTTGCATCTCTCTCTTATTACTGCTTGTCCTTGTGTTACAAAACAAGGAGAACAGAAGCACTAGATCTGTATTCTCTAAACCAGTCACGGTTTCACATACTTATATCATGTTCTAGAGGAAGCTGTGCTATTGTTTTATACAATGCCAGTAGTACCACAGTAATTCAAACAGTTCTGTGAAATGCAGCTCCTTCTATTCCCTCTGTTATCATTTCCTACGACATTAGAAAAGATCCTGAGCCCAAAAGGTTGGATTAAGATCTTCACTTCTTCAACAGCTGAGGTCAGTGGCTCCTATCATTTGGTTTGCACTTCTTACTCAGTCTGAGACAGGTTACAGACAGACTCCCCCACCCTAACAAGCAAGCAGCTGTTTCTGCTGTTGTGCTCCTAATGAGTGACCCCTAAAGAAGGTAATTTCTTTTCTCTTATCCATTATGTAGCATCAAAACCTGAATTCAAAACTTTCTGTAGTTTTAAGAGGTCTTCCCTTAGTGCTGGGCTTTTTGAGTAAACTATGCACCTGATACTACTCAGACCCTAATTACTGTAAGTCAGGCACTTATTTCTTTCTACAAGAAACCCTTTTGTGTTATTAAAATACAAAAATGTCTAACTGACTGACTTCCATATAAAGGGGGAAGGGAAGGAGCCACACATAACTTGAGTTACTCGAGCATAAGGTATTTTTATTCAATTGAGCCCTTTAGTTCAGATTAGGATCATAGCTTCCTTTGAATGTACAAGTTACTTTGAGTTCTTAGTTCAGTGTTGAAAAACTAACACTTCTAGACATCCCTGACAAGTTCAAATAAAAATCCATTAGGATCTTCTGAATTTAAATCTCACTGGAAAGTTGAATTTACAAAAATGCCTGTCTACAGTGTATATGAATCATTACAGGAAAACAAGAACACACGCTAAGGCAGTACGGGAAAAGTCTTATTTGTACTTTGCATCTTAATATTGGGAGAAAAAGAGCTGTAAGTGATAGCAAACAAATTTGTAATGGATTCTGAGGAAATAGTGGAAAGATTTTGCTTATCATGAAGAGTGCATTTTTTCTTATATCAATGTGCAGTAAGAGGCAATTGCATCAGTGTCATATTCTTTTGGAAGACTATTGATTGGGTTATTTATTTGTATATATATGACAAGGGGGATATTTCTCTATAATTTAATAGTCATATACTAATAATAAATGACACATTATGCTTAAACTCCACTGGCTTCATAAAGAAGATGAGTATTTTAACAGATGGATAAGTCAGAACTGACAAGGAAGAAAAACAAACAAACAAACAAAACAACAAAAAAACCACACAACCAAAAACCAACCAACCAACCAAAAGCAAACAAAACAAACAAACAAAAAAACCCACCCCCCCAAAACCCCACCTCCTTTAAAACTAATACATCTCAAGGAGGCTGTAATTATTTCCTTTTCTGTGACTTACAGCGACATATTGAAAGTTAATAAAGATAAATGTAACATTTACTGGGTAATAAGAGATTGTGGAAGGAAATAAACAAACCTAGGATATAGTGCATCTAAGTAAACACAAAGGTTGTAAAACCTTCAAACTCAAATATCAAGAGCACTGCAAATTAATGCTGCACACAATAGACCCTTTGGAAGCTAACTTAATCCACCCCCATGTATCTACATGAGGGCCATGCATAACAATGCATGAGCTGGATTTCCATTAGAGTTTCCTCTGCAGGCTGTCAGTTGTTTGAAGAAATAACAATTTCCTAGGCATGAAAGCTTTTTCAGAATGTTCCCACTGATGTGTAATAAAAGTGACTTTACTTTTTTTTTCTTCCCCCCTCTCCCTCAGCCCCTCCCCCCGAGATGTGACTTTGGGGGGGAAGAGGATGGACTTAGACCCTCGGCCCCCCACCAGTTTACCTTTCCTGGATTATCAGTGCAGGTGTTAAAATAATTGAAGGTGTGGTAGGAGATACAACCCCTAATAGCTTTTCCTATATGGAGATTACCTAGGTAGAGAATGCCAGAGTACCTGAAGAATAGGCATGTGAGTACCTTATTAACATAGCACCATTCAGCGGCAGCTGCATATCTGGAAAAAAAACCCTTTAAAGAGCCTATTCATCTATGTTAATGGGCCCATTGCACAGTACATTGTGTGGGAAATTAAGTCTCTGGCTGTGAACTTCCTGTGCTGTGCAAGCTGCCTTGACTCTTTTTTATTGCTTCAGTGTTATTATCTCCTCCTGGAAATAAAAACAATCATGTTCTCACATTTGAGAAGCCAAAACATTCCCAGATAACAAACTGGTTGAAAGTTTCTTTTGTTTCCCTTATTAAGTGAAAAAATATGTTTTGAAATTAAAGTAAACCCTAAATTAACATCAAAGCCCATCAAATTAGCTGAGCTGTCATACGCATGACAATGTTGGGTTTTCTTTTTTTTTTTTTCCCTCCCCTGTAAAATACACAATTTAAATTGCTTTCCTATTTATTGTTCCTTCCTTGGAATTAATTTTTGCCACAAAATATGTTAATTTATTCAAATGAGACATGATTTTTGAATGTTTAACTGGCAAAAGAACTGCTTTCCTGCTGAAAGACCGAGGTAGAAAAGAACATATTCTTTAAAGCATTTCTCCAAAATTTAGCCCCTTTCCATTTTAACAGGGAGTGGACCAAGTCTTTAAAAGTAGGTCTGGGAAAGTATACCCAAAAAAAGGAAATTTTGCTTATTCAACTTATTTTCAAGGTCTGTCATGAATCTGAGAGTAATATATGATGTTGCGCAGCCTATATCACCTTCAAGAAAGAATTATCATCAAATATTTAAACAATTTTTCATCCTTTCTTTATAATCTGAATGCTACACATTGCATCATCGTTGTCATCATTATCATCATTATCTTCATCATGCTGATAAAAGAAAGGACTAATGATCAATACTAACTGATTACAACTCAATTAAGGAGGATCTTTTCAGTGTAAATTTTTTTTTAATCGTGCCTCTTCCAGTCCTTCTGCGTTTTCAAGTCAACTTAATATGTTCTACTATTTAACATGTTTAATGAGCACATTGGAATATAAGTAAAATCGTCATTTAATGTGCTGTATTGCTTCCATGGTGCGTACTTAACTTTCCCTTGGACAACACTAATTTATAAAGAGCAGCCAAAAAAAAAATCCAAACTCTTGCTGTTAGAAAATGAGAGTTCTTGATGTAAATTGCAATAGAATTTAGCTCTTCAGATAAGCAGCTATCTACAAGCACTGTAAAGATGGCTAGGAAAAGCTGAAGTAGAGCTCATTCTCTCCAAACAAGTTACAAGTAGAGAGAGTGGAAGGAATCCAGTGTGGAAGGAGCCTCCTAATACAAATCATCACTTCATCCAGTCTGTTTGCACAGACTTCTCTTGCACCCATCCTATTATTTTTCTTCGGAATTTTATCTGTGAACTCTCTGGGGCAGGGGTGGTTTGATACACACAGTACTTTGCTCTGTTTTCTATGCTTGATACTGCTCAACAGTGTTATTGTAATGCAAGTTAATGTTGTTGCTGGTAGGAACTGTACTGAATGCTCTTTGGGTATCTGCAAGTCTGACAAGTGGTAATACAGTAATATCAGAGAGGAAATCAATATTTTGTATTAGTTAATGATTTAATTATGGAAATCCTTCCCTTAATGCTATTTGTTAACTAAGGTCACCACAAATTGTATTCTGTTCAGCTCATCTTTCAGTGCTTTCAGTGGCATTCTGAATTACCCCTTCCTGACATTTAGATATTGGAATATTAAACAGATTTCTCTTTCCAGTCCAGTCTAACACTTTGTTCGCAATGCAAGCCATCTGGGAGTGTGTACCCATTAATGCTCTGGGAGGCACTGTTAAGAGTTTGCATATTTTAAAAAGTCAGAGAAAATTAGAATTGCAGGAAGACCAACACATGGCACTCTCGTTACATCAGTAGATTTGACATCAACATTATTACTTTTCTTTTACAGTGGAATTTTGCATTGTATTTTTTTCCTCTGCTCATACATTTATTTTTTAAAACAACTTGCAACTTTTTTTTTTTGACTGGCATTTTGCAGGTTTTATAGTGTGTTGTTCAGAGTTTAAAAATATAGAGTGAAGTTCCAAGCTAGTCATTCCCATTTAGCCATTTTTACACAGCAATGTTATTTTTATATAGCAAGTCTGCTGTTGGCATTTCAAGAATCACAGAGAAGCCAGTAATTTGGGCGCAAGCAAAATTTTTTGAAACAGTTCCTGTAAAGATAATTCAGATTAATGGGCCATTTACAGTCTTGCTAACTTACTAACTGGCTGTGTGCTCTAGGTAATCAGGGTGACATTACTGCCGGCACAAAAATGACATCTCGTCATCAGAAATTTTCTTCATTGGCATGGAAAATGCCAGGCACATCACCTCTGACTGTGTGGCCACCACATCTATTAACCTTATTGATTTGGAGTCATGCTGTGCCACACTGGAAAACTGCTCCCTGCTGAAAGACTCAAGTGGATCAATCCTGAACCATGAACAAAAACTCAATAACAAAATGTAGTAGGCACCTTTCTCCATTAAGTATTCCTCAAAGTAAATCACATTAGAGGACATCACCATGAGGAACTTCCCTTGGGATTCTGTGATCTCCCGGAAACTAATGGTGAAAAATCGCAAAACAGGAAGGGAAAGATGTTGATATTGCTAAAGTTATTTTATATCACTTGATTTTGTTCTCAAATATCTTCCTATAATGATATTTTAATTTTATGCATTAACTCAGTTCCCCTTTCTAAACCTTAAAAATCTAACTTGCTGTTTGTTTTTGATGATGATTGTCCCTGGTATGTCATCCAGTGACAGGCGACTCTGAAAAAGAAAGTTTTTTTCTCCTTTATGAACCCTTCAGCATTTTCATGTATTTATCAGCATTTATTTTTGAGAGCCTTATTGTGATGGGACTTGAAAATGAAACAAGCCATCCAGCTCCTTTCAGCCTCATACAGTTAACAAAGGCGGCAACAAAAGGAGTTCCAGAGCTTCATATTTCCTGACAAAAGATAGAGGACTGCAGCAAGCCCCATTCATATTTAAATGTTCCTGGCTTTGGAATTAAAAGTCCATCTTTCATGTTACCATTTCCGTTCCTTACTTTTTTTGTTGATGTTTGCCGGCAATGAAAAACTATGTCCCAAACATTAGTGTGACTCTTCTGTTCAGTCCGCAGAACTTCTGTTCCCAGAAAATATTCCTTGTCAAAGACAACTGAGGCTTTCTTAAACAGCAGTTGCACATCGTTATAGTTTTTAAATTTTCTTGGAAAACTCATTTAGGACAAGAAAAGTGTGGGTACAACAGCTCTGTGTACATGTGAGTAATGACTGGTTATAGCTGAGTAAGTTTTATTAAAGCCAGTAGGACCCCTCTCCTCAGGAAAGATGTAAGGGGGGGACAGAACAGGATCGTTTCTGTTGCTTAGTACTGTGACAATAATATTTTTGCCCAAGGGTCTGATCTGAAAACTTGACAGCTAAAACCTATGGGCACAGGGTTTAAATTTGCATTGGTTTTGGTGTTAATGAATAGAGCAAAGTTCATTAAAAATACTCCTTGCACTGTGTTCAGTCATGCCTAACTTCTGTATATTTATCTATATTAAACGTTTTAATATTTTGTTTCAAAGAAAATTCTGGATTATGCAAAGAAAGGAAAAGAAAATGCAATGACATACTAGAAAATATTATAAATTACATGGAAAAAGGGGGTTTCTCAAAGCCAAATAAAAGTCTGGAAAGTGTTCTTTTTATTCCTTAGGAAATAACCCTGGGTTTCTAATTAATATCATGAAATTAAGGCCATTTATCTGAAAAACTGAAAAAAGATCTATATATGCTCTAAAGTTCAGTGTTTGTCCCTGAGCTCTACTATGGGATATACTGTGAGAAAGTCTAACATGGGATACATCATATATCATCTCTATTTAGAGCCCCTAGGCAGGAAGTATGGATAAAAAAATAATCAAAATTACTGTTTTTCTTTACTGAAAGCCCTCTAAGGAATTCATTGGAATGAGTTCTGTCTGCCCATCTAATTGATAATTATTTAATTAGCAATTTATAATGATAATGGGATTTTACCCCCCACCAGTCCATCTTGTCTGTAAGAAAAATATAAGTAGACAACCTTATGTATTACTTTACCACTTTTGGCAGTTGGCACAAGATATTGTGGGCCAGCGTTGCGATTCCCTACAGTTAAACCATAAAAGCAATGTATTCATATATTTCCTTTGCCCACAGTGTTTCCTTTTCTCATTACCGTGGGTGACTGGCATTCTCACAATGTGTGTGGGTGCACAGGCTTGTTGTGTCACCATGGACAGTTCTAAGAGCAGCTTCATTAGTTCTTTTTACAACAAAAGCTAGGTTTTTTTTCCTGCCTTCTCTTTCTTTCCCTTAGTTGGCATGCGGGTTGAATTTTTCTTGGACCCCCTGCTTGACTTTTTTTTTAGAGCTCCTTTTGAACAGTGCAGCAGTGTGAACACTAGGAATTGTAACTGATAGACTGTTTGCAGGAGAACTCATGAAAGTTCTCTTTGTTCACTTCACATCAACCAGGTTTATGCAGACCCTCCCCCACCTCAGCCAAACAGGGAAAAGGAAATCCACTTTTAATTATACATTGATGGGAATCACTGTATAGTGAAATTGCATCAAGTGGAGAATTCCCACTTTATACTCTTTTATCTAAGAATCCAAAAGAAGCANGAAAAAAAAAAAAGGATATGCAAGCATAGACTCCCCAATATATAGCCAGGCCTGACTAATTTAAATCAATTTGCCAACCTCACTTCCAGTCTCCATAAAAATTTTCAGCAGTATCTTTGCACTGTGAGAGTGTCTTGTCTTTAGGCCTTGAGCTTGGAAGGTCTTATTTTTGAGACCTCAGCAGAAAAAAAAATATCCCTAAAACAATGGGTTTTTAATGTGAAAAGGAAGATTTGCAAGTGTAAAGTACTTTCAAAATTTGAACTGTTGATACTTTTTCCCTTTTTCTGCCTCAGATAAGCGTATTCAAGAAATTGTGTAGAAGACTCCTAAGGGCAAAAAGGAAGGAGATCTGTCTGGTGGCAGAATGAAAAGATTACACAACCTTGCAAGAAGTGTAAGTAAACAAGAGAAGCACTTTGTGTCATTTTATGCTGTTGTGCTGAGTGAAATGAATGGAAAAATTTTCAGTAGTACTACGGGGACCTTTGAGATTATAAATAATTTGAGTAATCTGCTAATAAATATGTAATATTAATTTTCTTAGACTTTTTAAAATTAATATCACAAGATACCATTAATGTAGTGATGACAATGCAGGATATTCAGCTTTACTGTGTATAGTATTAAAGTTTACTATGATTATATTTGCCTTTGAATCTTCCAGTATGGAAAGGAAATATTGACGATTTTCTCAAACATTTAGTCAGGAAAAGAATTTTTTTGAAAGTGTTCTTGAAGGTCATTTTTTACATTCTTTCTTAAATAGCTTTAGCTTAGTTGTCCCAATTCGTTTATTTTATACAGTTTAGGCAACTGTTCTTTTTTAATATTTCCTGAGAAAAAATGTTAACACCTGTGAAAAAAGTGTTGTGAAGACCAAAGAAAGAGTAGTCTACCTAGAGACAGCTTATGACACTTACAAGTAGTCAAGAAAAATGTTAAATAAGGACATAATTAAGCAGAGTCATGTAAAGGGACTGAGGGGGGCAAGGAGAAGATGTCCATGGATGTTAGGAGGCATTTTGGCTGGTCAAATGAAAGAAACCAGGCAATATCAATAAATCTCACCTCAAAGACAAAATCCTGATTACATCAAGGTCAAAGACAACATTGCAATTCTGTCTTGCAGATGCTCCAAGGATGCGTTGCACTGGTGATGGGCCCGTGTCTTTTGAAACCCAATCTAAGCTCTACATCTAAGTAAAGCCTGAGAAAACTCCATCCAATTTCCACCACCAATACTGACATACACTCCTCTGCTGCGTGATCGAGTCACAAATGTGTGACTGATATTCCTTTTGTCTCCATTCAGACTGGGACTTCTGTCTCAGCACTCTCCCAGGTTTTCGTCCAAGACTCCTTCAAAAATAAGTTTATTTCTTCCTCAGCAAAAGTTTGCACAAGAGCAAAGCATGTGGGTGTAGCCAGGAACAACAAGGAGCTGAATGAGGCAGAAATTAAAAATTATGTCATCTTAAAGGAACTGACTTGGAACTAGTACACGACTAGTCTACTAGTCTAGAGTATCCAGTACACAACAAAGCAACAGCCTCCTACCTGATAAGCATCCGCTGAACTTCCGTTCTCTCCTCACCTGCAGTCCCCCAAATTATCTGCAGAAGTGTGTAGTGACAACTGAAGTTCTAAAAACACCAGGAGTTTTCCATGACTTTTTGGGTTTGTTTATTTATTTGCCAGAGCCAAGAGCTCGCATGAGTTTCCAATTTGAAAATAAGTCTGAATCCAAGTTTGTGAGATTACAAATCAGTCCATCAAGGGCCTGCTACACGAGCATGATTTCCTAGATGCTCATATTTTCAAAGAAGTAATAAGGAAAACAGGAGATATTTAACAGCTAAACACTAATTCTTTCAGATATTTTTTTGGCAAAACTAAGGTACCTTATGATATTATACCACATGGGGCAATTTGTAAAGGTTCATTAATCTCCAGGGTAGGGAAGGAATCTTAAAACACAAAGTAGGCAGCAGGTCAGCTTCTAACCAAATGAGCTTTCACTGTCACCAACCACTAAATGACATAGAAGCGTGGAAATTAAGGCCAAAGTAGCTGTGGCAGGAGTAAATGTTCTTTCAGGTCTGGGGAGGCTGAGCCATGCAAAGGAGCCTCAAGAAAAAGACTACAGGGGAACAACTGATGCACAGCAGGAGTTGCCTGGAAGTGGTGCCTCTCTGCCTGCTGTGAGGGAATCATCCAGGGAGAAAAAGATGGGAATGAAACTGACTTGGGAAAAGGGTGAAGGGGGGGCCTGAGAATAAAAAGATAGCTCAGAAATACCTTAAAAAGTAAATCTTAGGTTTTATTGTTCTGGTTTGCTTCCTTTATACATCCATACTGGAGGTTATTTAAGAGAGTCCTCAAAGATCAATCTAAGGATTGCTGCTGAGAATAAAGCTGCTGAGATGGATAATATTCTTACAACAAAAGAGATTTAAAAAATGTAGGAACATTTTCTTGTCATGACTGCGTTGTCTGGATTCTCTATAGCTCTCCTAGCAATAGACCAGGGCCACTCCTTGCCTTCAGTGAAGTTACTCATTCATTTATTCCCTCATTCAGTTTAGAATCAGGACTTTTTTCTGTAAAGTTCAGAAAGATGTAGTTCAGCAAGTTTCCTTCTGTGGGGAACTTAGGAGCACTGTTTGAGAGAAAAGCCCTTGAGGCTGACATGCTTTAGTTGGAGTTCTGCTGAACTGAATTTGTACATTAAGTACTGTACCTTGCTCTTGCCTGCTAAAGCGTCCCTTGTTTAAGACCACATGTGTGTGTAAATAAAGTAAAATGGGATACAGCCTCAGGATTTACACTGTGTCATCTGTGAACAGGCCCTTTGGGCTGCGTGGGGAGCCAAGAATTGCTGGGTTGTGGATAGGCAAGCCATATCGTCCGTTCTTAGTGGGGTGCTCCTGCAACAGCGATTGGGAAAGCAGTCCCATACCAATAGAAATTTCACCAAGCCAAACTTCCCACAGCTGGATTTTTCTAGTTTAAGCTTACTTTGGGACCAGGGCTAATATAAAGCAGATTCAACATATGTAAGATATAAGCCTGTAGGTTCTTCAATAATCTTAGGTCTCTCTGCAAGAGCATTCTGTTCCAAATAATGAAATATTATTATTAATAATGAGGGGATGGATTTGTACTGCTTACTCATGTTGATGAAATATTACCCAAGTGCATGATCTTCACAAAGGTAAGGATGTGTAATTGGACTTTAGATTGTTCAGTAACACTAATGATTAAATGCTCATCTTGAGCAGATGGCCTGAATACAATCACTTCAGTCTTTAGTGACAGTTTTCAGGCAACTGTCACCAGGCTTGTGGAAGTATAAATGAGATAAGAATTTGTCCGCTTACGTTTCTATACTCTGCTTGGTTGCCTATAGCCGAGGAGGCTGACATCTATTAATGGAAAAGCCTTTGACAATGACATGTCTCTTTTCGCAAGAATCTGAATAGCAGTGATAGATCAGGAACTGCTCACTGTATATTTTTCTTTTCTCCTCAGTTCAGCCATACTCGTTTCATTAAGTTGGGTCAGTTAGGTCAGGCAGCCTTATAATTATCTCCCTGGACCAAAGCTCTGGCTGAACTTTTAGTTCAGAACATTGCATCTTTGCCGGGACCTGGTGGGGTTATCCTCCATTTCACTTCAAAATTACGAGGACCAATTCTTCTGTGCTTGTGTATACTTTGTATTCCTGCCAAGTCCTCTCCTTCCATTCCTTCAGGTAGTCTCAGAAGTGACTGATTATAAATGCTGATCTGACTCTGTAAGCTTTCAGCAGCACACCTGAGGTTCCCGTTTTCTTTCATGGTGAACAGTTTTTCTTTCTTTCTTTGACTTTTTTGAGGAACTGATTCCAAAGATTTTATTCACAGTAGTTAACAGGTGTGAATTGGTGTTTGCTAGCATAAGTGTCGTGCTGGGTAGCCCTTTGTTCCCTTCCTGCTGCTTCTCTGCTCTATTATGGCAAAACTTACTTTAATAGGAGTTTTTTTAATGGTTTGTACAGTGTGTATTTTTAAAGCATATTATGGAATAAAAGTGAATACCTATCGGAACAATGTGTTCCTATGAACCTCTAACAATTGGGCAGATCCCTTGATTTCAATGGACACACTCCAGAACAAGGGACCTGTACCACCTGAGCAGGAGTGCTAGAATCTGGCCCTCAACAGATGCAGTTTTGTTTCCACCAGCATGTGCCAATTAAAATGATTCTGCTGTAATAAAATATCAGGAGACAGAAAAGGAACCACCGCGAACTGAGGCAATACTGAAGAGTTAAGCGTCTTTTCAGGTGACACAGATCCCCCGCTCCATTGGTGATCAATAGTAATAATGACATCCACTTTCCAAGGTAGTGCTGGGCTGCTGAGGGCTGATTCTGATGCCAGTGGCTGGTGTGAGTTGTTGAGGGATATTCAAAGACCATGCTGGATGGGCGGCAGGAAGATCTGAAGCCACCAGAGATGTGGAGCAGAAATAATAGGAGGAGTTGTAAGAATGACACCATTTCCAAAATGTCTGAATTAAGAAGGAAGGCAGGAGAGGCTGAGCTGTGTTTGAAATACTTTGTCAGCTCAGTATCTAGTAATTGTACACCGTTGCAGCTACCAGTGACTCAAAAATCAAAATGAACAACTGAAAATTTTAGTTCTACATTTCTTAACGAGAGTGGTTTTAGACAGCAAACAAAACAAACAAACAAACAAAAAAAGTGTTTCTTCTGATAAGTATTTTCCTTTAAACAGGAATATATAAACTACTGAGCTAAGTCTCCGACTCTTTACACTTGTTTCATGTCTTTGTACCATGACCCAACCTCATGGACATTTCTCCCGATTTCTGTAATTTGAGTGGAAACTGAATCCTGGCCTCATATGCAAAGAAATTTCTTATTTAAAAAAAAAAAAAAACTTAGAAATGAGAAAGTCTGTGCATTTTTGGCTATTTCTTTTCCTGTTTCTCCTTACTGTGGCTAACATTGCTTGTTTTAATAAGAACCACAATGCTGAGTATTTGCCGAGTCTTTCAATAATTGCAATTCAATTTCCATGCTGGTAGCTGTGACACAATTTCAAGCTGATTTCAGTGTTACAGAATTTATGAGATTTTACTAATATAATTGTGATATTTGCCCTTCACAGCTCAATTTCTTTCTCTGTTTTCCTAATTGAGAGTCTTAATTCTAGGTTTATATTTTTTTCATATATGTCTGAGAAATAGAGCATCAAATAGTACAATAAACAAAACCCCAAAACACAAACAGAGAAGATAGTGAGAGCAAAGAAAAAACGTATATAAAAAAAAGAGGAAACTTTGCTGCATCACCAATGTGCCAGGGTACAGCGCTCCTATAGTCTTCAACCGTGTTTGCTTTTTTCCTCCCAAAATTCCACCTCTGTTGAGAGCTCTCAGGCTTCTTCTTTTCCCCATAGTCTTTGTAACAAACCTTGCAAAATACCTGGTGCTGGCAGAAGCAGGAATGAGACCTCGATAAAGAAGAGGAGGGCTTATCCTTTGAAGTAGAGAGCTCTTCAAAACTGAAGCTCCCTGTGAGCCTGCAGAAGTTCGTTCTCAGGAATCAGGAATCAAATCTAGAAGATCCATTTTGTAAAGCAGGCATTGGAAATGATATACCAATTTAGCCAGTAGCTGGTGACATGAAAAGCCTGGCAGAAATGAGCTATAGAAGAAATTATTTTTAAACAAAAACAGTCTTTTGTTGAAAGTGAAACATTTTGCAACAAAATATTCCTACTTTTCAGGCGAAGGCTTGCTTTTTCTCTAAAGTCCGAAATGGATGCTGAAGGAGGAGGAATGTGGTCCTGCATCCCCTCCCGACACGCAGATTCACGCTTGACTATCTAGAATAATTTTGTCTGGAATCAGGCATTTTGACACAAAGCATTTTCTCAAAAATAGTCATATGATTGTTTTCAAATAGTTAGAAGAAAAATCAACATTTTGAAAGTTGATGCAAAGTAACTTGTGTCCTCCAGATAGCTCTATTCATGTATTCTTTAGCTGTCAGAAGCAGAACTGTAGTTCAGCAATTACCTGCATTACATTCACATCTTCCTTTTTCTGTTAAATCATGCACACACATTTTCAATTTATTAGCACAGGATAAGTGGCCAACTATGTCTAGAAGCCTTGTAATGTGTAAATTACCCTAGCCAGTTCTAAGAAGGGATATGTGTCCATGAAAGTGAATTACTCACAGATCACAAAAGAAACCACCTTTTCAAAATTATTTCAGATGGTCTAATTATCTGCAAAATGTAGGATTGGTTTTGTACTGTTGAAATTTGTTAATATCCACCAAAAATGCTTGTGGCATTTTTGTATGCACAGCAGGAAAATCAGTATGGAACTGGAATTTGTTGTTAATAAAACTTGAAAAGCACAGCTTAAGGTCTTTGCTGAACTATAACTGGTTTAGGCCTCTCAAGCCTACATACTGTCTTACGGTGAGAACATATGGAAAAGACACATGAAAAAGCAATTACAGAGAAATTTGGGTTCAGGGTATTGATATTAATTAGAGGTGAATAATGCTGATTTGAAAACTTGACACTCCAGAAATGGCAAAGCAAGGCAATCACTAACATGTCTGGAATTCATATTACCTGTCCAAGCAATTTTCTTTCTCCTCCTGTAAGAGCACAGTATTGTTCATTTCAATGAGATATTACAGACAGACTCTAGATACTCAATTCCCCCTCCTTCAGACAACTGGGATTTAAATATCCATTCAGTTCAGTAAATGGTATGTCTATCATGGAACTCCTTTTTAACTCTATGTCTATGGTTGCATATGCATGGTTGATATATAATTAACAGGCATTTTGCATCCTTCTGAAGAGTGGAAATGTGTACAGTTGTGGGTTGTTTTTTTTTTAATGTGTGATACAGGCAGTGGATGACTGGCACTGAATGTATATAAAAATGATAGTGCTACATGAGTAAGAAAATAGGCCTTTCACAGAGGGTTAGATAAAAGATAATAAGGTTGGTGACATACTGAAAATTAGTATCTACTTCTGTCTTATATTAAAGCTGAGTAGGCTTCTCTATCAATAAAAAAATGTTCCCTAGTTATCCACTGCTCTGTTTTGATTTCATTTTTCTTGAATCAAATTTAGTACCAATAATAGGTATACGCTGGGAGTGATTGGTAGAGAAGAAAGATCTGTCTGGAGGGTTGTGACCTGAGTGTGGTATTGGGTTGGCACATTAAATCTGGTTTATTATCTGTTAATCTTCAGAATCAATACGAGGGGTGCAGCAGAGTCTGCTGAAAGTCCTGAAAGGAGTTCCTGGAGCTCAATGTTGAAAATATAAAGGGAGCGTTTAAGTAACGTCAGCTCACAGCAGGAAAGAGAAATTAAACTTTGGAATCAGCATTTAGCACTAAGGCTATCAGGAGACTCTTCTCTTCTAGGTTCACCGTTACAGGATGTGAATAGAAGAAGCTATTTTGAAGAGTCAATAGAAGAGATTTTGGAACAAATAGGAGAAAATCAACAGAATCTAATTATAAGGATCAGACAGTATTTCTCCAGATAGAATTCAACAGGGAAATTGCTGAAGTTTAACTTTTATATCAGGTAAGTTAGTTAAGTACGAATACAGTTTCTACAAGAACAAATACAATTTTGTAGAAGCTCAATGAACAATGTGAGATAAGGTTGTGTGATCAAGATATTATATCTGGGTTTTCAAAAAGCCTTGTAAACGATCCCTGACCCAAACGATCTTTAAGAAACTAAGTTCTTAAGAAATAAGCAAAAATAGCTTGGATTAATAACTGAATAAAAAGAGGAGACAACAGGCAGGAATAAAATCACTATTTTCATACCAAAAAGAGGTTGCTGATGGAAGTACAGAGGATCTGTGCAGCCTGTATATTCATAAATGACTTTTATAAAGGAAGGGCAATGATTCAGAAGGTGCCACTGTTTGCAGATGATACCAAATTATTTAAGGTTGACGGATCTACAGCTGACTGTGAAGGTTTGGAATGGGATTGCCTAGCTAAGTGGGGGGACAAAACGGTATAGGACATTCAGTGTGTGTTCCAGTTGCTTAAAAATAGGTACCTAGAGTCATCTGAGAGGGGACTTGACATATCCCTGTGATGGTGACAGAAGGCAGACATACAGCCTGCCCTTGGCTGTGACATTAGATGCGTATGTTTGGGAAACTGAATCCCATCCTTATTGCCTGTTAATATATCGTAATACTTATAAAGAAAAATACCCTTAGGCCTATGCAAATATAGCTTGCAAAATTGTTCAGGTAAGAAGTCTTGGGGTCAATGTGTTTGATTCTCTGAAAACATCAGTAATGGCCAAAATTGCAAGTTGATTGTTAAGAATTATTAGCAAAAAATAGGAAAAAAAATCAAAATAAAGATACTCCTGCATAAACCTCTTATAAACTCACAATGTCACAAATACTGTGTTCAGTATTGATCTTCCCATCTCCAAAAAGATATAGGAGAACTGGGAAAGGATTGCAAGGGAGATGGGAAGAATGACCTGGAGGCAATAATGAGCCTAGTAAGTTCGTAAGTCAGTAATATCCAGAGTGCAGGAGGAGAAACTGCAGGAAAAATCACTTTATGCATGCCACTGTCTCTGCTTTTCTCTAGCCAGTCACCAATGCTGGAGCCAAGAAACAGTTATGGAAAATTTGGTGTATTCAGCGAGACTGATTCTGCACTTTTATTATGAGATCCCTCCCCTTGACCTGTAGTGCACTGGCTTCTCTATAGCTTAAGAACATGGAGTAAATATGCAGGGTCTGTTCTTCCATATATATACTATTGAAAGCCAAGAATGAATTTTAAAAAAAATCAAAATATGCTAAGAGAAATAAAAGAACCCTTCATGAGGCTCCCCCCCAAAAAAATCTTGCATTGTCTCATATTTGGCTGTATTAACTTTGAATCATAGAACATATGTAATGGACCTTATACTGACAGCTCTGACCACAGAAACAGCCTGAGATCATCGCTGAGTTAGAGACACTGCTGGAAGAGAACAGCTTTTGAGCAGTTACGGAAACTTTACACAACCATTCACCACGGCAGCTGTGTGAGGGAAGTTGTGGAGAACGGTAGGGGCACACGCTGAATTCAAACATGCACGAGTTAGTTAAGAGGGCAGGGATAACAGTGCTGGGCAAACTCAGGGAAAACAATTCCAAAGGTCAAAATCTTCATGGATTTTAATGACCAGAGCGACTAGTGGTTGATTCCATAACTCCTATTTCTGGGTGTCATCTGAAACCCCCATGCAAAAACACTTCCACGCTGCTCTGAAGTGTTGTGCTTGCCTCTCTTATAGGTCCTCCGCAGGCTTTTCCATTGAAGCAAGGGCACCAAAAGCTCCTTCATGCTGGCATAAAGCAGTTATGTCCAATTCTGGTATATTCCAGAATGCACTGGAGGAACCATCTCTGCAATCTGGCTCACTGAGTGAGCTCTGCAGGGTTCATGTCAAATCAAATGCCACTAGGAAGGCTTTATGAGAGGTCCTCTTTCTCTGACATGCCTGCTAGATGTTTGCTGCCATCTGGGATTGTTCTCAGTTTTTGCCTGTCCAGGTAAATGCGTTGCCCTTTGCAAGGACAAGTGACACTAACTGGCAATCTTTAGAGATGCAGCTCTGTTTTAGCCACAGAGTACACATGAACAGTGTTCAACTTAGGAATTGTTACAATTCAAGGTAATGTAATGGTTACAGCCAAAATCCTAATGTGAACCATGAACAAACAAGTAATAAATTAGACTCCTCATATTTGATAGGACTATTTCCTAGGGCAATCATGATTCATTTCTACTGTAATATCTGCTGGTATCTTTACTCATAAATCTCAGTACTTGTGTTTTAAATTAGCAGACAGTTCTGCATGTGTGTACATATGTACACACACCTATGTGTATATATGTATACATACCTACACATATGTATATATGCAATTTTTAATATATAGATAGATATGGATATAAAACAAAGTTTCTGAGCAAGAGAAAGATGAGTCAAAGGTATAACTGATGCTCTTGTGGTTGTGCTTGGATCCCGACAGCATCGAAGCTGGCTCTCCCTCCCTGGAGAGCTTTGGGTGCACGCTGGGAGAGCTGCCACCGTAACTGCTGCCGGTGTGCGGCATTGCCTGCTGACAAGCCCTTTGCCATTTTTGGCACTCAGGCTTTACTGGGTTGCTGGTTTTCAATCTCTGTGAAAAGCCAGGAGTGAAGACAGACACAATATGGTAGCAACACGCAGCAAGGTTGTGGTGAGCTGTGAATCAGTTGTAGCAGGTAAAACTGTGTGGTTCTGTATCACAAGGAGAGCAGAAGAGACGGTACTGGGACAAGTGCTAAGGAGCACCAGGGATGCACTTAAATAGGGAGGCCAGTCCCTGCAACATATGATAAAGTCTATTTTATTTTTGTGGAAGACATTTTTGCTCAGCCTAGACAAGAAAATGAATGCCACTAATAAGAGGGTCCAGTTATTTCTCACTCAAGTTCTCTTTTTACTGGGTAATTACTGGACCAACAAGATGATGTGCCTCAAACCAGGAGGACTAACACATGGGACTGTATGTTTTAGTAGATAAATTGCAACCTCAGACAGTATACAAGGAATAATAAAAGCCCGACAAGGACTGGAAGTGGGGGAAGGAGAGGTTAGCAAAAAAAAAAAGATACATTTTGGCACTTCATAAGGATAGCGATACACAGAATTGGCAAAAGTCAAGCAGAGTCAGATCTCGCAAACCAGATTAAACAGTTGGCAGAAGCTTTCTCAGTCATATGAGGGGAAAATAACCAAGAGAATCACTGTGCATTGAGGATAGAACAGAAATTAAAGATAATCTAGGTGTGACCCAAAAACTAAATTAAGGCTTTGAGAATAAAAAAAAAGATCAAAATGGGAAAATGGGATTAAGTGAAACATGAATTTATTTTTAAAAAAAACATGCAGATAAACTTGTTATCTCACCCCCTTTATTTTAATGACAATTTGATTGTTGAGATAAAGCAAATGCAGTAGATTTAACCTTTCTGCTCTTCAATAAAGCATTTGATACGTTACTACATGGGGAATTATTAGTTAAATTAGAAAAGATAAGGACAAGTATCAGGACTGTAAGATAAGTAAAGAAGTGACTGAACAGGAGACGAGAGTTATGTTGAAAGGATTTCTCTCTCTCCCTGGAGGAAAGTTACTAGTGGAGTTCCTTTAGGATTGGTCTGGGGATTAATTTTATTTAATATTTTCCTTAATGACCTAGGCAGAAAAAGTAGGAGTGTACTAATTAATTTGCTGATGATACAAAACTGGGAGATGTCATGAATACAGAGGAGGATTGGAATATTATACAGGAAGAATTAAATGACCTTGAAGACTGGGGTAATAGAAATGGATGGAATTTAAGGTCATGTGCTGCAAGGTCATGCACTTAGGGACTAATGAAAAGTATCTGCTATGAACTGTAGGCTCATCAGTGGGAAATGACAGAGAGAAAAAACACCTAGTTGTAACAGTCAATCACAGAATTACTAGGAACTACCAGCGCACTTAGACCATGGAAAAGGAAAATGCAATTTAGAGATATATTGAGGAAAATATTTTTAATGAAGCAAGGAGAGTATTCATGCCATCTACTAAGGTGCTTGTTAGACATCACCTGGAATTCTGAATCCCTATGGTTGGGGTGCAAATGTTTTGGTTTTTTTTTTTTTTTCTTTTAAGCAGGTGCAAAGACTGACTAGTATGGTGATCGGAAGAAAGGATGACCTGTCTGAAAAGAAGCTGTGCCCAGCAAAACAGAGGTTGAGAGGGGAAGCGATTGCTGTCTATAAATATACGATGAGGTAAACACCAGGGAGAAACAAAAGCTCTTGAATTCACATGATAATTTTGACATGAGAACAAATGGACATAAATTGGCTAGGAATATATTTGGACTAGAAATGGAGAAAAGCTTTCTAGACACTAGAGCCATAAGTACAGGAGTGTGGGAGTAAACACAGAGCTAGACAGATTTATTAACTGGGTTTGTGTGATGTGATTCATGTGCTGGCACACGCTTGAACTTGATGACTCCTGGTCAGCCCTATGCCCTGTTTTTCAGGCAGCCTTGCTTCACGGTCATTTGCTTGGCTTATTATATTTTCTGGCACATTCTTGGTTGTACTTGTGGATGTATTTTATAACATAGCCTCCTTGATATAAACCAAATATTACTTGATTTCTTTAGTTTATCTATTCTCTCTTTTCCTGAAGAGGCAAACAGCAACAATAGCCCATGTCTTGCAATGACCAGAACAATGGAATAAAACAGAAAGAAAACTGCTCTTCCTTTATAATGAATTTGTTGTATTGCAGCAAAAAATCTAAAATCAGAAAGCAGTTCAGAAAATAAACGCTTTGAGTCACATCCACTCGAAAAAGACATTCAGAAGTAAGAACCACATCATTGAAAGACAGTCTCTGATTTTTGTCTTTTTGTTTCCATTCTGTATATTTGTACAGATTTTTGGAAGTTCCTCAAGTACTTTCCAAATTTAAAGTTTTCTCAATACATAGACCAATTTGCATGATTACCCAATACTGTTGTTATAAAGTTCCTATGTTCATGCAGTTCCTTCTCAGACAAGAATTACACTTGCAATATTGATAGGAATTTTTTTTCCTATGAGGACAACAGACTCTAATATTTTATAACAATAAGTTGGTTCATTTCTCAGAATATAAATATTCTCTTTTCTTAACCGGACCACAATTGTTAGGTTATAATTCCTCAGTTTTATGATATTGCTATCAACAAGAATAATTGGGGGTGGCGGGGTGGGGCAAAGCCCTCAGTCCTCTCTCTGTTGAGTGACATGGCTTAATCATTATGAATGGAAAGAGTCCCAAGGAAATGTACTGTATTTGTGGTGTAAAATCAAACCAGTCATATTGTGCCTTTAATGTTGTCTCAAATGGCTACTCTAATTATTGCACTCTGAGAAATTCTCTACCCTGGTATGTCTTAAATCTCATTCTAATCATTATAAATTAGCAATGCAGAGGTTGAAAATCAGCAGCAGCACACACTGATACTGACTAAATAACAACAACCCTGTGTTTCCCAGGAGAGGATCCTTCCATTATGGTGAACCAGTAAATGGAACAGGTTTCTCACTATCTGATTGAGGAGTTGCAACTATTAAAAGTTTGAGATTGTTTGCAATGACTCCTGCATCTGACAAATATTGAATTGCAACACTTAGTCTGTGTAACCAACAACTTATTCCTTTTTGTCATGTGCTGTTGTGTTGTGTTTCATCAACTTCAGAGACAGTGATGCAAAATAATGCAATGTGACACCACGAAATGCAATAAGATGTGACATAACACGTTAGAAATTTAAAGAATGAAAAGCTTCAGTCAATTCAGGAAATAGGAACCCTGCCCAAATTTATTGTGACAAGTAAAAACAGCGCAAACACTAAACACTGTTTTCAAACCAGAGGGCACCATTGTTTTTTGACCACCCAAATTGCTTGCAGATACTGCCGTCATCTTTATTTTTAGTTTAATTTAATAGGCGCAGAGCTGGGAGCTTTTTCAGTTTGGGTGGTATTTTTGTTGTTTAGGGGTTTTCCTCTCCCCTTCCCCCAGCCTGGCATTAGTATTTAAATATCTAAATTGGCATCTGAATGACGTGGCGTGATTGTCGGCAACTTTCCATTCCAAACAAACCCCTTCCTTGACATTTCAGAAAGATGCATTGCTAACATGCTTCCAAGGATTTTGTAAAAATCCAGTTCTGTGAACACAGACTCAAAATGGGTGAACAAAAAAGCATCTGTGTTAGCAGAAAAGACATGTTTTCAGTTCATATCTGGGGTATGCTAATTGAAAATCTAGAAACAGGCTGCTTTCCTGTAGAGTACTAAAATGAATTGGAATATGAAACAAGTCTCTTAAATCTGACTACTCCAGACTTTTCTTCCTCACATTACCATTGTCATCTCTTCATATCTGTCTGGTGATATTTAGCTCTGCATTAATGGATTAAAGTCCACATTGATCTCAGTTGGAAAATATGAGTTGCTGTTGCTGATCACTCTATGCTATTGCCAAAGCCTTCTCCTTTGCTAGTAAAGTCAGATTCTATTGAAGTCTATCCCAAATAGTCATCTGTATAAACAATGATATGTGATTCTAAACTTCAAGCACATTTTCTGACCAGCTGTACTAACCATTTTTATGTAAGTTTTATTTAAGGGCAGCACTACCATGCCGTGAAGTCAGACAATGAAGAGATTAAAACTATTTTTTTAAAGCCATTTTGGGGCCTGGATGGCTCATTTGATCGGACACTGGCCTTTCATCACAGGGAAAAGCAGCTCATATCTAGCCTCAACCATTGTGTTCAGAAGTAATCTTTATGGGATGCTTATAAAATGTTTATAATGAAATGAGTACAGGGGTTCTTGGTTTACTTGTCAGTACAGTGAAGAAGAACAGGGAGCTGTCAACTAGTGTACATGCAGGTGAAAATTAAGTCTTCTGAAAGGGATTTTAAAAACTGCAAAGCTCATACAAGCACCTAGCTAAATGAATAATAGACAGGTGACTGCTAAAAAACACATTTTCCCCGGCAAATCAAAATTAAATAGTATGGCAAATCCTTCTAAATCAATAAGTGCTATAAAAATCTCTGTGGAGATTTATTTTTGTGCACAAAAGGATAAAATCCAATGTTCATTGAGATGGATGAAGAAATAAACCAATTAAATATATGTTCTTCTGTGCTGCTGCTGCCACACTTAAAAAAATAGTGATGCTGGACGAGATCCTTTGCTGAATGACACATCTGATTAGCTCCAATAGGTGGATTTTGTAGTAAAGCAGATAGTAATGTATATCTATATAACTTTTTTTCAGAGCGAAATCTGTCATTAATTGGGTTCTGTGTACTACATCAACTGAGAAAATGGATCAAAAATACTCACCTAAATTTTAACATGAATTGGGATCCAAATAGGTACAGTTGTAGCAGAAAAAAAGTTCTGTAATGAATGTGAGGCTGCTTGAGCAGCTTTCTAGGCTTCATTGCCCTCGGGTAGAGTAAAATTTGATACTGATGTGATTTAAAGCCAACTTTTAATGTATTTATACAACTGGCCACAGTTCATTTGAAATCTGGCCTGCAAGTTTTCTTGTCTATTTAAAGAATTGGTTGCAATCATATGATCAAATGATACTGCATTTTCAGTACAACCAGAAAAACAGTTCCCAGGAAAGAAGTCTTCCAACTTTCTGTATTTTTTAACTGTAGTCAAAGAGCAACTTAATTAGTGTTTTTCAAAATCTGGTTAGAATTTTTTTTTCCTCCTTGTATGTTTAATGATTACTATGAACTTGGCAAGTTAAAACTGAGTATCAAAAATTGATAGGCTCTCCATGAGCTAATTGTTGGATGACATATTAAAATTAATAAGCTCCTTTAAAAATGCAAGAACTTAGTTTGAAGTTTTATGGGATAGCCAAATTATCATCAGCCAATGAGATTCCACATATATACAAATAAGCATACATATATGAACAAATATAATGCATTCACACTACACAGATAACATTTATAATGTAGGCTCAGCTTTAGCTGGTGATGGGAAAAGTCTCCAACAGGTTTCTGGGGCTGTACCTGTTCCCCATCCTACGCCATGGGTGCAGATGCACTGCAGAGCACCTCCCCCTTCCTCTGCTCTGCTTGCTCTGTGCCCTGCAGAGCAGAGGAGGGACCCCAGGGGTGGGTTAGCGATGGGAGAGGAGCCGTGGACTTCATCCTTAGCCAGTGGCCTTCAGAGCTGACTGCTTTATTTACAGAAGTACTAGTAGCACTTCTCTGCTGTACAGGGAAGTTATGTGGGAGGCTGCAAGCTTCTTCTTACCCCCCGGGATGGTTTGGCTTCAAACTGTGCCTTCCAAAGAGCAACTTGCAACTGGCATGGCCTGCTGCTTATATTGTAATTTATGAACTCAGCGGTGAGTAAAATTGTTGTGTGTTCTCTATTCTTGCAGTTTCCAAGTGCAAGTTCCTCTGTAATAGCCTGCCAGTTGAATGAAAGTAGTGGTTTGGGGGGAGGAGGGCTATGCCCATTTATTCCTTGGTTTCTCTGCTACAGCTGCCAAGAACAGAACAAATTGTAGTGGTGCCTTTTGTGACGTGGACATCTGCCCACTGAATCTGGAAAAGTCCACCAAGATGTTCCATGTAAGTCACCAGACAACCATCACATGGTAATGACTTTCAGTCTCCAAAGACCCAGAGGTTAAAAGTTTTCAGTGTTCCCCTGAGCTCACCAATACCTCACCAGTTCACACTTCGATGAATACGGTCAGAAAAGAATAAAACCGCTCTGCAGACAAAGCTGATTTTACACACCAGATTCTGGAATCAGTTTTTCCACTGTGTTTTCTGCAGCTTCAGTGTCGTCAGCACAAATGTAAGTTGTATAGCCAATATAAAAATGATCTGCACCAGCTCTTGGTAGAAACCATTGATGATGATGATGATGATGATGATGATGATATTATTATTATTATTATTTATTATTATTTTAATGTGCACCTCCTCACTGCTGGCTTCAGGAAAAAAAATGCCTTGCAATTTGTAAGGATAACTAGATGAAACAGAGCTGGCTATTGCATAGGGTGGAGGATCAGTTTCTTAACAGTTGCCTGTACTGGAATTAGAACTAGAGCAGGAAAGGTCTACGAATTGTGTGGCATTTTGAAGCAAACAGGAAACTGAATGGCAAGGGTTGTTTTCACATACACCAATATAAACATGGATCAACTGGTCTTTGAAAGCAGAGGAAATGCTGATAAAAGAGCAGAATCTGACCCACCAGTTTAAGCACTCCTTTTACAGGTGTTGCTTTGGCATATCCATGTGTTTTTACTAACAGCTTCAAACAACACAGCAGATGTGAAATAAGTCACTAGTACTTTAGGCAATGCTAATATTGCTAATATTTAGAAATGTGTTTTAAGTTCAAATTCAAAGGGTGGCATGGGTTTTTCTCTTACCCTTTCATGAATTGAATTGAGGTTCCAAACAGGAAATCAGATATTAGGAAACAGAACTTCTTCCCTCCCAGCTTGAACAGCTAGGAGTTCTGAGAAAGCAATATGCAACCACTGCTACTTTCAAAGTATCTCTATAATGTCTATAGCTTCAGGTCCCACAAAGGCAAACAATCTCTTGACCTCACACTTTCATTGATGGGAAAAAGGTTATATGTTACTGAGGCTGTATTTTGCCATATCATAGATTACTACAGCATGCAAGGTAAAGATATTTAGCAGGAAAAAAACATAAGAAGTAAAGAAATGCTAAATTCTAAATTGTGAAACCACCAACCCTACTGCTTATTGTTTTAAAATCCTCATTTACTGCTCAGTGTAGGGATCTGACAGGCTGAACAAAAATATTTTTAAATCCACATAGTACCATTTTCTGTAAAATAGCAAGGAGATTTTTAAATGATTGGGGGTTTTGCATTCTCAGGTGACTACACTGCCTTGGTATACAAATGAAGGGAAAATAAAAATCAAATAATAACTGATGTTTGCCGTGGTGTCCAGATTAGAACCATGTTCTGTGCGGAAGTGATGGGCATGTAAGCCTTTCGTATCAGGAGATCTGTCTGGCACTCATCAGGCAGTGTTACTTGATCACAGCTGGATAAAAATGCACACCCAGGGCAAATCTGTAAACACCAGCTTAATCTGCATGGGAAAAGTTACTGTCATCTCCTCCGACAGAAAAAGCCTCCAGGACACATTCCAGCAGTAACAGTCACTTCAGTTTGTTACAAATGTTGTCAGATTTAGACACAAAACTATTATAGATGTCAAAAAGCTACAATTGAAAAAATAAATGTATTGCTTTGTAGGTATTTTATTTTAGAAAAATGAGGGAAGTCAGTGGTTTTATCACTATGACCAAAAGAGTGTCTATGTTGGGTGGGGGGGAGGATCCCTGTCATACAGCCCCAGCTAACAAGCTACATTTTAGACTGTAATTCACAGTTCTTTAACATAGCTTCTTTTTTTTCATATCAGGACATCTTAAGAGATTTTTCATTAGGGGAGGGATTGTAATTTGGGTAATATTTTGCAGGAGTCATCTTTGTGCATAAATTTAAAAAGTCTCTGTCCTTAGGACGTGCCAAAACCTACTTTTGACTCCTTATGCCTCTATCAATGGTCATATTTGCAATTGCAAGACCAGAGCCCATTACTCTTGTAATCAGCCCTGGAAAACACCCTGAATCACTTCATCATCAGAATAGCTATAAAATAATGGAAGAGGACTTTAATCAACTCTAGACAGTTTAACTAAAATAACGTAGTTGGAGATTCGTAGCTTGCTTGTCTTTTTCAAGCAGATATTCCCATTTCCTTCGGAGACATTATGCATATGTGCAAAAACAGAAGAAGAAAGAAAAAAAGCAGGGCTTGGGACTTGATTCAGCTATTCAGGACTGGCAATGGGAAACTTTCGTTTAAATTTAATGTGAGCTGGACCAGACCCCAGAGTTCCCAGTGTGAAAAGCCTAATGCTACAAATTCCCTCTCCGACCTCGTATCTTCCCTTCTACCCTCCCGTGCCCACACTCATGCATAACAGAGCCGCAGAATGACTGGTTTCTGCAATGTGTTAAATAGGAGGAAAGGGAACATTCAGAAGAAAACTAGGTATTTGGGGCTTTCTTCAACCCAAGATTAATGTCAAGAGATTTTTCTTAGCATTAGTGTCAGTGCTAGCCAGGAAAAATGATCCCATTAAAGGGCCCCTCATGAATAATTCATGAGGCCCAATTTAGTGTTAGTACTAAGGGTGAGAGATAAACAGGTGATAGAGTTTGTAGGGAAACCATTGCGCTTGGCATGGTATTTTGGTGTTATTCATATTATTTTTTTAAAATTTGTATATGTATGAGAGGAAGGAGACATAACATGTTTTTTTAAAACTCAGGTTACTGTTCAACTTTGAGTTGAGGATCTATGTGATCTGTATTTCCAAATCATTAGTGATGAGCTATTCCCCCTAAGTGCATTAAAGTAGAAAGCTCCATAGACAAGCTGGTAATTTAGGGGCTGTGTTTGGCAACAGGATTCCTCACTTCTTTGCTGTTCTCTTCTAAGTCCATTGTGAGTGTGGAAGAATAGTTGCTGAATGTAGCAATTAAGGGTTTTTTTTTCTCCCCAAATTAAAAGTTACATTTTTGCAATAATTGCACTAGTTGAATAATTTATGTCCATTTAAATGGAATAGCACTTAGCACTGGTGTTTACTGAAAACCTTTTTGTGTTTAGTGTAAAAAGGTGAAAACAAAAGTGCTGTAGAAGAAGTACAGGAGGCCTGTGAGCATGAGATTATTGTCATGCCTGTGCAAATCATCAGACTTCAGCCTGCAATTGTCGTCTTTAAATTATAGCATGAGTAGGTATATTCTAGCCAAACAGAAGTTACTAGAGATGGTGCTGGGACTGGGTGAGCCATCTCAGCTGGTCACACAGAAAGCTCCTAGTAATGCTGTAGTAAGGAGCCTTTAATTTAAGCAGTATGTCCTGCTGCTGATCGTGCATTTAGAAAACCAAAAAGAAGAGAAGAGATGCACCGTAGCTAATGGTGATGGAATATTGTGCCTTTTCCATGCTGCCCCTTGTAAGGCCGGGCACAATTAAAATCTTTGTGTCCATGTCGTGCCATTGCTCTGCAAGTCTCTTTCTTTCTGATCAAGCTAATCCTGGGGAAATGGCTACCAGCCACTCAGTGGTTTTGTTTTATACTGTATGTTTTGCACTGCTCTCTTTTAGTTAGAAACACCAATAGAAAGAGGAATTAAAAATCCCTGGCAACTCTGAATGGAGAAAATGAGAGACAGCTTACTATGCACGTGCTGGCTGGGCCTGGCAATGTGATTGTTCCCGTTTTATTATACCGATTTTTGCATTCAGCCATAGGATATGATTCAGATTTATACCAGTGTAATTCTATTGCTACTTCCAAGTTGCAAGGAAGGCAAGTGAGATCAGTGTCTGTCCTCCTGGGTTTATTTTGATAAATATTTACTGAAGATTGAATTCTACCAAAATGCCACTAGGATTTTGCTCTAAATAAAAATTATGCCATTGGACTTGTGGCCTCTATTGCCAAGATCTGTGAGCTGTCAATCCCAGATGCTCATTCCCATGCAGTGGCTACAGTTTGCATGGTTGAGCTGGTTTAATCCAAAACTAGGATGTCTCCACCAGTGAGTGATTGGCCTAGAGGCATGAAGTGACAGGACAGTACTTCAAAATTAATTTACTTAAGTGATGTTGCTGGTCTTTCTAGAGTGGTCACCTCTGTGGGACATTGGTTTTGTAAGCTAAATGCACATTTCTCAGTGTATAATAATCACTATCCCCTTAAGCCCCATAGGGCGACATAAATCTACTTTAAAAAAATTCTGTAGTGACATGTCCATGCATATGATAGTTCAAGTTCCTATAGTAAAAACACCACCAACTCTTTCAAGTTTCTGTTCTTGAAAACAACACCAATATATTGATTCTGTAGTGAAAAAGTTGTATTTTTTTTAAGTGTGCTTCATGAATCATTGCAAAAAGTTGGGCAAATAAAAATATTCTCTGCTCTGAAATATCTGTTTTACCCTTAGTGGATAAAAAATGAAAGTGAAATGCAATCTTGTGATCCAGATGTTGAGGTGAATAATAATACAGCACACAGAGAATAGGTTAAAAGCATCAGGCTGGAAATGTATTAACCTAATTTTAGAATTCCATGCCCCAATCAAACAGTCCTGCCCCCACCTCTCCACCCCACACCCCACCCCACAGAAGATATGGCCCCATGCCAATGACAAGAGATGCTTTTCTTTCTACCTGTGGACTTCAAGTCACTTGGGGGATTCAGCTCACTGCTCAGCAGGTGTAAAGATAGGGATAAAGGATTCCTCTCTCTTCACTAGGCTTAAAAGGCTCCTCCTGCTGCAAGGATCATCATCAAATATCACTGGGGCCCCAAACTTGAGTTTACCTGAGGATCTTCTCCATGGATTTGTTGAGAAGCTAAAATCATGATGGTGACACACAGTTATCCTCTTGACCCATGCGTCTGCAAGTCCCAGCCTTGTAGCTTTACCCTAAGGAAAGAGGGAGGAACAGGCATGGTCATTGAGGTTGGCTGCTTCCTTCATTCATGCTGGTGAGTACAAGGTCTTGCGAGAAGGGAGTAGGCAAGATCCAGTTTTCAACACAAGGTTGGTCTCCCTCCCTCCGAGGCATTACAGGCTGCTGGGAATATATTTGCTTGCTTCTCTGGCAAAGTGCTATTCCTGAGGAGCAGGAAGCATGGCATTCTGATTTACTGGCATTTGGGCATACCTTTCTCTTCTATAAGATGATTGTGTAGCCCAGTTGTACAAAATATGTGTGTGTAAATATGTATTTGCTTCTTTGGATAGCTGATAGCTACATAAACTGTATGCTGTATGTATTTTTTCAGGTATCACAACTATGCACTTTTGCAAGTTTGGGAGTATGTGTGTTTTCTGTTGCATTTTTTGAGGTGCTACGTAAACATTATTCTGTAAAAACGCTTCTACCTAGGATTCTGCTTGGCACCAATTTACATTGCAATATTACTGACACTGCCATTTAATTTGCCTAGTTGCCTATGGTCTAAGTGTAGGTAATTTACAAACCTTTAACAATGTTCAGCTTTCCTAAATGGTAGGGAGAACTGCAATTACACTTAAAATGCACTGGTGCACTATGTGTCAGCAAAAAAGGACCTACAAAAGACATAATTACAATGTAATTGCCCACAAGTTCATGAAGTAAACATACATTATTAGAAGGCACTCATCTATTCAATTTAAGTGACATTACAGATAACATATTGCATAAATAGGAAGCCATTTTGTGACTAGTTAGTATAATAATAGGAGTTGAAATTAAAATGTGGTATATGTATTCCTAAGAGCACTTCAAGCTTGGCATCTGCTCTATATTGGCTTGCATTATACTCCATTTCTAGTTTTAAACATTTGAATGTTCTCTAAAGATACAGACCAATAAACAATGACACTATTATTTACCTCCGTAAAAAAAAAAAAAAAAAAGTTTCAAACAAATGTTTAGGCTGCCTAAGGCCATTTTTATCCAAGAAAAATCTGGGAAGCAGGAAGAGGTCAAAGACAGCAGGGAAAATTTTCAGGAGTTGTTTTTGATGAGCAAAATTGTCCAGAACTATGCAAAATTCCAGCTCTGTTCCATTTTTAGTCTTTTGAACATCACTGTAACAAAAGCAGTATGACTCCAGTCCACACCCCAATCCAGATGTGCATTCAAAGGTAACCACCAAAGATGCAATACCAGCATCCTCTTGCCTCTGCTCGGCGAGACCTGGGTATGTGTGGGGGTCAGCAGTCATTCCACGCTGCAGCAGCCAGAGGATCTAAGGTGCCTGCAAACTTTCATCTTGGAGGCCAAAATTGCATCCTGAATTGCACCTTTTAGGAATTTGGCCTTGTACCTTTTTAATAAAGAGCAGTTGAATATGCATACAGATTAGATTTGGTTCCTGGAAGTAAATGGTTCCTCTGGATCAAATCCTCTCTGAACTGTCCCCTTATGTCTGACAATTTCTAGCAGGATAAGCTTTGCAGGGTTTATGGGCAAATAACCAGCTTATTCTCATGAAAACTCTGCAACACCCATTCCTCACACGATGACACCGTATCCTCCTGAATCATTTTGTTGCTCTTCCAGCTTGCCAAGGAAGCGGTGCATATCCCCTGTTCCAGTCCCTCGATGAAGCAGCTCAGCTCCTCGTGCAGCGCCCTGGAGAGGCATCAGGCTCCATCTCAGCAAGGAGGTAGAGGTAGAGGCAGAATTATGGGTTCGGGGCCAATGTTGTTACCAAATGCAAAGTTGTCCCATTAGATTATGCTTGTGTTGTTAAGGACCTAATTAGTGTAAAAAACTCCAACTTTATTATAAAGAAATTTCTTTAGCATTAAGCTCTTGTTATGTTCTGTGCTCTCCCAGTGAAAAACACAGTTCAGTCTGAAAGTCAGGCAAATATCTTAAGGCTGCTGAAGCCATCTATTTAATGTTTTACTTTTCTTGTGTGACCTTATAAGCAGTCTGACACAGTGTAGGTCCAGAGTAGATTGTTTACTTTTAATTTGCTCATAACAACATTCCTTGCCAACTTTTACAAACAATGTGATATCATAGATTTTTACTTGGGATTCCACTCTGTTGAACACAGCACAGATTTTTTTTTTTTTTTTCTTTTACCTCTTTCACTAGATAAATATAATAGTGGATTACAAACTTGTCAAGTATTTCCTTTTGGAAAACATTGTCTGATACTTGATATTGTACCAGGGCTCAACCTAAATTGGTTTAATTCCTTGTACCTGCTGTGTAGTTAGATGAGATCAACTAGACAGACCTTTCCCATTGGTTAAAGGTCAAAAATAGCCTAAAGACATGTTGTTTACAGCACATCATATTGAGAAATATACTTTTCAGAGAAGGCATGACCATATTTTCATTAGCAGTGATAAAAAAAAGCTTAAACAGCTTTGCAGATATAATTACAGAGGATTATTTTTAATCACAAACCTATTTTTAAGAAAATGTAGAAGAATAAAATTCACCAGAGAATATTTTCATTATTATTTTACTATAATTATTACTAGATTACATCAAATCTTTTATTTCGTAGTATTTGAGGACATTTGAGAAACCTCAGATGCTTTAGAGTATGAGTCATATTCTGATGACTTTTATATAACTGTAAATAACTTCACTGATATCTGGCCCTATACAAAATTATAATGGAGTCCCTGATGGCTGAAATGATGACTTTGTTGGTTTTTGCCATTTTAATTATTGTTAGATGACAAGATGGAAAATAATCAGTTTATTTAAACTTTTCAAATTTATTTCATCCATGCAAAAAGAATGGAATTATTAACAATTTTTTTAATGCTTTGTAAGGTAATTTTTTAAATGTTTTGTAATCTTTGTTTGGCAGAACTGAATGACAAAGTTTTAGAGCATCTTTAAAAAGAGTATGAGTTTCTAAAAAGCTCAAGTTAAAAAAACCTATAAACAAGATTAAGAAATATAAAGGCTGCATTGTTGGGTTTGGGGTTTTTTTCGATGATGGCTTGAATTTTACACTGACCTATAATAGATGGGATTCAGTGGTCACTGAAATATTGATATCACCATATCTTGAGGACTTGATACTAATTTTTACCTTTTTTTTAGAAAAAGTTCTCAAAATTCTTTGCTAATTCGTGTAAACTTGCAGAACATGCAGCAAGAATTTTAGCATTAGATTTTGTATTTAGTATATGAAGTTTCCTAGGAAAAGACTTATTTCTATTATATTTTCTATAAAAGAGAGAGACTACAGGTTTTTCACCTTTCTTTTATACTGGAGATTAGAATCTCAGTATTTTACTTGAAAATGGTTTATATGGGCCTACCAAAAAAAAAAAAAAAAGAAAAAGAAAAAGAAAAAAAAGAAAAAAGTTTTCTTGAAGCATTTAAGCTGGAAAATGGCTTTTTTATTCAGCTAAAATGTTTCATGTTGACAACTTCAAAACAAACCAGAAATATTTTTTATTTCAGAAGTCCTGTTCATTGGTACATGACTACTTCATTCTGATGGGAGAACCCAAAAAGGTTCAAGTCTCGGGAATAACTATTGTTTCTTTCAACTTAGGGGTTGCATAAGCCTAGATTTTTAAATAGCGTGATTATCTTAACTGGAATTTATTGAAATGATGGCAGCTATTCACATGCTGTGGTTTGAGTGACCTGGATTTAGAAGCCTGTGCTTCTTGTATAGCTTGGGGAAGACATAGGCATGTCCAGGGAAGGATTCATCCAAGTTAAATAGTTACAGGATTTCTTTACAGGGAAAAGGGCTGCTAGAATGGACGATGTCAAACAGTGTGTTACTGGTAGAGCAAGAATTATCTCTATAAGATAGGAAAAAGATGAAGGTTTTGCAGTGAGGTATTAGGTATATGTTAGATAGCATGCCAATGATAAATTCGAAAAATAATGACCTATAAAGTCCAAATGCAACTTCTGAAGTAAAAATGGATGTGACTTTTCCAAAAATAGAGACATTGTTCTGTGGTGTTGACATTCTCCCAACACTCATGTCTGTTCACACAAGTCATGCCTGAGAAGAGGGAATAACATTTTCAGTTTTAAATGGCTCAACATCTTCAGAAGACTAGGCTGGTAACTCTGTAATTTAGAACATTAGATAATTAAAGCACTAAAGAGGAGGAAAAAAATCAACAAAATGATAATCAAGAGTGACTTTCAGACATATGTGATGGCACATTTACCTCTTATGTGAAATTCCCTGAGTTTTCATAAAAGATGTGTGCTAGAGCTTTGAAAAGCCTGATTTTATTAGAGGAGAGCTCTCAACTCCAATGATCTCCAACCAGCTACTTGACAAAACACCCTTACATGCTGACTTTTGAGGTGCTTTGGTAAATCATGACTAGCTATTTTTTTAATGCATTTTTTTGGTACTGGAAGCTACCAATGTCCTGACTTGCAAAACCAAACTCAGTGTCAGGTAGCATATGATGTTTGAATATTCTTGATGATATCTTAAATTCACTATTGTGCTTAATTATTCTTGGTTTACCTTTTTAAATTATGAAGAAAAAATTTGGTGGGTATTTTAAAACCGCTTAAATGGAATGAGTGGATCTTAAATGTTCAGCAGGTAGAAAGTGTGTGTCTAATATGGACAGCAGAGTCCATGTTTGTATTTTATATGACAAGAAGCAGTAACTTAGTAATTAAGTAAATATTGTAATAAGTATGGCTCTGACATCCACTTGAAGCTTATAACTCCCCAGGGAACAGATGCTTAATTTGTGGCCGTGATAATAACAACCTAATGAACCTCCCATCTTACTGGATACTTAATAAACTTCAAAGAAAACAAAACAAGAATCTATGAGTAAAAGTACATCCTTAGCTTTTCATTAAACAAAATGAGCACGAGTGAAGGCCCAGCATGGCTTCCAAAGTTAAAGCTACCAACTACAAAGCAAATGTATGCAGAGAAATGTACAACAAAAGACATAGCTTTTAAACCTCCAGTTGAGTTTCCATAAATGTTGCTTACAAAAGCTACCATTCTCTATGTTAACAAAAAGTTGTGGATATGTTCTTCACTAAATCCTCTTTTCCCATATAATCCACCTTGTGCACTTTATCTCAAGTGTGTTTTATCTGATCTAATCCTGGGCTCATTCATTCTCAGATAGAAGCAACAGGATTATTTCACACTTAAACTAGGCCCAATCTTTCTGTCGGTCCATAAGAGGACACCTGGGTAATGAGAAATTATCTATGGAACAAAAGATTAAGCAGGTGCTAGGAAAAAAATAATTCTTTCAAATACAGCAAATTTTAAGCAAAGGATAAAACATTTTTATTCAGAAAAATGTTCATAGGAGGCACTACATTTTAAAAGCAAGGAGCTTATACCATATTTAGTATCAATATTACTTGACACAAGTTTCATTAGAAAAAAAACAAATTCTCTTTCAGTCACTCTAAAGTGGCATTGATTTCCCTGGACTTACTCTGGATTTTAATGGATGTAAAGCATGCAGCATGCAGGATATATCAGGGCATTAGATTTAACCAGGTCAAAGAGACCAGTCGTATCTTTCTTCCTTGTTCTACTAGCCCTTACTTTAGCATAATTTCAGTTAGGGAGAGGAGGAGGAGGAGAGAGGCTTTGTGGCTTCATAAATTAGCTTTAGGTTTTTGTTTTTTTCTTTTTTCCTTTGCAGTAGTGGGCAAGACAACACAGAATTAAAATCAAAGCCCTCTGCTCCCTCCCTGAAGTTGTGGGACATGGATTAGTGTGAACCAAGTTCAGTTTCCTTTGCTTTACTCAGCAGAAACATTAAATAAAAAATTTATATGTGCATGTATATCTATATTTATTTCATCTATTTCTATAGCTATATCTATATATCTATGTCTGTAAGTATCCTTTCGCTTTTAGAGACCATAGGTTCACCACAAATACTGTCTTCCGTCCATTTCCAGTGTGTATCAGAGTCTTGATGTGAAGCTGTAAAGGCAGAGCAACAATTTACTGTTTTAAAACAGTGGACCAGTTCCTCAGGAGATATAAACTGGTATGGTATGCAATTATTTCCAAACCATTCCCTCCTTCCCTTTTGTTATCAGCCTCCTCACGGACCAGTGTATAACTGCAGAGATTTTGTCCCTTAATTCCAGGGGCACAGTGGGACCATGGACTGATGACTTGGCTGGCTGAGTGGTGGTCCTTTGAGTTTTCTTCTCTCTGAAGAAATACAATAGAAGTACAATATGTAAATAGTTCTACATGATTCAAATTAATACATTACTGAATTATTACAGTAGAGCTTGAAAACAGATACACAGTAGAAGAAAAAAAAAAAAAGAAAGAGTGGATGTGATCTAAATCCTCAGGTCTCAGGATACAGACCAATCTTCCGCTTAACTGGCTAATAGGGAAGAAATGTCCAGTGGGTCCTTATACAGTGCACAGTAGGGGTTTTGTTCTTTTTTCCTTTGTAATATCCAGTACTATGTGATGTCAGTGACAGAACAAAAGATTGAATGGTCAACAGATGCAGAATTTTTTTGGTCTGTGTCTTGCTCAGATGTAAGGATGAATTTGGAGTTCACACTGGGCTTGCAGTTTTGGCAGGGATGGTCCGGGTGCTGTGAGGTTTCAGTTTGCCTGGATGTACGCAGGGAACTGAGAGTGCTGAGCACCGAGCGAGGGTCTGGAACTATGGCTTGATAGTAGAAAGCAAAACTACCAGATTCAGAAGTGTGTTTTCCTAAAGCACTCAAAGAAGTCTAGCTCTAGCATTTTAAGTTATTACTTAACCCATGATGCGTGCTTTGTAGAGGTAATGATGCCTTAGCAATACGAAGCTTCAGTGTGGAATTTTAGTATCAAAGCTAAAATGTTGTACTGAGAACTGAAGTGATAAGCTATAAATGGCTTCTTTTTTGAATCGTATACAAATGCAGTTATATTCATTCTCAAGGCTTGTAAGTTAATTTCAGACTGGCTTCTAGGTTAATGTACATGAATAACCATTTTTTAAAGTGTATTTCCAGTTAGGCTGAAAATAAATAAATAAAAAAATGTATCAGATAGAAAAAGTCAATTGTGGCTTGAAAGTTTGTTTGTCCCAAATAAGAACTTTGATCCTTTAAATACTTTAAAAACATGACACGAAATAAATGAAGTCAATTCATGGAGGTTTTTTTGTGAAACTATTGAAAACTTTCAGTTGGAAAATTATGTAAAGGCATTTTTCTAAGTGGAATAATTCCTAAATTAATGAGAATTAGTTAGCTGAGAATGGTTGCTAAACTTTTGTCATCTTCTGTGTGGGACAGCTCATTTATGCATTTATTTTACCTAACAATGTATAGAGCATATTCTCTCCCAGATATGCTTCTGTTAAGATCATGTAGATTTACTGAAAGACAAATGCAAACACAAATAAAGACAAAATCAGAATACTACTACCACTGATGAATGACAATAAGCATTTTTTCCCAATAAGCATTTGGCAATACGAAAACCGGTCCCTCTACTTTCAATAAGGCAAGCTTTTCTCACCAACTTGGTCTCACCAGCTTCTCCCAGCTGGTGGGACAATCCCAGCACACTGACCAAAATCTGAAGGGTGGGAAAATAGAGTAAATACATAAACATCCAAATCTCAATAATGTACAATTAACAATCTTTTTAGAAATGACTGAACGTGGAGCAACAATTCTCTGTCGCGTGAAGGAATTCCTCTAACCAAAGATATGCAGATTGATCTAATGAATTATCCTCTTAACAGAGGGAGTAGTAATTTAGTACCTGCAGTTTAGGGTTATGTGACCCAGGGTGTGTTATCCAGCACACATACAGAAAAAAGATCATCATTTTTTTGACTTGTCATCCAACAGCAATTAATAGACATGCAAAGTTAGGACTGCTGATTAGGTAAGATGAAATTTGACATTAATTTCATGTATATGATTTCATATTAATTTCAAAATTTATAGAAGTAGGATGTTAGTAAAAAATTAAATATAGTAGACTTTAAAGATCTCAAAGCTTCTAAAAATATATTTTAAAGACAATTTTTTGTTTTTACCAATCTCACAGTAATACATATTTGTCAATATAAAGGATGTTTATTAACCTTACTTATGTGGTTATTTCCATTTTTTTATGATGAAATGTTACTTCACATAGAGCTATTCTCTTAAATAATCCGTAATTTGTGTATACAAAATATGTGACTATAAGACTTTAGGCACAAAAATAAAGACTGAAATTACATGAAATTCAAGCAAATCAGTTAACTTTTTTGGCTTCTTTCAAAGTTCCAAAACTATAATAATTGAGAAGACATTTCATGGAGCAAAGGTCCCCCTTAAGTACTCAAAACAACAGAAAAGAAATCTGTTTGCTACGGGTCTTAATTTGTGTATCGGTTGCATTTCTCTTTTAACTGAATAATGCAATAAAACACTGACTGTTTCTCTTGGAACAATGCAACTGTTTTAAAGCTGATAATCCTTTACAGTGTGGTTGAAAAAACAATCCTTTGAACCATCATGACAAAAGATACTATACTGATATTGTCAGACTTAATTTTGGATTACTTAAAAATGTTTTGCTCCTTCTTCTGTGTAATGCCCCTCCACCCAAGCAAGGACCCCTGCTTATTGTTTGGATGTGAAGTTTAGGACTAAAAAATTACATGCAAAGTGATACAGGGATAAATAAGACAGAGATGTGCATATGTGTATACATAGATAAAAATATATTTAGATCTGCACATATATACACCTCTCTGTCTCTATACTATGCTGTTTGGTCTTCTGACCAAGAGATAGTGGTAATTATCTGTGTATAGGTACATGTATGAGAAAAGGAGAACAGATGTCCATGATTATGTAAGTTATGGTAATTAACAGTACATAAATGAAACAAGTTTGTTTTTGTTGATGTGTCACTTGCACACTGCTCCTCTTGAGCATTGGGTTACATCCTGTACACGATCGCCTTATTGTCTACTGTCATAAAAATTCCAGTTTTGTTTCTGAGCAGTCACAGAATGGGACTTGCCAGCTGTCATGGAAAATGTATTCAGTTTCATTTCCACTTAATTTATCTAATCTTAATTCTATTATTATTTTATTACAATTATTTAAGTGCTTGGGGCAACAATCGAAAGTAAAAACAAATAAACAGTAGGAGTTCCAGATAATTTGTAAGTGATCTGAAAGGTCTAATGGAAACAACATCGTTATTGCAGTTTTATTTTTTGAAAGGTTAATATTATAGAAGCTTCATCATTGCTGCTATAGTTAACAGTCTGTCAACACTGACATGTTAAATTCCTGCTTCATGAGATTAATGGCTAAACTATAAAAACTCACTCTGGACCGGGGGTGGGGAGATGGGGAGGAGGAAAGTTGTGAAACAGTGTTTAGACGTTCAAAACCTTGTCACTACAGGCTTTGTATCACCTTCATTTTCAGCACTATCAACTTGAAATACAGAAGAGCATCCAAGCCCATGATTAAGTCCATTTCTGTTCTGCTCAGCACTTTCACGCGAAGGCATGTGCTAGCTTCCTTGACTGCAGTGAAAACTGAACACAGGCTTAAAGATCCAACAGTCCAAGCGTTGCATCGAACTGAGATGAACTTGTGGTTTGCTATCCCAGGCTCAGCTGCTCATGTCTCCTCATCCTTTTCAGCAAAACCCGTGAGTAGCTGCGTGCAAAGCAGCGCACAGCAATCGTCTGTTTTGCATTCAAAGCATGGGCTTGTTGGGGTTTATGCTTAATCATAACTGTTCACTTCCACTTAATCTCTGAACCCAGCCACCGTTGCTCTTGCAAATGTGACAGTCACTCTGTCCGCTGAGTCTGGGTAACCACAGAGTCCTCGTTACCGCTCACTTTACTTCTCCGTCGCCCCTGTTGGCTTGCCTTGATCTCCCCATTACATGGCTTGTTTAGAGTGCCTTGCAGAGAAATTTGGGTTCTTGCTTTCTCTTTCTAATGCATTTATTTATTTCTCATGTCCCAATCTTGTTTTAAGATCTTTTTTTACTCAGCCTTTAGACAGCATGATACATGTTTATGTGGTTAAAGCACATAATAAAAATATATAAAGGAGTTAATAAATCAACTCATTCAAAATTAAGAACTTCCTACTGCACAATATTAACCCTATTCTAGAAATTTCAGGGAAGAAGTATGAAACTATTAAATTCAATTATTCTCTTGGTCACATAATCACACAGTGGTTTAAGTTCATCTGCTGTGTAATAAGGCATTTGATTTGACTAAGAAATAGCTGCAAAGTATCCTGGGCCTGATCTAGCCATCACTGAAGCTGATGCAAGGTTTTCTAACAATACAACTTAAGGAGGATCAATTCCTAATTATTACCATACACATAAAAATGAATGATTGAATCTAGAGCAACCAGAATTCAAAAGGAGGGTTCTGAATGACATCTCAGCTTCTAACTTTTGTGATTTTCAGTAGCATTCAGCAGTTATTTAAAAGAAATTTGGTTTTAACCAGAGATAAGCAGCTGCAGTTCACATTACTTGTCTAAAATGATTCCTCTCTCCATCTGAGAGGAACCATTAACAACACAGGAAAGGAAGGCAAAATTCCAGAGTGATGACTCCAAAAGTTGTTTATTTAGAAAGTGAAGCTTGACTTTGTTTTCTTGCAGAAACCAAATGTGTTAGTTTGGTTTGGATACAGTGTATTGACAAAGGGTGGGTTGTTTTTCCTTTTTATCTAAACCTGGTTGTGGAGATAGAGAAAAAATAATCTGTCCTGAGAGCAAACAATGATCCAAACTCATTGTTTGCTTGAAGTGGCTGACCTTGGTATCCACACAGATGATCATGCCTCCAGAAGTAGTTAGGAAATCCTGGCAAGTGGCCGTGCGAGCAGTTGCAAGGCTCTTTGTTCGTGCTCTGATCCAGAAGCCATGCAACCCTGGTAGGTGAGCAGCATGCCTGGGGAAGTCTGCTCTGCAGAGCCCGGCCGACGTTTCCCCCTATTGAAGTTCTTCTGAGGGAACCAATATTCGGTCTATCCAAAGGGAGTAGGGAAAGGCACAATGAGACGAAATCCGTGCCCCTTGTAGCGACACAGCAAGCTGCCCCAGGATTCACGTGACTCTTAGGAGTTTGCCTCGGCGCAGTGCCCGGGCAGGCGGGAGCTCTGCTGGTAGTCACCCTGTCCATGGGGCTGGAGCTTTCATCTCCATCCCCAGTTTCTCATGATGGACGCTACATTCCCTCCCCTGGTTGGTGTGAGAAAGCTGTGAGGCTGTGACACAGAAATCACCTTGTAGCTGGTTATTAAGAAAGTTTAGCAAATTGACTGCAGCTAAAATGAGAGATATGAAAGTGCCATCTGCAGTTCAGTCACACGGGGCAAATCTCACAGGCCTTACGCAGTCAGAACACCCATGGAGCACGCACGGCGGGAGCTGACCTGCAGGATAATAGGGATGCATACTGAATGAATCGGAAGTAACACCTGGCCTTTGTCTGGAAAATTACCATTTTTTTAGGCCAATCTTCAAAGCTGAACATTTCTTTAGGACTCTGGAGCCATTGAGGAGGCAGACAAAAGGAAGAGAGTCATGGAGAGACATGTAAAAGCTGTAGAACCAGCAGAAAGGGCGGGAGGGTATGGAAGAAGGCTGGGGGAACAGGAGTTAAAACCTCAGTATAAAATTCCAGTTCTTCCTGTGAGGATCAGTTTTTCCAAGGGTGAAAGGAAAATTAATTTCCCAATCCATTTAAGTGATTTCATTACACAATTACGTGCTCACCTAAACTTTAGCCACATACTGTTACCCATCCTTGCAAGTAATCAGTTTTTGGTGTGTGTTTTACAACATGTACTTAGTTTAAACATAAAATACATTCGTGTCTATGTGTGCAAAGAGACATTCATCAAACTTTTTGCACTATTTCCCATTCTAGATGTAGGGAATGCATCATTTCTTGGTAAGCATACATACCGTAGAGGAAGAACGATTAATCTTTAGAAACATCCAACACATATTTACTATATATATCTAATTAAGAGAAAATGCCGCTCTTCCACATTAGCACTCGAGTTTCCAAACAGATGCTCAACTCGTTACACTCAGGTGCAAAGGAAACCATTGCACAGCTCAACTGGAGGGGTGTATGCAGAATACTTGGCAGTTGCGTTCTCACAGATATCTCGCTCTAGCCTGAGACTGGTCCAGCATAACATATGAGTAGGTTGAAGTTCGTAGAACTACTCAAATGCTTACAATTTCACACTTTCTCAAATGCTTACTTTTCTGGATCAGGTTCTTGTGAATAATCGGGTCCGCAGCTTCTTGGACTTTTCTTGGGTGATCAGGTCATAAAAATGAGAATGCCATCTTTGTAGAGACTTAGCAGTCACAAACTGCAAGCTGATCATCAGCCTAATTGCATGTCATCCTTTCCTAAATCAGATTAGTCACAAATGATTATCTATTGAGCCCTAAAATCCTGGTGTGGTTTGAAAATATACAAGTTTTTATGAAGGTTATCTTGGAGGCCCAATAAAAAAACCAAACATGCCAGCTTTTAATATATCTGGTGACATTGCCTAACAGCTAAGAGAAAACTTCAGGGAGAATTTCTGTCTTACAATCTTTTCAAGAACAAGTCAGCTAGCTGACCTACAGCACTGGAATGTGCTGTCATTGCAGCAGCCAGCCTCAATATTTTTGCCTTGTGTTGTCTTTGCTAGCTCACAGCTCTGTGCCAACTATTAGTATTTTGAGTAAGTTATGCAGTTTTGATTAGCACAGGCAGGGGAAAATCCTTCTCATCTGCTGGTGGCACCAGATCTACCCAGACTTTTTCTGTGCAGTCTGGTGTGAGCTGTAGAGGTTACACTGGCCTCCAGGTTGGACCATTAGTCCCAGAAAACCTCTACAAGCATTTCATTGACAACAGGATGCTACTGTCCCAGGACAGCAAGCCTGTGCATATTTATTTACTGAACTTTGTACAATATTCTCAAGTTTAGTGCAAAGGAGCCAAAGCCACAGTCTGTTAACATCCCAGTGACATGCCACATTAAATCAGGCAGCTACTTCAGCACTCACAACTGCACATTACGTGTTTGCAGAGATACTTCTTGAGACACCAGGTATATAATATGTCCTAGTACGTAACAGGTTCAGGTGTATAATATATCTTGGCTGAACAAATCCTTTCTGGTTTAAGTTTCTGTTCATCTGTCTCTTCTACTACCAGAATTGATTTTTTCCCCATATTTGTCTCTTGGTCCATAATTGAAGGACCAGATCTCTCTAGTTCTTTTCCGAGCCCTTGCTTCCTGTTTTGAAATGGAGGGTAAATGATAGCATATATTTTTTTCCTGAAGGGAAAATCCTTTACTCCTAGAACACAAATAAGGTTTTTCATATTTGCCTCAAGTGCCAGAACTTAACATACTTATGCTCTAGTTATCCAGCTGACATTCTGTATTTATTAGATTTTTAGTACAGTATGTGGCATTATAATCAATGCATTATTGACAAAAGCACTTGGATCGCACACTATTTATTTCATTTACTACACTGACTCTCATTTAGTAAACTTAATACATACAACTGTGTTTTCCTGGCACATTCAGATGCATTATTCAGAAAGGGCGCATGGGTTGCACAACAAACCACTATAATGTCTAAGTTATGTCACAAGCCTTTCTCTAAACTGTTGATCATTAACCTACTCTCTGCTGCAAACCTAGCTTGCTACACATGTGTTGGGCAGTAACTTGTGAGGTTTGGCCATAGTTATACAGCATTTTTAATGTCTGCTAAAGTCATAACACAAGAAGCATTTTATTGTAACCTGCAGGCACCATAAATACTAAATCTCCAACATTTTTATAACTACTTATATCAAAGGCAATCTGATTGTCACTCTTTTGCACATAGGATTCTCCCATTAGTAAGCAGTCTTATATTACAGGCATAAAATACTGTTAAGCATTTTAGCTCCACCAGACTAGCTGCAGCTGTGTCACATTTGTGTTTCCTTATTTTATATGTGCCAGTTATCTAGATTAAAGTTGGAATAGCATAGCACTCCACTAGATGACAGGCTTGGTTTAAAGCCAGACCACTTAGTGATGCTTATCAAACAATTTTCAGCTACATACAGTAGCATAATTCAAAAACCTGAGAAGACTCTAAATTATCAGGCTTGCCATGAGAGATCATTTCTTTTTTGGATGGAAGATTAAAACATTCTCTGCAGAAATACATGGAGTCTTCCTAGTCAGAGGCATCAGTGAAATAATCTGGTTTCATTTTTTCTAATGTTTTGAATGAATGTGTGACCCTCATGGTTTTGAACATACACAATCTTACCCAGTCATTTGGGGCCCAAGATGGAAAACATGTCAAATCAGTGGCCAATGAACTTCAGGAAGTCCTGCTTTCAAAAGCTCATTTTTCTGTTCTTTGTTCTTATGCTCATTTAGTCTTTGTTTGCTTGGTTGTGGTTTCTAAGCTGTTAAAGACTGATTCTACTCCAGCTGATGGGCTGCCCCAAGGCAGCTATGCATTAACTTGCAACCCCATTAGATACAAGTTCACCTTGAGCTTCTCATCGGTTAAGGTGGGACAACCTGTGCTCGTAGATCATCATGTGTATTTGCAAGAAGAGCGTGATTGCTGATTTTGACACATCCTTGAGAGAGGATGCCTCCTGAGAGGCAGAGGGGGAGTTATTCCTGTACTCAGCTGAGTGTTTGGGCTGGTACCATGACTGGTCTTCTGGGTGGGATGTTATAGGAAGGAAAACCTGACTTCATCATCCAATGCCTATCTTTACCTGGTCCAAGGAACTTGTTTAAAGTAAGATTACTTTTTGCATTAGAAAAGCAAATGAAGTAAATTATGTGGAAGGTAGACTGGAACTGTGCTCCAAACAGACAGGTTTGTCTGTTGCTGCTGTGGAAAAAATTAATTACTGTGTCCTGCACAGAGAAACGGGCCAACAGCCTGACTGCATCACTGCCACCTCTGTCACAGCGTAGGATGTATGGAGTGACCCAAGTTGTGCGTACAGCTGATTGCTCGCACATTGAGGAATGACGGTTAACTTGTGTTAACTTCAGAGAGACAAGGCTTGTTGCCTGGCCCCACTGAGGGACAGGGAGAGAAACTGGGCTGCTCTCTGGCTTCGCCAAATCACAATTTGAAAGAAAAAGCTCTGAGTTAGCAAATCTATACCTCTTCACTCTTGTTGAGCGAAGTACCTCTTCTACTGTATTGTAGTTTATAATAAACAAGCTATAAACAGCAGCAAAACCAGCTATCATTTAGTAAAAGTCCATAAATGAATGGAGTTAAGAAATGCCAGGTAACTTGTGCATCTGTAACAATAACATTACAACTGGAACCTTCCTGTGATAAAAGCAAAAAAAGCAAAATGTGTCCTGATGCTCAGAAAGGTTAAAGAACTAATGGTATGATCTTTGCAAAGTCAGATTCATTCATTATTCTCTTCTCCGAAAAATAAGAAAACATAATCACCTGTCCTTTAGGCTGATGATGTGTGCATTGATATTTTAATGTCTATTAAAAATGTCCTGCACATTTCCTTTAGCAATATCCATTAGTGTTTCAATATTACAGGGCCTGATTGTTCACTCTCTGGAGTCAGTGGAAATTTTCCCACTGATACGAGTGACAGCAGAATCTGGTCCCTAATTTTTAGAGGATTGAAGCCGTCCTTAGAACAGCATATGCTCTGCTCTCAACTTTCTTTGATGACTTCTAACATGCTTTTGATGTGGACTCCAAAAAAGACATTTTCATCTTTGGATATATGTGTTTTAAAAGATGAAAAACATCGAATAGCAGAGTAAGAACATTTTGTGTTTCAGGCCACAATCCCATTTAAACTAAAACTTGCTAATAACTATTAGATGAAAGAGAAGAAAAGGTAGAAGGATAAAAATGTTGGGCAAAACAAATAAACAAAAATGAATAACAACTAAACAGACACTCTTCAAACCCATGAAAATTTCGTACTGGTTGGATCATGAGTGTAGGCACACATGATATGCAATGACAGGGCATAAAACTGTCACTTACACCCTGGTGTCTGTCTACGATTATGAGCAGGATATTCGCACAGAGGTCTTGTTGTGAGCATCCTGCTTCTGCTTCTCTGCACTCTGCAGAAAGAGTAATTAAGAAAAATGGATAGGAGGGTAAATGCCATTTATAAGTACAGAAGCCCAGTGCTCTGGCAAGCTGATGGTGGAGGGAGGGGTAGTGGCATGTCAGGATTAGATTTGTTTAGGATTCACTCCCTCAATGCTGTGATGAGAATAAACTCTGATGAAGTCTACATTAAATATAAATCCAGTGGGTAGAGAATTGTGGAAGATGCTTGGCAGTCCTGCAAGACAGTTGATGGAACAGTCAATGGAATGTAATCACATTGTTTAATGTAGTATGCTGAAAAGATGCTCCAATATTACGATGATATGGTAGCGTAAAAGCTGGGAAAGAATAGAATAGAATAGAACAGAACAGAGTAGAGTAGAACCAGGTAAAAATTCCAGAGATTGGGGTTTCAACCACAGCTCTGAACTGACTTGAATTTCCTTTTTATTTTTTATTTTTTCCATCTTGGTGATTAATTATTATCAAATATTCTTTAAGAGCTGTGACATCTGTTAAATGTAATTACTTTCTCTTCCATGTGTAAATCAAGGTCTTTCTTTAAAAAAAAAAGGCAGTTTATACTTAAATTAACTACTTTTATCTGCAATTTGCAAGTTAAGGTGTATGTAAAGCCTATGGCTATACTAAAGGCTCAGTTGTGCCTCCTAGGCACAGTGTTAATTAAAGGGTGATGTGGATTCGTACCACTCTGAGGGGAACTCTGGAAGGGATTATACCTCAGAGAGGCACAATGCCTCCAGTGCACCACAGCATGTAAGTAAAATGCACATGCTGTGCACCACCCGCATTGATGTTGCTCAGCATCTCTGTGGGCCCATCTCCTTCCCACACCTCCTCATCCACTTTGCTGGGGTTCGCACCTGGGGGCACCGGGAGGACGCAGCCCTGGCACTCCTGACCAACTCCTGCATGCCAAGGGAGAGGTGGTGCTGACATCCTTATTGTTCCTGATAACTATTCAGAGGCTAGATACAACCTGGCCAAGGATAAACAGAAATTGCCGAGTGTCATTCCCTAGATATAGTTTCTCTTTTTACTCAATGACAGGTCTTTTAAAGTCTGACAGTGTGCATGATGCTTGACAGCTACTTACATCTTACCTGAGCCCATCCTATACCGCTGATTTTGAATAATTCTATATCCAGCGTCTGATTTTGTTCTCCTTGATATTTTTCATCAGGGATCATTTTTCCCTGGGGTAGCTCTCTTGACACCAGTGAAGTTTTAGATACGATTTACCCTTGTGCAAATAAGATCAGCATCAGACCCACAGACCTCTGGTTTAAAATATTGACGGTATCCAAAGGGCATATTCCAATATCTATGTAAATAATGCCTGTGATTAATTTAATGCACATTTAAGGGTTTTTCAAGGCCATATTACTCACTGGATTAAATGTACATTTTGGTAAGATATTATTGTTATTGTACATCCAATAGATCTAATTCAGCCCAGGGTGATTTTTTTATGACCAAGTAATAGACCACTGAAAATAGGATTTATTATAGAAATGCCAAGACACTCTTATTTATAGTATAATAGTACAAATTGCCACTATAATAAATACTTTTCAGTTATCAAATCATCAGTCTTTTACGGTAACATTGACAAATGATCCCATAGGCAGTATGATATTACTAATGTAATGTATTAACTTTCAATTTTAAATTGATTATTGGATCTGGAACAACTGTACATTATATAATGCAGTTCAAGTAGAACTTGTGACCTAAATTTGCATTTCCGTACACAAAATCTGACTACACATAGTGCTTTAGACTATCCACATATGCAACATGAAAACACTCTCAGTCCACAGTCCAACACAGATCCATAGATTACATCCACTTAGAGGAAACTGTTAGCAAGGAATGTCTAAAAAGAAAATTTAAAAATCATGCAAAAAAAATTTATAACCAATTGTCATTATTGATCCCAAGAGAAAGTAGGTCAGTTGTTAAGTTTTTATGAAAATAAAGAAAATAGAAGAATAGAATGAAAAACAAAAATCAGCTGTTGAGGGTTCTTTCCTTACCAGCAGGTGTTTGTTTCATAAGAAGCTGTTCACTGTTACTACACAAGAAATTATGTATATTTGATCTGGAAAAAGTGCAGAACCAAGATCCTTTGTAGACATTCTACATTTGTATAAAGTAAAATAAAATAAGCAGGCAGAATTAAGAAAATGTTATAAAAGTAAGCTTTGCAAGAAGTATTTATTTGAACAATGAGATTGGCAAGTCTAATAATATGAGAAATATACACTTAGCAGCTTTTCATAGGCTAGATCTGTAGTGCTCAGCAGATACATTTTTTTATCCTCAGTTCAGTCCCATATTTCAGTACTAGAAATCCAAATAACAAATCATTATTAGTCTCAGAATGAGCATGTGTCCAGTACTATTTAATTTTATAATTTTTATGCTTCAAGATTACCAGTAATTAATTCAGAATTTTAAGTGTTCTTTTAATACAACAAGGCTTGATTGGAAATAAATTAAAATGTTCTATTTGTCTTTCTTGTCAGTTGGATAATGTTTATTTTATTTACAAGAAATTTAGCACATTCTTTCAGCAGCCAGTTAAGTGTGGTCATTGTCGGTGCCAATGCACTATAGAGATTTTAAAGGAAGGTAAATAATTTAGACAGTTAATTGGAAAAAAGTAGTAATCACAATGGGATGTGGTGAGGATTTTTTCTATGTCTGTCTTATGTCTTTTACTGACAAGAAACATTTTTCCATCATGGAGAAAATCATAGTTTCCTGCTCTTAGCTTACTCTCCCTCCATCACCCAGCCTTAAACACCAACTAGAGCAGCTAACTGGCTGATCAAACTTAGGACGGCTGGCTGTCACCCCCAGACCACGTTATAGCATGGAAAAATTCATGCTGGATCTCAGTCAACAGTCTCTTCCCTGCCTGTCTGTCCACTCCCATCCAGCTAACATGGTCTCTTTTCTTTGGAAATTCCTGCACTTGAAGACACAGCTTTATCCCAGGTGGAGATTCCAGTGGTTTTACACTCCCCACCTGAAAAACATTTAGATACTAAAATATACAGCCAAACAGATATTTCTGCAGTCCTTTCCATTCACATTTGGCCAGAAAAGCATATCTGTAATTTTATTAATTTACATTGATACAATTCTAGACTGGGGATTAAGTGTTCACAGCAAAGCATTACTTGTACTCATTAATAGGCAGTAAAAGTAGGCGTTTATGTCTGTCTATCTGTCTTTATTCTGAGTAGAAAGCATCCCTATTTATCCCAGCTACCATCTCACACATTCATAAATAGTCATCTAAACTGTAATACCCTTCAGTACCCCCCTGGGAATGTCCTCTCTTCAGCTCATCTAAACAAACTCTACAACTACAGAATACAGCAACTTAAAGTCTAGTTCAGCATCCCTTGTCTCATCAAAGCTTTTCCCAAATGAAATCTCAGGTGGCTGATGGACCAGCAGTTGCTATGAAAATGAATAATCTGGAATTACCCAGGGCATAAGAGGGAATAAGAGTCTGAAACAACGCCTAAGTCTCATTCTCTGTTGTCTGTGTAACAGAATTTGTCACCAAGGCTTCATTTTGAGATGGAACTTTTGATCCACAGACAAACAATAATTCACCGCTGATTTACACCTGCAGTGACTTTTGGAGACACAATTATATCCACTATCGCAAAGCCAGAGGCCAAGTCAAGAATCGTTCTAAGAATCAGATGCTAAATGGATGGTGGTGATGTAAAGGCCTCGAACAGCTGCCCATGCTCAGTTCACACTTGATCCCAAGCCCATTGAAGTCACTGTGAATCCTTCCTTTGACGTCAATGGGCTTCAGATCAGGTCCTGAGCAATTTTTTTAAAACCTCAGACAAATCAAAACCATTTCCTTTGGAATGAGACTGTTCACACCCCTTGGTGAAGACTATTTCCTTTCCAAACACAGCTGTCATACCAGAGTCACGTCAGCTGAAGTTCTATTTTTACCAAAAGCTGCATTTTTTAAAGAAGCAGGAAGCACATTTTTTATTTATATTTCATTTATTAGCAGCTAAGCTGTTTTTGTTCAAACTTTCAAAAATATCCTTGGCTGGGCGGGCCAGATCTACAACTGAAAGTGGGGAACATTTCAGAAAGTTACAGCCATTTAAAACAAAACAAAAACAAAACAAAAAACAAACAACCAAAACAACAACAACAACAACAACAACAACAACAACAACAACAAGAAAGAAAACTCCTTGCAGATTTAACTATAACAGTCTTGTAGATCTTAAAAAGGTCTTATAAAATGTCTGATGCTATAATAAATGTTATACCTTGTATAACAGAACTAATATAACATTAACTCTTATACAGAACACTGCACTAACTACTATATAAATTGATTTAGAAATGCTTCCAAAATGCAAAATAAAGGAAAGGTATAGACCTGGGGAGAGTAGATCCACCTGCCAGGCACCATTTCTATATACCAGTTTCATGAAAGTGATGAGGAGATTCTTGAATAATTTGTCTGTGGAAAGTAATGCTTGTGATGACCAAGAGGAGAATGAAATGTTCCCCTTTATTGAAGACTTTGAGAGTGGTGAATGTGTGTTCACTGCCTGGAAAGAACAAGGGTGAAGAGACATGTTCAGAGATACTGATTTGAATCTGTTCCTCTGTGTAAGTAGGTGTCCCATAAAGTTTTGCACAGGCACATCACTGACCAGTGGGCTGACATTCTGTCCCTTGCTGAATGCCACAGAAGTAGCTGTTCCTCCATCTGCAAGAAATGTCAATCTTGCTGCCAAATGCTTTCCTGCAGGGATGCCATGCACCATACAGCCTCCTGGAACAGTGTCTGAGATTGAATTTGGATCCATATATTTGGTGTACAGTTTTTTCCCTTCCGCCTAAATACTTATCTCACCATTTCTGTATCATTCCATCAACACAGTAGCTCTGCCAGACTTAACTGTTAAAACTAGTGTGTGCCAGCGTTTAGGTATATCATCCTCTCAAGGGATAAGGGTATAAGGTCTCTTTGCTTCTTGACCTGAAATAAGTCTTTATGGTGATGGAGAGACTATCTCAATTAGATTAGGTGAGTTACCACAGAAAAAAATCAAATTAGATGTGCTGTTTTCTTCTTCTATTCAAGCATGGCATGACAACCCCACCTCAGTGATGGCCATCTCCTGTTTAATGTGTGACTGCAACTTTACTCTGGGAAACAGCACTCTCCAAATGTCGCTTCCTGAACAATCTCCTAGGGACACTTCTTGCCAAGTTCACCGCTGTGTTTCTGTTGTATTGGGCCTCCATCCCTTGTGAGAACATCTGTGTAAAACAGACGGATAAGGTGATCTTCATCTGCAGTCTCCCCCCATCATTTTCTGAGTATTCTGAAAAGACATAACTCTCAGGGGCCCCAGATCTGTGATTGATTTTGATGCAGGAGCAAAAGCGCATGTTTTGCAGAGGAAGAATGTAGATCTTGTGGGATAACTTGCGATGCACAATAGTCTTGAGTAGAAGCTAAGTAAGTGAGATAAAGTCAGAAGATGATTCCCCGGAGCCTGCTATTAAAGGAATAGTCCAAGCTATATGGCAGACAATCCTCAGATGAGATAGAGCAGAACGGAGTACAGAAAGACAACGTAAGAAACCTCTTCCAGAATGAAAACAGCAGCTAAGAAGCCTGACTGAAAACCGTTGTCAGCTCCTGCTTCTGGACTCCATCACTTTCTTCTCCTATGGTAATGAAAGACTTAGAGGAAAATTTCTTGTCCAAAAAGGGTTTGTTCTAGCATTTTAAAGGGGGCCAGTAGAAGGGACAGAGATGACTTGGTTACCATAATATGTGAAATTGCCCACAAAATATGTACTGTGCCTCACATGAAAAACAAGCAGATCAGGAAGTATAAAATAAGCCTTGAAGGCAGTGCAGGGGGTCACAAGTTTTTTTGGTGTGAGGGTCTTAGTGGCCTCAGCTGATGTCAATTTAAAGAGACAAATGATTACACCAGAGGCAGAAAAAATAATGTGATATTATTCCCTGAGGTAGCAATATCTCATCAGACACAGGGTTTTGTTGAGTTAAGCAACAAAACAAAACAAAAACAAAAAAAAAAGGAGTTGGGGGGGAGGGGGGAGCCAAAAAACAACCAAAAAACCTCCAAACCAACACCACCACAGTTCTTCTGAGTATGAATTTAACCAACTGGTTGCCTGGCTTTGTTATGTGTTTTTAATCCCACGAAAAACCTGACTTGCTTATCCAGCTAATTGGGACCCTGCTTGTATCATGTCAGTTCAGGAATCCTAAAGAATAGGGCTATCGATACACACAAAAAGCGAAGGAAAAAACAGGCAGTCATCCTGTGGGTTTAAGAATTTTCCGAGCAGATACCAGATTCCCAGTTCTAACTCATTTCTTAAACAGCACTGGTGAACATCAAAGAGTACAGCACGGAGGATGCTGAGTCCCAATTACACACTTCAAAAGTAAATGTTACCTCAGTGGAAAGTCTTCAGAAATTCTAAATGAAATAAAGGCCAAGATGCCCAAATGCTCCCTGAAAAATGTAGACCCTTTCTTTATTGATAACAATTGCTTCTTTAAAATACATAATTGTTAATATACAAAACAACATCACTCAGTGAAAAATTTAGAAATGTGTTACAGCACATAAGGATATTACTAATCTTTGCAAGATATCAGGAAAAGAAGTGTCAAATAATTAATTTCAGTGCGTTTCCATTGTTTTTTAACAAGCTGTCTTTAGAGACCAGAAATCTTTTCTGAACGTGCTCGTGTTTCAAAGGAGAAATAGAGTTAGTACAAATAATTGGTGCGTGTTGAAGTCGGAGGAGCATGAGTTGTTTTATTAAAAAAAAAAAAGAAGTCTTTAAAAGCTGTGTAAACTCTCTGTAGCTAAATACAAGTTCAAAGAGTTATGTCTTTCACATCATTTAGCAAAAAGTCATGGCAACAACTGTCTTTGAATGTTGGGAGTTTTTTTTCTTTCTTCCCACAGTAATAAACAGATTGTTCTCTAACACCTTAATCCAGTGCAAGGAAACAAACCTAGCAATGTGGCAATAAAATTAATTCAAATAAGTAATGAATAAGAAAATAGGCATAATGAGAGGCCTTTGATTTTAATTTTATACCCTCCCTAACCTTCATGCCTTCCTGCAAGTATATTCAGTATTCAGTGACCTGGCTATGGCAGGTGAATGAAAATATTGCAGTACCTTCTGTAGTCCCCAGCACACCCAGTGTTACTTTAATGGAAAGACCTTCACAGAAAAATTGCTATTCTATGGTAAATATGCCAATACGCTACTTAGGGTAATATATATCAAATATATAGAAGTGTGTGTGTGTGTGCTTTACTAAGCCTTTGCATTAAGCTGCCAACAAACAAGGTTTTGTGTCCTTTACTCCATAAAGTATTGATGTTTAGCTCATGTTTCACCTAGTCCTCCCTCTAAGATTGCAAGTAGTTCTGTTTTTCTTCTAAGAAATGAACAAGAATAGGCCTTTCCTAAGGAAATGAACATAAACCAGGATTGATAAACTGTGTTAAGTCTCTTTTATTATTATTATTTGGATTTTAGTCTGGATGCATTGCAACTGAAAGTTTCTAGGTGTACATGTGTCAATACTGAAACACATAGGAGATATTCATGCTGAATATCTTCATTGACAGCATAAACTCTAATTTTGCAAAGCCAAATAATTGAAAGAAGGGTTTGTTTTATCATGTAATAAAGATAATAATTATATTTTCATTTTCCCAACATTGTCAGAATTACAAAGTGTTTTTAACTTGCTTTTCATTGGTCTCCAATTCCCTTTCTCTCACTGCTGTTCTGTTATGTTATATTTTTCTTAATTTTGTTTTCCATAGGATTTCTTAATTTCTTTCTTTCTTTCAACCCATGACTATAATGCCTTTCCTCATTGTAATGGGTTTTTCCTACTTTTTTTTTCCCTTTCTTTTCTTTTTCAATAGTTCTGTCCACCGTAATTCTATAATTTACTTTTGAAAAGAATGGGGGATTGTAAAAGTGAAGGGGGGAGGGGGGGGATTTACATTAAGTGTCATATTAAAAACAACAGCTGAGCTTAACTGTAAACATCACGGTCTAAAATCCTTCAACCACTCATTAAGACCTTTTCTTTTAAATGAGCACCTATGAGTAATGCCCTTTAATGAGAAGGACTGTATTATGTTAACACTCCTTTCTGTTGTGAAAAATAGCAGAAAGTGATCTGGCTTTGCCCACACTGGCAGCCCCTGGCTGCCAGACCTGAGCTAGAGGCTGCATGCCCCCCGTGCCAAAAGAGACAAGGAGTCAACAGCTGAGATTGCAGGGCACGTGCTCGGCAATAGCTGTGAGCCCCGCTAAAGAAAATATTTAGATGTCAAAGAAAACATTTGGATAGAAAAGTTTTTTGGACATTTCTGCTTCATTAAGCAGTCATTATGCCTGCTGAGGGCTCTTATACATCTCAGAGTCAGGTGTGGTTGATCAAATATGGGCAGAAGCAGGTTTGGATACAGGATTAGTCAAACCTATAAACCTTTACCTCAAGATAGGTAGCAGCTGCAGCAGTACTGAAGCTGAAACACAGGAATCACACAGCAGGGAGGCAATGCACAGTAAAATGTGAGGAGCTCTGAAGTGTATGTTCTTCTCTTCACCCTTTTTTTTTTTCTTTTTGCATGCTTTTGATCATTTCTAAAATAGTTGAGAACTGCCAGTTAATGCTGAATTCAGATAAATGGCAGCAGCTCCTACATCTCTTAGAACGTGTGGGATGATAAGAGTTGTGCTAGGTACAGACTTGGGGGGGGGTTTGCCACCATAAGGGCTAATTGT